>CM055279.1:5145243-5491270 GCA_029237695.1 Conchocele bisecta
ACCCGCCGCTCCCACAAAGCCAAAGCCAAAACCGAAACCGAAACAGAAACCAGTGCGGAAGTTCCCGAAGAAAAGAGCCATAAAGGAAGAAGGTAGGGTGGGATTTTCAATTGAAGAGCTCAGTGGAAGATGGGGGCTAACTCCAAATTTTGAATGTCTCTATAGTCGGATCATGACCAAAATTCCTCAATAGCTTCCTCACATTCATAGCTATCCATCCATTGACCTTGACATTGGTGACCTTGACCTTCATGTCAATAATTTTGTACATACACACAAATGTTGAATATCTCCAAACTTCATCAATAGCTTCTTCACATTGATCAATATCTACCAGTGTAATTCGGCTGACCTTGACCCTGGTGACCTTCACCTTGGTGTCAAGAATTTTGGACATACGTCCAAATGTTGAATATCTCCTGATCCGTTAGTCATGTCATTACCAAACTTCATAGCTTCCTCACATTGCTATCTGTCCATCCAGTGTCATTCCGGTGACCTTGAACTTCAATAATTTTTGATGTACGTCCAAATGTTGAATATCTCCTGATCCGTTAGTAGGAACATTACCAAACTTCATCAATAGCTAGATTGCCTTGTTTAGTGGGTGAGACACTTCCCGGTGATCGCCTTGTCTTACATTGATGCCTAACCACCCTAGGTCATTTGGGTGAAATTGGCCTACTTTTCATGAAATATAGGTCACACAAAAAAACATCCGGAAAAAACATGGATGTAGGTCCAAATTTTGAATATGTCCTTATATGTTAGTCGGATGTTAGCCAAACTTTATCAGTAGCTTCCTTACAATACATTGATACCTAACCACTCTGGGTCATTCTGGTGACCTTGTCAAAACTTGAACATATGGATGTTCACCAAACTTCATCAATACTTTTCTTACATGACACATAACCACCCTAGGTCATTCGGCTTGACATACTTTTCATGAAATATAAGTCACATCCGGAAAAACTTGGACGTACATCCAAATTTTGAATATTTCCTGATATGTTAGTCGGATGCTAGCCAAACTTCATCAGCAACGTACATCAATACCTAACCACTCTTTGTCATTTTGGTGACCTTGACTTACTTTTGTCGAAGTATAGGTCACGTCCGACTTGGATGTGCGTCCAAATTTTTAATATTTTCTGATACGTTAGTCGGATGCTAGCCAAAGTTCATCAACAACTTCCTTACATCGATACCTAACCACCATCTGTCATATTGGTGACCTTGACTTTCTTTTGTCAATCTCATGATCCGTTAGTCGGATCATTACCAAACTTCACCAATAGCTTCCTCATTTTGATGGCTATCCACCCAGTGTCATTATGTGACATTGGTGACCCTGACCTTTGTATCACTAATTTTGGACTTACTCATATTGTGAACTTGACCTTGTCCTTCATGGCGATCACCTTGTTTAATGTGTGAGACACTCCACAGCGATCGCCTTGTTTTTAAAAGGCATTTCGGAGTACAAATGGTCGCCACCCAGTTTGTCCGTCCGTCCATCTGTCTGTCTGAGATTTGATGTTTCGAATGCCTTGGCTTGAATATATATGCTTATTAGTCATCATCCATATTTTCATTCTGTGGCCCACTCATGCGGCCCCTGTGCTCAAGGTCAAGGTCAAATGCATTAAAGTGTTACTGATTTCTAGTTACAGAACCAGCTCCTTCCACGACGAAGGGCGGTAAGTCGAGCGGCAAGAAGCCGGCGAAGAAGCGGAAGGTGACGGCGACGACGACGTCCCAGACAACAGAGGCCGAAGAGGAGCCGGTCCCGGACGGACTTGAAGCCGGGGTTGAATGGTACGAGGGAGACAAGTGCGCGCACGAGACGTGCAAAATGCCGAAGAAGAAGAGAACGCAATGGGTATGTAGCTATTTATTGAATCTCAGTGTCATTTGTTTTTGCTCAAATGTGCCGATGAGACATAGAAAACTTGGCAAAAGAAGCTGTCACGCCAGGGTGACATTGTGATAGTTTATTGAGAGACGTGCAAAATGCCGAAGAAGAAGAGAACGCAATGGGTATGTAGCTATTTATTGAATCTCGGTGTCATTTGTATTTGTTTTTGGTCAAATGTGCCGATGAGACGTAGAAAACTCGGAAAAAGAAGCGAAAACAGTGAGTGTACAGTGGAACCTCTCTAAACTGGAGACAGAGAAAGGGTAGTTGTACGTCATTTTTCTAGGTTTAATTACCCTTTACCTCTGATGTTAATGTCTGCTTATGATCACGAAACCAAACCACTCACGCGTGTCAAGTAGTCATCTATTTAGAAAGCAAATAAGGGAAGGGAGGGGGCTACTATTAGAATAAATACGGTAGTGTAACAAATTGACAATTAAATCAATAATTTCAGATTCAATGCGACGACTGTGACAACTGGTACCACACTGTGTGTGTGGGCCTGAGCAACAAACAGGTGGAAGGTATTGACGACTACAGCTGCGGCTGTTGTGGTTGAAAGTCAAGTCCCTCGCGACACGAGTCGCGGAATTTGGAGAATCGTCGACTTCACGGCAGCATCACTTGTACAGCGTTGTGGATAAAACTGAAAACATGCGAGCGGGCAGTTTGTGAGAATCGTCTCTTTGAGATGATTCTAAAGAATTCCCAGCTTGTATGTTTTCATTGAGAATTTTTACATTGTTTTGCAATAACTGATGATCTAGCAACTGCTATTGTACTGTACCATTGTAGACCAAGATAAAACTGAAAACATGCGAGTTGGGAGTTTGTTAGAATCGTCTCTTCCAGCTTGCATGTTGTCTTTGAGAATTTACAATGTTATAGTAATATCATGACCTGGCTATTGTGACCATTGTGGATCAAGATAAAACTGAAATTATGCGAGCTGGGGGTTTGTTAGAATCGTCTCTTTCAGATGATTGTAACGAAGTCCCAGCTTGCATGTTTTCTTGAGAATTTACAATGTTTTTGCAATATGATGACCTTGCTATTGTGACCATTGTAGACCAAAATAAAACTGAAAACATGCAAGCTGGGAGTTTGTTAGAATCATCTCTCTGAGACGATTCTAACAAACTCCCAACTTACATGTTTTCTTTGAGAATTTACAATGTTATAGTATACATATGATGACCTGGCTAGTGTGACTATTGTTGATCAAGATAAAACTGAAATCATGCGAGCTGGGGGTTTGTTAGAATCGTCTCTTTCAGAAGATTGTAACGAAGTCCCAGCTTGCATGTTTTCTTGAGAATTTACAATGTTTTTGTAATATGATGACCTGGCTTTTGTGACCATTGTAGACCAAAATAAAACTGAAAACGTGCAAGCTGGGAGTTTGTTAGAATCGTCTCTCTTGAGACGATTCTAACAAACTCCCAACTTACATGTTTTCTTTGAGAATTTACAATGTTATAGTATACATATGATGACCTGGCTAGTGTGACTATTGTTGATCAAGATAAAACTGAAAACATGCGAGCTGGTAGTTCGTTAGAATCGTCTCTTTGAGATGATTCTAATGAACTCCCAGATTACATGTTATCATTGAGAATTTACAATGTTATACTAAATATGATGATGTGGCAACTCCATTGTAGATCAGGATAAAACTGAAAACATGCGAGTTCGGGTTTGTGAGAATCGTCTCTTTGAGACGATTCTAATGAACTCTCAGCTTGCATGTTATGTTGTAAACGGTAATAATCTGGCAAAACCCATTGTATGCATTTTGACCAGTGTAAAAATGTGCAAGCTGGAGTTTGTGAGTATCGTCTCTTTGAGACAATTCTAATGAACTCCCAGCTTGCATGTTTTCTTTGAGAATTTACAATGTTTTTGTAATATGTAGACTTGGCCTTTGCGACCAGTGTAGATCAAGATAAAACTGAAAACAAGCAAGTTGGGAGTTTGTTAGAATTGTCTCTTTGAGACACCAGTAAATTGTATTATGTAGAAGTACATGTAAAAACACGGTGTCATTCAATTATCATTTTATGACATGTAAATGTTCGTGAATATTGTCATATTGCTGGCGATTTTGATGATTTAAGCATTGTGTATCTGTTGGTTATTAGCCAATTTAACCCTTACTTAACTTTAGTGTCTGCTGTTTTTTTTATATTCCATTTTCATAACGAAAATATGTATTGGAAGTGCATGAGAATCATCTCTAATGGAGACGGTGGGTGGCAGGTGGAGCATGTGATGGTAATTTAACGATCGGTATCGCGAACAGAGACCTGGTTTGGCCCTCAGGTACGTCTTTGGCATTCTTGTATGTGAGGGTTAAATCTGGTTATACCCCTTGTGTATGAGTAATATGATACACCAGGTCGGATTATTATAGGAATGAATTGCCTTTTTGTGGAATTTATCGGGATATAAACTTGGAAAAGTCGTGGGAATACTGGTTTAAGCGATAAAAAAATACAATTTTCGGGAAAAGAAAAAGATTTTTTTTTTGTTTTTTTTTGTTTTTTTTTTCGAAAATTGTAATTTTTTTAAGGCCTTGTCCAGTATTCCCGCGACTTTTCCAACTTTATATCCCCCGTTAAATTCCACAAAAAAGGCCATTCATTCCTTATAATTCCAGCATTTTAAATAAATTCATCAAGAAAATGTGTTTATTTTCCGTTTTCTTAAGATTATAGCTGCGCCTCACGGTTACGGAAAGTAGTTCGGCGTGGGAATTTACTGGGATGTAAATTTTGGACTATACTTGCTATGGGGTGGGTGGCAGGTGGGAGCATGCAATGGGTAATTTAACGATTGGGGTTCATCCTTACCGGAATCCCGACTGGAGACCTGGTTTTGCCCTCACATACGTCTTTGGCATTTTGTGTGTGACAGTTGAATCTGGTTGTACCCTTATGTGAGTATTACATTATCGTAATACTATTTTTGGGGAAGGGGCCAAGTGACTTGGTGTGGTATGGACCTGGCACCAGGTCAGGTTATTCTAATTTCAGGGCTGAATATATTTGTTCTCGATGTAAATATTACCGTTCTGATTTAGGGGATTTCCCCCCCCCCCCCCCCCAACATTCCCCCCCCCCCCCCCCCAACGCCAGCAGGTTAAAATGGATCAAACCCTTTTGCCCGGCCTTACATGACCTTAGCTGTTGATAGGCCGTTAAACACTAATAAACAAACAAACAAACTTGCTACGGCCAATCAAATGTTAGGGAATTGTGTAAATATTTTTGTGCTGGAATTATTATATGAATATATATTTATTGAGTTTTGATTTTGTGATATTCCCCCCACTGCAACAGGATGAATGCGGATCGAACCGTTGGCCCGGATTTAAATGACCTTAGCTGTTGATAGGCGATTAAACACCATTAAACAGAACAAAAAACTAATGGAGATGATTCTCGTAAGCTTGCAAAGCATATATTTGTTAATTAATAAGGGAATAAATTCCAGAATAAATTACATGAGGTGGAGTGGATGGCACTTTTCAGAGCACCAGATAAGTTCTTCTGGAATTATAAGGAAGGAATGGCCTTTTTGTGGAATTTATCGGGGATATAAAACTTGGAAAAGTCGCGGGAATACTGGACGAGGCCTTCCGGCCTTCGTCCAGTATTCCCGCGACTTTTCCGAAGTATATGTTGTGACCACTCATTTGAACCGTCTCGTCGAGACGGTTCAAATGAGTGGTCACAACATATACTTTGGTTCAGAAATAAGGAAAATTGTAATTCCAAATATTTACTTTTCATTACTACCTCGGAGCCCACAGGTATCAGACCCCAGAGCTCCAGATAAGTTCTGTATCTAAAGAGTAGTACACCCCCATATTCAAATTCAATGCATATTTTCTTTTACAAATGTTTTATTGATTTTCTTATTAAATAGGGAACAAATTATTAAAAATAAAACAGATTTAAAAATTCACTTATTTGAGCTGCAAAAAGGAAACTGCTTTTTGCAGCTCAACTAAGTAAATTTTCATCTTTATTACAGTATTTTCACTACTCAATTTGAAAATCAATGCATATTTTCACATTGCTGTGAGTACTTGTACTCCCACTTTTGATAATCAATGCGTATTCTGCTAAAATAAGTGCGTAAAAAAATACGCCAATACACACCTTATCTGGAGCTCTGACTTGTTTTAAATAACCCACTGCTCGTGTAATTAAATGAACTTTCTTCTGTCTTTTCAACCCCGCCACTCATACATATAATATTCAGACGCCTTCCACTCCCCACATACAATCAAGTCTGGAATTGCCCCAAGATAAAAATGAAAAGTAGCAGACGACATTATTGTCCCCAGCCTTTTAATCGTTACAATGTGTTGTAGATCTAGATAGGGCGTGTTGTTATTTGCTGTCAATTTGAATTTCTTTATTTCTCATCAGAAGTGCCCCGTGCAGGCACCGGGGCGGGATCAACTGATCCTGAGAATAGTGCTGCAGTAGCCATTGCTTGTCGTAAAAGGCGACTAAACTGGCTTAACGATTGGGTTCATACTTTCCGGAACCCACTATACCGGATTTGGCCCTCGTGTACATTTTTAGCTTTCTTGTATGTGAAAGTTGAGTCGGGCTATGCCCCATATATAAAAGTAAGATTAGCGCTAATCCTATTACTTTTAGGGGATGGGATAAATGATGCTGGTGTGGCGAGGGCCTGGCTCCAGATCAGGTTGTTCTAATTTCAGGACTGAATATATATTTTGATTGTAAATATTGAGTTCTGAAGTTGGGATTTACCCCCCTCGGACAGGTGGATACGGGACACGACCCCGTTGACCCGTCTGCGTGTAGACTCCCTGAGGCATTGTACCTCTATGTCAGAAAAGCGGACGTTAAACCCTATTCACTCACTCACTCATCAGAAGTATATGTTGTGACCACTCATTTAAATCGCTCGCCGAGACGGTTCAAATGAGTGGTCACAACATATACTTTGGTTCAGAAATAAAGAAAATAGATAGAGAATAGTAGGTTAGTGCCGTGAATGGGAAAAAATATCTGGCAAGGCTCAGGAAACGGGATGGGCGAGGCTCTGCCGAGCACATCCCGTTTCCATGCCGCGCCAGATTATTTTCCCATTCACGGCACTAACCTACTATTCTATTTATCCCGTCAACACCTTCAAATGGCTGTAAAATGCAAAAATTGTATTGACTGGATATCAAAAATGTTTCACGGCACCGTGTTTCACGGCACGTACGCACTGTGTTGACGGGATAAAATATCTTGCTGATAATTGTGTTTACACATCCAAGTATTCCTAATGTCTCGGAGCACCAGATAACATTCTGTGCCTACTGAATGGGCACGTACCTTTAAACCCATTTTCACTGTATTGAAATGAACGAGTCCTGGTTTGGCCCTCGGGTACATTTTATTTTTGGCTTACATGGAAACCTCTCTAAACCGGACACCCTGGGGACATCCCAGGTATTTGATCGTTCTGAGCCATGTTTATGTGCTATGCGATCATGAACAGACATTATCACCTGAGATAAATGACCAAGAAACTCATAAAAAATCACAGATGTTTTCTTGGTGTTTACAGAGGTCCACTGTACTTTCTACACAAGAGTTCAACCCTTTCAACTCTAAGGAACTGGAATGGACTGTGATATGCTAATGTTCCGACCAATCCAATGGTCACAAAATGATTTTCAGATTCGTCCATTTATGAAAAGGGGGTATTTGTTGTTCTCTAAAATATGAAAATTACTTTCAAACAGTGCAGATCCTGATGAGACGGCTCTTTACGAGCCGGCTCATCTGGATCTGCACTGTTTGCATAAACCGATATAGCGGGCTTTCGGGTTCAAAGGTTTAATCCGGTTATGCCAATTATAAAAGTAGGAAGATTAGTACTAATTGTATTACTATTAGGGAATCAAGCTAAGCTTGATGTGGTGAAGACCGGTACCAGGTCGGGTTATTCTAATTTCAGGACTGAATATATTTTTTTCTGTAAATATTCCGTTCTGATTTTGGGATTTTCCCCCGAATGCAGCAGGTTAAAACGGGATCAAACCCGTTTGCCAGGCCTTACATGACCTTAGCTGTTGATAGGCCGTTAAACACTAATAAACAAACAAACAAACCCATCTTCAGAGCAGGTGAAATATGGGATTTGACCCGCTAAGTCAGCCTAAAATGACCTTTGATGCTAAAAAAAACCCATTAAATCAATGAATAAATCATAATTGTCACGTGGAAAAGTCGCGGGAATATTGGACAAGGCCGAAAGGCCTCATCCTGTATTCCCGCGACTTTTCCAAGTTCTATTAATGGTGGAATAAAACGAGAACCGGCATACATGTATAGAGATATTATGTACGTTATAGTGTAATAGAGTATAATGTTGTGTAAAATGAATACACTGCCATCTGTGCTAATCTTGTCAATTTCTGTGTTTCACTATGATTTATTACGCTTGAAATCCAGCAGCTTCATTGGCTGAGCCTGGTCTATGCTACAGCTCAGGCTATCAAGTTGCTTGATTGTGAGAATGCATTGTCAATATATGTTCAATACCTGGGAGTTGAATTGGGTTATTGCCCATTATAAAAGTAGTAAGATTATAACTGATCCTACCGCTTTTGGGAGGGGGCCAAGTGATTATGGTGTGGCGAGGACCTGGCATCAGATCAGGATTTCAGGGTTGAATATATATTTTTTGTCGAGCCCGCTTTATGTGCGAGACCTAGTGATCACAATGACGTCCGGGTGTCCGGGTGTCCGTCCGTCCGTCCTCCGTCCGTCCGTCCGTCCGTCCGTCCATCCGTCCGTCCGTCCAAAATCTGCGTTAAAGTTTTTAAATACCTTATATCTCTGCAGTCCTAAGTCACATTGACTTGAAACTTCATATGCTTATTAGTCATGATCCATATATTCATGGTGTATCCCACTCATGCGGCCCCTGTGCCCAAGGTCAAGGTCAAATGACTTAGAAGTTTGCGTTCCAAAATCTGCGTTAAATACCTTATATCTCTGCAGTCCGAAGTCACATTGACTTGAAAATTCATATGCTTATTAGTCATCATCCATATATTCATGCTATATCCCACTCATGCGGCCCCTGTGCCCAAGGTCAAGGTCAAATGACTTAGAAGTTTGCGTTCCGAAATCTGCGTTAAAGTTTTTAAATACCTTATATCTCTGCAGTCCTAAGTCACATTGACTTGAAACTTCATATGCTTATTAGTCATCATCCATATATTCATTCTGTGTCCCACTCATGCGGCCCCTGTGCCCCTATGTCAAGGTCAAATGACTTAGAAGTTTGCGTTAAAGTTTCTGTCAAAATTTGCGTTAATGTTTTCACATACCTACTATCTCTGTAACCGTAAGTCAGATTTGCTTGAAACTTTGTATGCTTATTGGGCATCAAACTTCAAATAAATGCACTCTGAGACCATCAAATGCCTCGGCGGTTCGACATGCGGGCCGCGGCCATCTGGTTTTTGTCCCGCTTGCTTTAGCAGAAGCGGGACATAGGCATAGCTTTTCCGTCGGCAGCGGCGGTGGCGGCGGCAACATTTCGCGTTAAGTTTTTGCGTTTAGCTCAGTTTCCAGAAAACTATAACTATAACTCCTACGACCTCCATACTTGGTATACATCAACACTGTGGTGTAACCATCTCACACAGAGGGAGCCCATGTGACCTTCACCTACAAAGGTCAAAGTCACTGACTTAGATATTTCCGTGTTTGGAAAAGTTAACGCTCAGTTTATGCTTTAATTTTCCATACATGCATTTGTAACAACATCGCGCATCATTCTACAGAAAGCCCATGGTATCCGCAAACCCCAAAGGTCAAGGTCGCTGACTTAGAAATTTCCGTGTTTGGAAAAGTTAACGCTCAGTTTATGCTTTAATATTCCATACATGCATTTGTAACAACATCCCGCATCATTCTACAGAAAGCCCATGGTGCCCGCTAACCCCAAAGGTCAAGGTCACTGACTTAGAAATTTCCATGTTTGGAAAAGTTAACGCTCAGTTTATGCTTTAAATATTCCATACCATTCATTTGTAACAACATTCCGCATCATTCTACAGAAAGCCCATGGTGCCCGCTACCCCAAAGGTCAAGGTCACTGACTTAGTAAATTTCCATGTTTAGGAAAAGTTAACGCTCAGTTTATGCTTTAATATGCCATATATGCATTTGTAACAACATCCCGCATCATTCTTCAGAAAGTCCATGGTGTCCGCTAACCCCAAAGGTGAAGGTCACTGACTTAGAAATTTCCGTGTTTGGAAAAATTAACGCTCAGTTTATGCTTTAATATTGCATACATGCATTTGTAACAACATCCCGTATCATTCTACAGAAAGCCCATGTTACTCACTAACCCCAAGGTATTACAAGCTCCTTATGTACTATCAAACTGCGCTAGGCGGGACATTTTGCTCCGCGGAGCTCTTGTGTTGTAAATATTCAGTTCCGATTTTGGGATTTCCCATTTGTACATGTACTTGAGTGGGATATTCGTAATCCTAATTTAGGGGAAGGGGCCAAGTGACTTGGTGTGGTATGGACCTGGCACCAGGTCAGGTTATTCTAATTTCAGGGCTGAATATATTTGTTCTCGATGTAAATATTCCATTCTGATTTTGGGATTTTCCCCGCTATGCAGCAGGTTAAAATGGGATCAAACCCGTTTGCCCGGCCTTACATGACCTTAGCTGTTGATAGGCCGTTAAACACTAATAAACAAACAACAACAACAACATGTACTTGTACAGGTAATACATGTATATGGGATTTAGTACTAAACCCATTGACCCGGCCTTAAATGACCTTACATGTAGCTGTTGATAGGCCATTAAACAAACAAACAATAGATGTTGAGAAACGTTGATAAGCTGGGCAAGATTAACGCAGGTGATTGTAGAAATTTGACTGGTGTCCTGTTGTCCAGAAATTGGAATATACAGAGCTCCAGATAAGTTTTGTATCTAAAGATGATACCCCCATATTTCAAAGTCAGTGCGTATTTTACTTTTACAAATGTATTATTGATTTTCTTCTTTATTAAATAGTGAAAAAATGATAACAAATTTAAAAATTCACTTATTTCAGCTTCAAAAAGCAAACACTGCTTTTTGCAGCTCAACAAAGTAAATTTTCAACTTTATTACAGTATTTTCACTACTCAATTTGAAAATCAATGCATATTTTCACATTGCTGTGAGTACTCCCACGTTGGATAATCAATGTGTATTCTGCTAAAATAAGTGTGTAAAATACACCAATACACACCTTATCTGGAGCACTGAATATAGTAAATAAATCCCACCTCCATAATTTACCCTGCGTTTCTACCCCAAATTGACATAATTATGTCCTATCTGTGAGAAATATGGCTGGGTTTTGCAACGGGATCGAACATGTTGGCCTGCCCTTAAATGACCTTAGCTGTTGATAAGCCATTAAACACCAATATATCAAATTCAATCCTCACATACCGGTACATCTACATTCCCATCTGTATACAACTGTGCTGTTAAATGAACGTAAAACCCCAATCAATTACGAATCAGGTCATCAACTAGCAGTTGTGTGTGACCTACTTTGTGTGACCTACTTTACAGACTGCACTAATTTTGTAGTCGTATTAAACTATTGTTTGTTAATACGCCAAGTCTGTTCAACTGAACTTTGTGAGTATCATAGTGATTGCTATTTACATCTGATTATAAACATTCTGTGCATATATAAAAATCTAGCAATTTGATTGGTCGAGTCTGAGCTATGCTCAATCTCGGCCAATCAAACTGCTTGATTTCGAGGACAGTATTTTGCTCCAATGTAGCATGTAGAAATTCAAGTCTGTCCCTAACGTAATCATCATACTTTCCATGATATTCCATTGTGGAACTTTCTCATTAATGACGTCGAAAATGGCAAATTTTTTAACAGGAATGTTAATCTGCACAATTCATTTAATTTCATTTACACCTCTTTTTTTTTTTCGAGCCCGCTTATGGAAAGCTCAACATAGTGATTAGAATGACGTCCATTTTGAATTGAATTTGTCGCACGAGCTATGAATGTTTTTGTAAATTTGCGACATCATTTGCGAAAAAATACGTCTGCTTTTCAAAATCAGTCAGTGAAATAGGGATTGATTTGATGGGCAGGATTTACGAGTACGAGTAGAGCTCACCACTCTATATTTCCAAAAACTGTTGAAAAGCCTACTATATACATACATGTACTATGTCGGAGATTCCGCTGGGGAAAATAAAAAAATTGCCACTTCAAAAAAATTTTTTTTTTTTTGTCAAAGTGGCGATTTTTTTACGAAAATTGTAATTTTTTATCGCCAATTGTTTATTTTTATCGCCAATTGCGAAAGTGGCGATCGCTAGCGGAATCCCTGATATGTAACGTCATATAACTGTGTGAAATGTAACGTTAAGTTGGTGTTGGCAACGCGTAATACTTAATACCCCTGAAGAGTCTTAATGAAACCAGTAGGGTTTAAGGTTTACATTCATAAGTATTAACCCTTATTTCTCAATAAAAACATGTTTTGACAGCACTTCAGAATCATTTCCAATGGAAATGATTCTGAAGTGCTGTCAAAGCATGTTAAAAATTATTCTAAAGTGTTGTCAAAACATGTTTTTGATGATTGAAATGGAAAATAGAAAATAAACAGCAGACAACAAAAAGATTAAGATAGCGGTCTAAGGGTTAAATAAGTCATGAAACCAGTAGGGTTTAAGTTTTACGTTGATAAGTATTATATAAGTCATGAAACCAGTAGGGTTTATGTTTTACGTTGATAAGTATTAAACAAGTCCTGAAACCTGTAACTGAAGAGTTTTTACTTTCTTTAATATATAGAAAAATATTCAATGATCCACCAATATCGGAGGAACAAATAATGAAAAATACAACAAAATGCCTGTTTCCAGTGTAATTTACATCTTTATGTAGACATTAAATATTTCATTTCGTCTAAGGCCATTATAAAATAAATACTAGATTCTCATCCCTGCCCGCCCCGATTTTTTTAGCCAGGTTTTTTGAAAAAAAAATCCAGGCTATTGGATTGGCGAAAGCCGGGCGGGCGGGCGGGCGGGCGTGCGGCGGGCGGCGTCCACAATCAATGTTAAGTTTTTGTGTTTGAGTCTATTTCTTTGTTACTGTACCACCTAGGACCACCAAACTTTCACAGCTTCATAATCAAAGGGTGCCCACCACATATCATTATCCAACATGTTACTTTTTTTTTAACTTGACCCATTTTTTCCGCGCAATCGACTTGGCCATTTTCAATGTTAAGTTTTCGCGTTTTCAATGTTAAGTTTTCGTGTTTAAGTCCATTTCTTTGGTACTGTACCACCTAGGACCACCAAACTTTCACAGCTTCATAACCAAGGGGTGCCTACCACATACAACTATCCAACATGTGACCATTTTTTTACCTTCACCTATTATTTCTACGTAATTGACTTAGCCATTTTCAACGTTAACTTTTTAACGTACGTCTGGTTAAATTTCCAACATGTTACTTTTTTTTAACTTGACCCATTTTTTCCGCACAGTCGACTTAGTCATTTTCAATGTTAACTTTTCGCGTTTACAATGTTAAGTTTTCATGTTTAAGTTTAAGTCCATTTCTTTGGTACTGTACCACCTAGGACCACCAAACTTTCACAGCTTCATAACCAAGGGGTGCCTACCACATACAACTATCCAACATGTGACCATTTTTTTACCTTCACCTATTATTTCTACGTAATTGACTTAGCCATTTTCAACGTTAACTTTTTAACGTATGTCTGGTTAAATGTTTTGGTTAAAACTTTTTCGTTATACTATATCTCTGCAACTGCTTCGCCCATTACCTTGAAACTTCACATGGGTGTTTATCATCGTCCATATTTTCGCTCTTACCCCCAACCGTGCGGCCCCTGTGCCTAATGTCAAGGTCAAATTACTTTGAATTTTTTTGTTAAAGTTTTTTCGTGTACTATATCTCTGCAACTGCTTCATTACCTTGAAACTTCACATGGGTGTTTATCATCGTCCATATTTTCATTCTAACCCCCAACCGTGCAGCCCCTGTGATCAATGTCAAGGTCAAATTACTTTGAATTTATTTGTTAAAGTTTTTTCGTGTACTATATCTCTGCAACTGCTTCACCCATTACGTTGATACTTCACATGGGTGTTTATCATCATTGTCGCACCCGCTTGCGGAAAGCGCGATATCGTCAGCATTTTGGCATATGTCCGTCCGTCCATCCGTCCGTCCGTCCATACGTCCGAGTGTCCGGTTAAAGTTTTTTTGTTAAAATTTTTCCATCTACTACATCTATTTTTTTAGTGTCCATGCCTCGCCCCAAGGCGTGACATGCAGGCCACGGCCATCTAGTCTACAAAAAGTGGGTATAATTATGTTATCCAAGTGTCCATGCTTGGAAAAAACCTGACCTTCGTGGCTTTGCCTCGTTTCTTGTTTTATTGTAAATACGTGGTGGTTGGTTGGGAGCATGCGATGGGTAATTACATATTTTCAGAGAGAAATAAGAAAGACATTGATGGATTGTCATTTGCTATTAAGTTAGAGAGTATAGCAATTATTTTCTTTCCCAGCATGCAAAGAGTTAACACAAACGATATTCGAGGTTGGTATTTCTGATGTGTTGAAAATATAAAATAAAAAAATAAAATTTCAACCCCCGCCTTCATTTTGAAAATAAAAATGGGATGAGAATCTAGCATTTATTTTATAATGGCCTAACCGGAAGCAGTGAACTGGGTTAGACATATATATATCAGGGATTCCACTGGGGAAAATAAAAAAATCGCCACTTCAAAAAAAAAAAAATTAAAAAAAATCCAAAAAAAGAAAGAAAGAATAACCAATAGGATAAAAATAAACAATTGGCGATACAAAATTACAATTTTCGATCTTTTTTTTTTTAAATTTTTTTATCGCCAATTGTTTATTTTTATAGCGCCCCAATTAGCGAAAGTGATCCCTGATATATGATAACCAATCATAATTTGCTCAATATGTTAGTTCCAAGGACATTAAATGTGATGTTTAACCCATTGAATTCGGGATACACTTTTATGTTTATATACCAATATTGAATTGTTTTCTGTTTTGTTTTTATACGTCCGTTTGGAAAAAAATGGGACGTATTATGTGTTCACCTTGTACGGGCGGGCGGATGGGCGGGCAGAGCTCTACTTGACAACTCGTAACCAACTTCTTTATACATGTTTATTATGGCAAGACGAAGAAGCCTATTCTTTTTTCAAAAATTTCTGATTACTTATCTCCTCTTGGCACTGATCCTACTGTTTTTGGGAGTGATTCTGGTGTGGCGAGGACCTGGCATCAAATCAGGATCATTCCGATTTCAAGGCTGAATATATTTATTTATTGTAAATATTCAGCTCTGATTTTGGGATTTCCCCCCCATTTGTACATGTACTTGAACATGTACTTGTACAGGTAATATATGGGATTTAGTACTAAACCCATTGACCCGGCCTTAAATGACCTCAGCTGTTGATAGGCCGTTAAACCCCAACAAACAAACTCCTCTTGGCGGCCATTTTTAATTTCACACTTGGTATCCTTGTCCACGCAATAACTCCAGTTCTCCTTGACTGATTGTAACGAAATTCTGTATACATGTTTATCATGGCAAGATTAAGAACCTTAGTGAGTTATCCCCCTTGTGCACTGGCTTTGCCTCGTCGGGCGTATATTGTGACCTTCGGCACTCTTGTTGTTATTTTTCAATCAAAGTATATGTTGTGACCACTCATTTGATGGTGGCCACCACATATACTTGTGATGAGGAGTAAAAGATAATTTACTTTTTATCAGTCAGAAAAGTTTTGTATCTTCAGAATGTAGTGCGTAAAGAAACACCCTGTGATTAGGGTCCATTCAGAACCATTGTTTTAAATATGAATCATGTTATATCCATATTAAAATGTATAGAATATTATGTAGTAATACTGGCGGTACTGACCATTCGAGACGTGGCATGTGATTTTATGCCTACACGTAAGAATATGTGTCATTTTTTGTGAAAAATATTTACGGAAATTTATATTTTCTGTAAATGATGTTGAAAGTTGACGAGATTTTCGTAGTAAATGTGGATTTCTATATCGCATCTGTTCTAAACATTTCGTCAACTTTTGACATCATTTACGTTTAAATATCGTAAATATTTTTCACAAGTTATCTATACAGTCTACGCTCATTTACTCAAAGGATTGGTAGTGGGGGGAATACTTTTGAGCTGACGAAAATTTGAAAACGTGTATTTTGGACCAAGAATTTGTCAGTAGTTTGACTTAAAAGAGTTTGAGGCAACGAGTGTAGACTGTACATGTATAAACAAAATCACATGGTGTGTCTCATTTGCGCCCAAGGTCAAGGTCACTGATGACTTATGTTCACCTTGTTTGTAAGGAAAATTCGTTTCAGTGTTTTTTGTTTATTTTATTATCAAGGCTACCAGAGAGTGGATTAGCTTGTAATCACGAGTGGATTAGCTTGTAATCACGGTGCCCTTGTAACTTGTGGCTGTGACTGGAGAAATGGGGCTTATGCGGTTTGCGACCAGTGTAGATCCAGATCAGACTGTGCATCCGCACAGTCTGATCAGGATCTGCACTGGTCGCCATTCCATCAATACCTGTCATGCTCCTTACAAGCGATATAGATTGTTATCAAGCTATGTGCATGTGCTATTTGATCAGGAGCTACACGTAAATGACCTTAGCTGTTGATAGGCCGTTAAACCCCAACAAACAAACACAAATCCCATAATCCCCATTTCTCCAGTCACTGCCATACTTTAGTGCTGATTATAAGGTGCTGCCCCATACAGGCGTATTTCTTGGTGTTCAACGGACATAAAACCCCGATCAATCAATCAATCAATCAGTCCTATCACAGCCACATATTATGTTGTGTACTTCCTGTGTCGTACATCATTAGTATACATGTATGTAGCATATTAATAAACATGAAAATCAACTGGATATTGATTATGTTTTATTTATACCATGGAGGTGGATTGTGAGCAAGCGAAGGGTAATTTAATGATCAGGGTTCATCCTTACCGGAATGCCTTAAGGGCTAAATCCTTTTATACGGGAGGGGGCCAAGTGATTCTGGTGTGGCGAGGGCCTGGCATCAGATCGGGATTGTACTGATTTCGGGGCTGAATATATATTTTTTATAGTAAATATCCAGTTCTGATTTTGGGATCCCCTCCCCCATTTGTACATGTACTTGTACAGGTAATATATGGGATTTAGTACTGAACCCATTGACCAGCATTAAATGACCTTAGCTGTTGATAGGCCGTTAAACCCCAACAAACAAACAAACCAACCCAAAAAGTAATATGATTAGCACTAATTTATTACTTTTTTAATGGGTTTAAAATTATTTAGCTAAATGACTGGTGTGGAATGGACCTGGCATCAGATCAGGATTATTCTGATTTCAGTGCTGAATATAATGTTTATTTTTTATTGTAAATATTCAGTTCTGATTTTGGGATTTCCCCCCAATTTGTACGGGTAATATATGGGATTTAGTACTAAACCCATTGACCTGACCGTAAACCGTTGCGGTTGATTGACCGTTAAACCCCAAGAAACAAACAAGAATTCCGCGGAATCAAATGTCTCGCCTTGTTCCGCCTTGACCTTGACCCTGGGGCCCCGAGAATAGTCCTATATTCATCTACATATAGTAAAGATATGTATAACGTTTGATGACTGTAGCTGATAAGGTGTAAGTAATGACCGTAACACGAAAACTTAACATTGAATGATGACGCTTTCGCGGGCGAGACGAGACAAAAACGGAGTTTAGTGAAACAAATCCCTGTGCCTCGGGTCTACCACACTGAACACTTATTGCTCGGGTTCATGTACGATCCTTGTTGGCATTGGAATGTGTCCGAGAACTCGCGCATGTTCTGTAGGGTGCCAATAATCCTGAAATAAAACGATAATATTTATAAAGGATCTTGTAAGAGGACACGCCATGTGATTTTGTACATGTGCTTGTGATTTTTCATGCAATATACTTATAGAAACTGTGATACTTTGACGAATTCTCCCCCTCCCCCACCCCCAATGTAGAAGGTTAAATGCGGGATCGAACCTTGAACGACATTGGCTGTTGAATAGTCTTAACCCTTACAGCTACACACAGCAATTGTCGTCTGCTGTTGCTTTATATCTTGCCTTATTTCGATTGGAAATGATTCTAAAGTGCTATTGGGACTAACCTGAATATATTGGGACTTAGCTGAATCTATTGGGACTTGCCTGAATATATTGGGTCTTACCTGAATCTATTGGGACTTACCTGAATATATTGGGACTTACCTGAATATATTGGGACTTAGCTGAATCTATTGGGACTTACCTGAATATATTGGGTCTTACCTGAATCTATTGTGACTTAGCTGAATCTATTGGGACTTACCTGAATATATTGGGTCTTACCTGAATCTATTGGGACTTACCTGAATCTATTGTGACTTACCCGAATCTATTGGGACTTACCTGAATATACTTACTTGCATCTATTGGGACTTAACTGAATATACTTACATGAATATTTTGGGACTTACCTGAATATATTGGAACTTACCTGAATCTACTTATCTGAACCTATTGGGACTTACCTGAATCTATTAGGACTTATCTGAATCTACTTAACTGAATCTATTGGGACTTACCTGAATATATTGGGTCTTACCTGAATTGGACTTACCTGAATCTATTGGGACTTACCTGAATCTATTGGGACTTACCTGAATATACTTACCTGCATCTATTGGGACTTAACTGAATATACTTACATGCATATTTTGGGACTTACCTGAATATATTGGAACTTACCTGAATCTACTTATCTGAACCTATTGGGACTTACCTGAATCTATTAGGACTTATCTGAATCTACTTAACTGAATCTATTGGGACTTACCTGAATATATTGGGTCTTACCTGAATTGGACTTACCTGAATCTATTGCGACTTACCTGAATCTATTGGGACTTACCTGAATATAATTACCTGCATCTATTGGGACTGAACTGAATATACTTATATGAATATTTTGGGACTTACCTGAATATATTGGGACTTACCTGAATCTACTTATCTGATCCAATTGGGACTTACCTGAATATATTGGCACTTACCTGAATATACTGGGACTTACCTGAATCTACTTATCTGAATATATTGGGACTTATCTGAATCTACTTAGCTGAATCTATTGGAACTTACCTGAATATATTGGGTCTTACCTGAATCTATTGGGACTGTTCAGGTATTGGGACTTACCTGAATCTATTGGGACTTACCTGAATCTACTTATCTGAATATATTGGGACTTACCTGCATCTATTGGGTCTCGCATGCATCTATTGGGTCTTACCTGAATCTATTGGGACTTACCTGAATCTACTTATCTGAATATATTGGGACTTACCTGCATCTATTGGGTCTCACCTGCATCTATTGGGTCTTACCTGAATCTATTGGGACTGTGGGCCCCAGTAAGGATATGGTTTACAGCATCGTCTTTGGAAGATATCCCACACCGAATCTGACAACAATAGAGAATGTTGGAGTACAAAATACTCGGCAATGTAAAAATACTGTAATAAAGTTCAAATTTACTTAATTCAGCTGCAAAACATTGTTTGCTTTTTTCAGCTCAAATAAGTGATTTTTTTTATCATTTATTCCCTATTTAACAAGGAAGAAAATCAATAATATTGTTGAATTTGAAATCTGGGGTATAATACTCTTTAGATACAAAACTTATCTGGAGCTCTGGGATAGGGTATTATACTTTTTTAGACATGTAGAAAACAAAACAAAAAATGTACTCATTGTATAGTCAATGTATTTATTTATAATACTCTTTAGACACACAATTTATCTGGAGCTCTGCCTAACTATCTGACATAGACCTGTCGATGATGTTTGGACAAATGCATTAACACTTTCACCCCGAACGTTACTTCATTTCCGGTAGTGACAAATCTACTTCGTTCTACACACAACTTTCTACAACAGGTGCAACAATAACATGTAAATCATGCCGAAAACGTGCGAAGCTTGGGGCTACAACTGCCACAACATGAAGGACAGAGATATCTGCTTCTCACAGTTCAGAGATATGAAAAATAAAAAAAAACAAGTCTCGGCAACTAGTCTAAAGTTAGCTCGTGCGGTTGTTTCAGACATTTATACTTTATAATCTACGGAGCCCCGCAGGGGACATAGAATTCTTTTTTTTATTAATTCGTTCTCGCGAAATAACAATTCGTTCCTCAATTTAAAAATTCGTTCCCACGAATTAACAATTCGTTCTCACGAATTACCAATTCGTTCCCTCAATTTAACAATTCGTTCCCACGAAATAACAATTCGTTCCCACGGGAATGAATTGTTAATTCGTGGGAACGAATTATTATATCGTGGGAACGAATTGTTAAATTGAGAGAACGAATTGTCATTTCGTGGGAACGAATTGTTAATTCGAGGTCGAATTGTTCAAATTGTTAATTCGAGGGAACGAATTGTTAAATTGGTGGAACGAATTGTTATTTCGTGGGAACGAATCAATAACAAAAATCCGTAATAATCCAATGAATGGTTAGATGCATACTTCATGGCATACCCACAGGTTGAAGTAACGGACCAAGGTCTATAAATACATTAATTATACCTACCAGATGGCGGCGGCCCGAATGTGGAGCCCGCCGAGGCATTTGATGGTCTCAGTGTGTATTTGAAGTTTGAATTAAGGGTTGTGGAGATATAAGGTATGTAAAAGCTTTAACGCAAATTTTAAAGTCATTTGCCTTGATCTTGGGCATGTGGGCCGCATGGGTGGGCTATAGAATGAAAATATGCATGATAATACAACATATTTTAAGTTAGAAGTAAATCGGAGTAAGTGTTGTGGAGATATAAGGTATGTACAAACTTAACACAAATTTGACCTTGACCTTGGGCATGTGGACCACATGGGCAGGCTATAGAATGAAAATATGGATGATGAACAAGAAGTATTGGCTGTTGGAAGTAAGTTGGAGTAACAATTGTGGAGATATAAGGTATGTAAAAACTTTAACGCAGATTTTATAATAACGCAAACTTTGAAGTCATTTGGCCTTGACCTTGGGGCACAGGGGCCGCATGAGTGGGACACATAATGAATATATGGATGATGCCCAGTAAGCATACGAAGTTTCAAGCAAATCTGACTTGCGTTTACAGAGATAGTAGGTATGTGAAAACTTTAACGCAAATTTTGACAGAAACTTTAACGCAAAATTCTAAGTCATTTAACCTTGACCTTGGGGCTCGGGGTCCGCATGAGTGGGACAAAGCATGAGTATATGGATGATGACCAATAAGCATACAAAGTTTCAAGCAAACCAGACTTACGAGATAGTAGGTACCTGAAAACTTTAACGCAAAGTTTGACAAAGTGTGCACAGGGGCCGCATGTGTGGGGCACAGCATGAATATGTGGAAGATGACTAATAAGCATATGAAGTTTCAAGTCAATGTGACTTAGGAATGAAGAGATATAAGGTGTTTAAAAACTTTAACGCATATTTCGGACGGACGGACGGACATCCGGACGTCATTGTGATCACTATGTCTCGCTTATATGTGCATAAGATGTATATATATTATATATATATATAAGATGTATATATTATATAATATATATATATATATATATATATATATTATATAATATAATATATATATATATATATATATATATATATATATATATATATATATAATACACTGGGTTATTAAACTGTGAACGCCCATTTTATATTATTTGTAACATATTTGTATATATAATACACTGGGTTATTAAACTGTGAACGCCCATTTTATATAATATATATACATATTATATAATATATACATCTTATATATATATATATATAATGTGTATATATTATATAGATATATGTTACATAAAATGGGCGTTCATAGTTTAATAACACAGTGTATTAAAAATCATAATACACTAGTGTAGTACATATACAAATTAGTTCACTAGAGTAGATGTTAGGTAATCAGTATGGTTTCAGATTATGATAATGCGCTTATGCAACAAATATAATCCAACATTTGTGTTGATTTATATGATATTTATTAAACGTGTTGACTGGCATAGCCTCGTTTCTTATTAAATCAGTAAACTCGTTTAATAAATATATTAAATCATCACTCAAGATCTTCTATATATTCCTCTATTTTCTAAATAATAAAAACGGCACATGTCCCCTCCATGCGTCCGTATCAGTCATATATGTACGTATGAGACACGTCATGTGATTTTGTACATTCGGACGGACATCTGCGTAATTTCATTAAATACATTGTACGTTTACAAAATGTACAAAACTGAAATTTCATAAATAAAGTCAAAAGTTGACAAAATTTTCAGAGTACATGCGGAATATTATTTCTGTCAACCTTTGACGCCATTTACGGAAACTATTGTAAATTGTAAACGTATTTCATGAAATTACGCAGATGTCCGAAGGTACAAAATCACATGGCGTGTCTCATATATCCCTATATATTTACTGTACCTGTGCGAATCCAAGGAAAAATAGTTGGTTGTTGGTAAAGTTGACCCCCGGGAGAAGTTGTTCTTCGTGACCGCGGTCCCTCACCCACGCCCGGTACGCCTGTAAGACACGCAGGTCGTGGGATCACGTGGTTTTCGATCTTACCGTTGTCTATGTGGATGTGTGTGGGTGGCAGGTGGGAGCTTGCGATGAGTGATATAACGATAGGGGTTCATCCTTACCGAAATTCCGAGCAGAGACCTGGGGCCCGTTTCACTAAACTTCTTGTTCGTAAGTGCAAATTTAGGATCGTCTGTAAATTTCAATTTATGGATTTACATTTATTGAGCATAGGCTGCATATGCAGCCTATGCTCAATACATGTAAATCCAATAATTATTGACAAGAAAATGTGGTTAATGTGAAACTTACAGACTATCATAGATTTGCACTTACGAACATTTTAGTCCTACGAAATTTAGTGAAACGGGCCCCTGATTTGGCCCTCATGTACGTCTTTGGCATTCTTGTATGTGACAGTTGAATGTGTAATACGAATATTCGTAATCCTATTACTTTTAGGGAAAGGGGCCAAGTGACTTTGGTGTGGTATGGACCTGGCCCCCGGTCAGGTTGTTCTAATTTCAGGGCTGACTGTGTATTTATTCCTTTGTGATGTTATGACCCCACCCCCCACCCACACACACACACACACACACACAATGCAACACGTTGAATGCGGGATCGAACCCGTTGGTGACTTTAAATGACCATAGCTGTTGATAAGCAGTTAAACACAATTAAACACACAAACAATATATATGTGTCTGTGACTGGAGAAATGAGGCTTATGGCTTTTGCGACCAGTGTAGATCGAGATCAAATACAAGTAACCTGATAACGAGCTAGGTTGCTTGTTGGAAGCTCAATTTGTGTTTTGTTGGTGGAATGGCGAACAGATCCTGATCGGACTGTGCGGATACACAGGCTGATCTGGATATACACTGGTGAACCCATAAGCCCCATTTCTACAGTCAAAGCCACACATATGAAATAAATGGTATCATCGTAACACGAATGGTATAATATTCGGCAACAAATGGTACCATTTGGAGAAAAGTGTATTATCTTGGAACACATGTTATCGTGTTGGCACAATTAATATTTATTATATACCTACGCATGAAATACATAGTTATATGATGTAAATAAAAGTCATATGCTCTCATCGATGAAATAAACATCTTCCGGTGAAAATACGACTACTTCCGCTATCTATATTCATAACACGCACCTGCAGTGCCGGACTGCAAATAGGCTGCAAATACACATTCATAATTTACCGTACACAGCCTAAAAACACTGCTAATTTCCATGGAGCGCTATATAATAGAATATTCATATTTTTTCAACGAATATGACATATATGTGGTGTGGAATGTCCATATTTCACGAGTGCCTAACTAAATATGCATGTGACACAATACCAACACACTAAATACTAAATAATAAAACATGTTTGGCCCAGTGTCAACATGATGCGATATGCCAGGAGCCGCGTAATTAGCACTACCATATTTTTATCTGTGATACGATTATTTTTCTGACAATTTCCAAATTTTATTTTATGTTGATTTTCGAAACATTCGACGGTGAACCAGTAAATCAAATGAATTAAGACCTATGCCCAGTTCTATCCGTAGCTAATCTTATCCAGAATACGTGTCACAGTTAATGAGCCAAATGTTTACATTTTCTTTAATAAAAGTAACGGTTGCGGGCACACTTTCAGGTAGAGCGGGGCCGGGTCTGACAGGCCGTCGGCACTAACCGCCCCCATCAGTAAACACGTTTAAACCTAAGTTGATATCTTATATTGCGCATGTTCATTTCCCCGTGAGTTTTAAATTTGCGACAAACAGTGCAGAAAGTATCGCCATTACCATGATTACGAATTAAATCGTTTTCCATAGAACGACATCTGTAAACCAAGACCGTTTCATAAATATGATCATGCAATATGTAGATATACGTAGACACATAATTAAGTCATGAATACATGAATGCAGATTTACCCGAGTGTGTCTACATATTTCGAAAATCGCTTGTCACGTTCAAATGAAAGTTAGCGTTACTCATCAAAATGCGTAATACAGACTGTAATCTATAAATAAATCCCAAAATCCCAAAATCGGAACTGGGTTTGTACAGCGTGTACGGTTCCGTCTTAGACGGCCGAAAATACCCGACCCCGCTCTAATATGAACGGGGCCGTATAGCATAATTAGTAAAGAGCGCACACATGCACCCCGGGGTCGATCTTAAAGTTGTAAGTATATCTGATGGTGGTCGCCAGAAACGATAAGTTTTGTTTTCTGTGAGTATTCCGGTTTCAACCCAAATCAAGAAACATGCAGACGCCTCCATCTACGCTGACTACAATTGTTCTCGCGTTTGTTTGTAGTTTGTATATTATAAATATATAAATACAGTTTAAAATAAATATTAGCATTATGATTACATAATTCTGATTTTGTTATGTGTCATCTAAAAATACCGGTCGTATGGTTATTTAGTTTCAATTGTCATTTCACAAGTCGTCCATATAATATATTATACAAATCATAAATGCAATATGCCCATTTGTATAAAAATAATCGACAAAATTACAACGTATTTCCTTGAAGGAAACCGAAGAAAAAAAGAAAGACAACTATCTGAACCACTATGAAAACAACTGTACAATTCTGCCACGCATATCCAACATTAAAATATTTGTGAGCCGTAAAGCGTACGGCTATAAATAGGACAACTTATTGCAATGACGTAACAATTCAAAATCCGACGTGACGTTGGTAAATTTATGCGTAACTTTGCGACGTCATTTTCAGCCTTTCATGACGTTGTCATTAAGGCTGGTTTTCACAGAGCGCGGCCCATATATATTTAATAAAAAAGAAATACACAAAAAATTGTCTAGCCATGGGGACGCGCATATTTCCGCTTATTAACCCTTTGAACCCGAAGGCCCGCTATATCGGTTTATGCAAACAGTGCAGATCCAGATGAGCCGGCTCGTAACGAGCCGTCTCATTAGGATCTGCACTGTTTGAAAGTAATTTTCATATTTTTGAGAACAACAGATACCCCCTTTTTATAAATGGAATAGTCTGAAAATCATTTTGCGATGATTGGATTGGTTGCAAAATTAACATATCGCAACCCATTCAGTTACTTAGGGGTGAAAGGGTTAAACATTTGTTGAATGTAGTTTTTAGCGTTCGTGTCATATTATTAACGATTATTGTACGAATGAAACATATGGAGTTAACCGTTATACATTCTGCACTGACTATTTGATAATCATTTATATTAACCCTTTCACCCCTAATTAACTGGAATGGATTTTGATATGTTAATTTTGCAACCAACCCAACCGTCACAAAATGGCTTTCAGACTAGTCCATTTATGACAGGGGGATATGTTTTGTTCTCAACAATTACTTTCAAAAAGTGCAGATCCTGATGAGACGGCTCGTTACGAGCCGGCTCATCTGGATCTGCACTTTTTGCATAAACCGATATAGCGGGCTTTCGGGTTCAAAGGGTTAAGATCACGTGGTTATATGTATTGATGTACACGCAATTCTAAGCAAGTCCGTCTCAATACAATGTCAAGTGCATGGACAGTGGACTCAAGGATTATGTTCAATCAGCGCCGCCTGTTCCCCTGTTCGAATGTGCCGATAAGGCGACTGTAACTTCCGTCGCCAATGCCGCAAATATCACCCAACCCAACGGCCGCGGCCGTCGACTGACAAAACCACTGGCGTTGCACTCCGCGCCGGCGTAAAGTTTTTCATGTCGAAAGATGTACCGATTTTCTGACGAGACACCAACCCAGCCCTATTTAGAGCTGTCGCACAAATACATTTTTCGTCTAGTAACCAGCGCACATTTCTTGCGCCGGTTACTAGACAAAAATGTGTTAGTATAGTATCATACATTTTATTCACTCTAAGCCACATACGTGACTCACGAGGTATACAATATATTACATAATACAACGATGGGTACAAATACAAAATGCATATGTATAAGCTCACTAGTCATTATAACCATAAAGCATTTCTTATAAAAATACAGATTTAATGTAGTATCTTCTGCATATAGCTAAATGGGAATTCTTCAGTAATCCGGCGCCTATTTCGACGCGAAATATTTTACGGACGCCAGTACATATATTGACAATAACGCAATGTAGCAGGTGCATATCAATTGCAAGGTTATGTCATGACACTGTGTTTAAGCAGTATATTCTGCATTAGCTGAATGGGAGTTTGTCAGGAATCCGGCGCCTATTTCGACATGAAACATGATATGCCGGCGCGGAGTGCAATACCAGTAAAAACGGACGTGAGTATACATAGTGACAATAACGCAATGCAGCAGGTCCATATGAATTGCAAGGTTACGTCATGACACTGTGTTTATGCAGTATATTCAGTATTAGCTGAGCGGGAGTTTGTCAGGAATCCGGCGCCTATTTCGACGTGAAACAGTTTACACTGCGGCACCATTGCATTTTTACACAACTTTCTTCTATTCGGATGTGTATGATTTACAAATCCATGGGCGGATTCAGGGGGGGGGGGGGGGGGTGGGGGGGGGGGGGGGGGGGGGGGGGGGGGGGGGGGGGGGGGGGGGGGGGGGGGTCGGGGGCGGACACGGCGCGCGCACCCCCTAAAATTCGCCGAGTAAAGATTTTTTACAAGTTACAAGGCACGTTTCATGCCAAGTGCCAACCCGGCGCGCGCCCCCTAAAATTCGCCGAGTAAAGATTTTTTACAAGTTACAAGGCACGTTTCATGCCAAGTGCCATGTATTCCATGCATTTTTCGGTCGTTTTATTATTGTTTCAAAATGTAAACGTTTTCAATCAAAATCATGTCTAAACATACGGTGACAGTGTCAATGTTTTGGTCTAAAATGCACCAGAACGCAGGAAATGCGATGTAGATTTCCCAAATTTTCCGGGGGGGGGGGGGGGGGGGGGGCGGATGACCCCGGACCCCCCTAGCGCTATCTGCTCGGTCGACTATTTTGTAATAATTGACTATATATGGACATTCCACACCACTCGATGAACATGTATGTCATATTCGTTGCAAAAATATGAATATAACGGCACGAGTGAAATATGGACATTTCACACCACGAGATGAACATATATGTCATATTCGTTGCAAAAATATGAATATCCTCTATTCCTTTAACACAAATGGTATCATTTTGTCGCATACATCATTATCTTGGCAACAATGTTATCATAATATTATGTATAAATTATTGTTCACAAATTGGATATTTTCAGGAATTAAATGCGAGGGGAGCAATATCTGAACAATAACTGACTTATAGTTCAGCCAAGTGTATGATGCAATGTCCCATCCGAGTATTGATTTTCCATTTCCTGTCGAACAGTTACTCATTAAAGCTGGTAATACACAACGTATTGGGGTTAAAGGTTGAAATATGTGAAACAAGTGGAGCACAATATTGTCCAGCGATTGGATTAGAAAGTAGGATGAACTATAAGGGGCAAACTTGTATTATCTGGGCACAAAGCGTATAATGTGTGTATGTATTATTAGGTGCAGTTAAAATAATTCTTAAGAAAACGGAAAATAAACACATTTTCTTGATGAATTTATTTCAAATGCTGGAATTATAAGGAATGAACGGCCTTTTTGTGGAATTTATCGGGGATATAAACTTGAAACAGTCGCGGGAATACTGGACGAGGCCTTCCGGCCTTCGTCCAGTATTCCCGCGACTTTTCCAAGTTTATATCCGGCCTCGTCCAGTATTCCCGCGACTTTTCCAAGTTTATATCCCCGATAAATTCCACAAAAAGGCCATTCATTCCTATAGTGAAACTCATCCTCAACTTCATTCATTCCTATAATAACCTGCTATAAATGACGTAGAAACTCATCAACAATAAACTCACAGGTATTTTCTTGGAGTCCGGTTTAGAGAGAATAGTAGGTTAGTGCCGTGAATGGAAAAAAATATCTGGCAAGGCTCAGGAAACGGGATGGACGAGGCTCTGCCGAGCACATCCCGTTTCCGAGCCGCGCCAGATATGTTTCCCATTCACGGCACTAACCTACTATTCTATTTATCCCGTCAACACCTACAAATGGCTGTAAAATGCAAAAATAGTATTGAATGGATATCAAAAATGTTTCACGGCACTGTGTTTCACGGCACATACGCACTGTGTTGACGGGATAATGTTTGTATGTATTATTGGTTGCCCTAGTTTCTCGACCAATGAAAGTAGAGCATTTCGTCTCAATTAATCGCATATTGCGACGTTTTCGCCAATATCTATTAAGT
The DNA here is from genome assembly GCA_029237695.1 of Conchocele bisecta. Classification (NCBI taxonomy): domain Eukaryota; kingdom Metazoa; phylum Mollusca; class Bivalvia; order Lucinida; family Thyasiridae; genus Conchocele; species Conchocele bisecta. The sequence goes on from CM055279.1 coordinate 5,174,280, forward strand.
TAATCATTAAATGTTGCAATAACTCAAAAGTTATATTTATAACAACAGGCCCCGCCTTGTTGCCGGGATTTCCAGTGACGCGCACCATGTGTACGATCGATTGAAACTGCCAATCACGTAATAGTATCGTAATTTGCAAACACGTGTATGGGCAGCGCTCCATTTTAATAGACACGTGCCCCCGATGGGGCGGGGCAACCAATAAGTAGTTATAGTTCACATATTGAATGTTTAATTAACTAATTCCGCTACGCTCGCTATAGCTTTTACTTATGTTCTAGTTGGCACAAATACATGTCGCATGCAATTAATTACTGTAGCGCGCCACCTTGTGCCACCATTCTACGGCGTATAATGGTGGCACAAGGTGGCGCGCTACCGTAAATGAAACAAACCATGTGATCATAGCATATATTGTGTTTTTTTCCACAGAGCCACTCTCAAAACCTACCCGCCCGCACGCAGAATGAACTGTGTATAGGCTAATACAAACGGTGACATTACCTGAAAGGACTGCTTTAGTCCGCCGTTGTCTGCTATGTTCTCTCCTTGAGTTGTCTTTCCATTTAACTGTCAACAAGAAATCAATAACACTGATGGGTGTACCCTCGTAAACTGTAACCAAGGTGTATGATCACGTGGTACTAACAACAAAAACAAGTACTGATTCAAAGTACGTATTCTTTTATAGTGTCCTTATTACGTAACGGATTTTGATGAAATATGGCGCATCAAACGCATTTCGTTAAGCTGCATTTGGTGGTCTCTGTATTTTCGCCCAAACTTCTGTCGTTTTTGCGAAAAATCGATTTCCGTGTCTCCGACACGGAAATCGATACTTCGCAAAAACGACATGCGTCTGTGCCAAACTCCATAGACCACCAAATGCAGCTCATGAAGACGCGTTTGCTGCGCCATATTTCATCAAAATCCGTTGCATATTAAAGAAACTATCAAATAATACTTACTTTGGACTGGGCGACGTTGTTGTTGTTGTAACCACGTGATCATGCACCTTGGTAACGCAAATTTCTAATTGCGTCGTTCTACCATTTAACTGTCAACAAGAAAACACTGATGGGTGCAGGCCCGTACGCAGGAATTAATTTAATTAATTTATGGGGGGTGGGGGGGGGGGGGGAGGGGGGGGGGGGGGGTGGGGGGGCGTTGGTGGGTGCGTTATCGACGGCGCGAAGGGCTAAGCATTTTCTTTTGCACATTCACGGACAGACCTCGGCAGATTAAGCATTTCACCCCTAAGTAACTGGAACGCATTTTGATATGTTAAATTTGCAACCAATCCAATTATCACAAAATGATTTTCAGACCATTACATTTATGAAAATGGGGTGTTTTTGTTCTTAAAATTATGAAAATTACTTGCAAATAGTGCAGATCCTGATGAGACGGCTCGTCACGAGCCGGCTCATCTGGATCTACAAGTTTGCAAATACCACTATACAGGCCTGTGGTGTAGACATGGTTAATGGGGGTGCGTACGCACCCGTCGCACCCCCTCTGCGTACGGACCTGGGGTGTACCCTCGTAAACTGTAACGCAAATTTCTAATTGCGTCGTTCTACCATTTAACTGTCAACCAGAAACCACTAACCCGCATTTCTAATTGCGTTGTTCTGCCATTTAACTGCAGGACGTAGGATTTTTTTTATTAATTAGTTCCCACGAAATAACAATTCGTTCCCTCAATTAACAATTCGTTCCCACGAAATAACAATTAGTTCGAAGGAACGAATTGTCTTTCGTGGGAACGAATTCTTAATTCGAGGGAACAAATTGTTATATCGTGGGAAAAAAAGTTAATTTGGGCAGGAACGAAGTTAAATGGGAACGAATTGTTGGGAACGAGGGAACGAATTGTTAATTCGAGGGAACAATTGTTAAATTAATCGAGGAACGAATTGTTATTTCGGGGAATTATTTCGGGAACGAAATTGTTATTTCGAGGGAACGATTGTTATTTCGAGATTGTTAAATTGAGGGAACGAATTGTTATTTCGTGGGAACGAATTAATAAAAAAATCCATGTCAGCTGCGGGGCTCCGTATATGAGGATATAAAACTGTAACTCTAATTTCTAATTGCGTTTTTCTGTCATGTGACTGTCATTGGAAAGCATGAGTCATGGTATATGGGTCGCAGTGAAACAAGCACGAGTCATGGTATATGGGTCGCAGTGAAACAAGCACGAGTCATGGTAAATGGGTCGCAGTTAAACTCTTCTTATTCGGACACCCTGGGAATTTTGGAGCACAGATTTCGCTAGCAGTTGCAGATACGAATGTACTTTACATGACAGAAAAACGGGGTTTCTAACCGTGTCTAAAATATGGATTTCTATCCGAAACGGTGATAAAGAGGGGAGATAATTCGGTTGTGAATGTTCGCATGCCACTGGAAATATTTTATGAAATAGTTTTTTTGTATTCTTCTTTTTGAAATTCCACATTTAGAAATATATTTCCACTGTGTGTGTTGATTTACTATGATTTTCATTAAATGACTGATTTCAAAAGCTAGGCCTAGCCACATTTCGTAGGAAATCAGTAAACTGGTTTAATAAATATCATAACAAATAATCAGCCATATAATATCATCTTTATCTGTTAATTAGAATACAGTGAAACCTCTCTAAACCGGACACCAAGATTTTTTGTGCTTAATTTTGATAGTGTTCTTTGCCCGTTATCTCCGATGTTAATGTCTGTTCATGATCACAAACCACTCAGGCGTGTGCAGTAGTCATCTGCCTGTTTTACAGTGAAACCTCTCTAAACCGGACACCCTGGGAGGTCCCCAGGGTGTCCGGTTTAGAGAGGTTTCACTGTAAATCGGTATTTGATAATTCTAAGCCATATCTGTGTATCTATAACTATTAAGTACAGTCGAACCTGTGCTAAGGACCACCTCGGAATAGCAACCGCCTGGCTGTAAAGGCCACAGTTGTGTTGTTCCAATGACAGTTACTATAAATGTCCCTGCGAATAAATACCACCTATAAATATAATACCATATTTTTCACTTCCCATTGATGGCATTTATTCACAGGTTTGAATGTATAAACATACGTACATTGATCTGGGCATCTGGTGACACAAAGTTGCCGTACTGCTCAATAAGACACTGTGCCTTCTCCTTAAACATAGCCACTGCCGCGGGTGTCCACCACTCATGTAGGTTTCCGCTCTTGTCATACTGACGCCCTGAATGACCATATACATAGGGAATACTAGGCTAGTGACTGTTGATATCAGTTTATCAGGCTAGGAAACGTGTAGGAATTCCGAGGTTTGCCGAGGAATTCCTACCGTTTCCGATCCGAGCCTGATAAACTTGATATCAAAAGACACTAGCCTGGTATTCTATTTATCAGGTAATGTTTTATGCTCGAAAATGACCATAAATGACGTCGTTATCTATGGACAGAACGCGGACTTGTTTACGTTGCGTCGTTAAACTGACGTCATTCGGTAACATCACGTGACGTTATCCGACCAATGACACGTCAGTTTTATCAGTCAGTACGTATTCGGTCGATGCAGGGCATATTACCTGATACAAAGGTATACAGTCTGGTGGCAGGTTTCCGCCATACGTGATAGTTAAGTAGTCGTAATAATACCTGTTATTGCATAAAATGGATGGGCTTTCACAGTTTAATAACACAGTGTAATAAAACTCATAATGCACTTGTGTATTAAATATGCAAATGAGCCTGCTACAGAAAACATGTTAGGTAATCAGCCAGGTTCAAATTATGCAATAAATGTAATGCAATATTTCTGTTGATTTTATATGATATGTATTACACTCGTTGACTAATATCATAAGAAACTCGGCTTAGCCTCGTTTCTTATGAAATCAGTAAGCTCGTTTAATAAATTTGATATTAAATTATCGCTCACGTAAGACCCTCCATATATGTCGTCTTAGCCAGATGATTATCACGCCAAGACGACTTGCTAATTGATCATGAATAGGTGAATTGGACGAGACAAATAAGCCGAAATCTTGCCAATAACGTGATACTGTCCACTAGTGACGTCATTTTTATTCCATTGCATCACGTCTTGAGCACGTCATTCCCCCAATTTAACAATTCGTTCCCACGAATTAACAATTCGTTCCCACGAATTAACAATTCGTTCCCTCAATTTAACAATTCGTTCCCACGAAATAACAATTCGTTCCCACGGGAACGAATTGTTAATTCGTGGGAACGAATTGTTATATCGTGGGAACCAATTGTTAATTCGAGGGAACGAATTGGGAACGAATTGTTAAATTGAGGGAACGGATTTGTTATTTCGTGGGAACGAATTAATAAAAAAATCCATGTCCCCTGCGGGGCTCCGTATCTTACTAACTGGTCAAAACGGGATAAACGGTATTAACTCTTTGCATGCTGGGAAACTTGTGGGCTATAAATAGTTCAAAAATAGCGGACAAAAATCATCATATTTTCTTTTATTTCTCCTTGTAAATATCATGAATATGTCTTGGAATTTCATTAGAATTGAGTCTTGAGGACTCAATTCTAATGAAATGCCAAGTCATATTTACAGAGAGAAATAAAAAATATACTCCTAATTCGTTTGGCGGATATTTTCACCGCTTAGCATGCAAAGAGTTAAGTCTCGTATTGTCTTTTTATTTATTCGACGAGAAAACGTGTAGAAATTAAAATATAAATCGATTTGAAGAGCTCTCAAAATCATTTGGAGCTAGCACTAAATATGTAATTCTAGCTCTAATTATTGCTAGCTTTAAATATAGGAGTTTGTTTAGAGTTTGGCGTTCCATACATATTATATATGGCCCATGTGTATTTACATATAGCACACTATCCCGTCAACACAGTGCGTATGCAGTGTGCCGTGAAACACAGTGCCGTGAAACATTTTTGATATCCTGTCAATACGACCTAATCACTGCGTATGAATATGTGCGGTTGTCATACTAGTCGGTTCTCCGATTTTGACAGGGCGGCTGGGGTTATTTTTGGCATTTTCAAGCTATTTGTAGTTGTTGACGGGATAAACAGAATAGTAGGTTAGTGCCGTGGATGGGAACAAATATCTGGCGCGGCACGGAAACGGGATGGGCGTCGCCCATCCCGTTTCCTAAGCCTTGCCACATATTTTCCCCATTCACGGAACTAACCTACTATTCTCTATGTACAGTGTCTAGGAAAAGTGTACACGTCAGCCATAGCTCATTAGTACATTTTGAGAATGTTGATAAAGATACACCAATATCTAACTTGACGTACATCTTGGTGTCATATCATTGATAGGAGTCGGTTGTCATGGATGTTCTATGTATGGTTAGCTACATTGTATAACATGTAACTTCTACTTAGTATCGCAAGTTTCTTGTCAAAAGCCAGAAGAGATGAAACTGGCTGATGGCTGGAACACACAAAGATGGTTGAATTGGTCACCCGGGGGCCGTTTCACTAAACTTCTTACGACTAAAATGTTCGTAAGTGCAAAATTATGATACATGTAGTCTGTAAATTTCACATTAACAATGTTTTCTTGTAAATAATTAATGGATTTACATTTATTGAGCATAGGCTGCATATGCAGCATACGCTCAATGAATGTAAATCCATCAATTGAAATTTCCAGACGATTCTAGATTTGCACTTACGAACATTTTAGTCGTAAGAAGTTTAGTGAAACGGGCCCCCTATATGCCGTATAGGATACAGTAACGAGGCAGGGTAGGCACAACACGTTCTTTATATCAGAGACATCATCTGAGACATTATCTGGCAAAATAAACATTCTGTCACCATTACCCCACGTATTGATTGGAATTATTATACATTTTATATGAGACGTAAATGTCCACACTGATATATCAGGGGCGATAGCCGTGTTTCCTTAAAATGTTAACAGACATTGCTATTTATGCTCTGTATTTATTTGTTGATGTGCAATGATCATACTTTATCATCTGTTGAAAATATTATTTTTTCAAGTGACGCATTTAATTAGTATAAATAATTAAAAAAATATCATGCCTCATTTGCATATGATAATAGCCTGGTACCACCGCGCGTTACTATCGGTAAACTAAATATTACTAAATGATTGTATCTGTATAGCGGGCACTTGTAATTTTTATAACGGGTGAAATAGTGACACAATTATGCGCTTACTTAATTCCTACAAAGAAGTACTGAGTGGGCATGCACCTTTAACGCCTATGTTATACATACATGCCATCCCATTTACGAAGCAATTATCTTTGAATCAAAGGATGACCAGGTAGAGAACGCGTTCTTAATCGGAAATCTTGCTCTCTTCGATTTACATGTGCATATCACAGGTTATTGAAGAACGGTTCGTATTTCGGTGTTTTGTGGATTATTTCGGTACATCTGGTGGTTTGGTTGCATTGTTACCAACATACAAATTACGTCAGCTCCCGTGAATTACATATACGTACGCGTCTTCTTGACAGTATAAAAGGGGTCCATAAGTTCGGAAAGGTGAATGTGTAGATAATTCACGATTTCTGTCATGTGTAACGATTGAGCATTAGTACAAAACAATGTAAATTACCCAAAACGAACGAAATCCACCAAAATCCACCAACATATTGAAAATACCCACATGACACCAACATAATGACTATCTGTTCAAACACGTGTGGCGATCGGACTGTTGATAGGATAGTGTATTATACCTTGTTAGATATGTAGACAAATAAAATGCAGTCAGTCTATAAAGTATTATATAATACTATAATACGCTGACTGCATTTTATTTTACATGTCTAAAAAAGTATAATACACAGGGGCGGATCTAGAGGGGGGGGGGGGGATTCGGGGTCGCAACCCCTCCCCTCCGCTCCACCCCCTGGTTCAGTCACGGAGTTTACATAGATCACAGTTTACAAGGAGTCTGAATTTAAATGCCGTAAAACACAGGAACGTGCATTTCGAAGAGCTCACAAATAGGACAACCGCCTAGTTGCGAACGGTAACTCTTGCAATTACTCCGTACGGACGGTACGGGAGTAGATTGCAATAGTTACCTTCGCAACTAGACACCCCCACCCCCCGTTCCCCAATTTCTTGATCCGCCCCTGATACACTGTCCTATCAACATGCCGATCGCTTGTGGTGCATACCCGTATCGTCAAAGCCGTGTGTGATTTCATGTCCCATGAGGAAACCGACGGCGCCGTAGTTCATGGAGCGCGGTTGTTCGATGTGGAAGTATGGTTCCTGTAAGATCCCAGCCGGAAACGCTGAAAGAAGGGTTAGGTATGGAAGCGCCCTGGTGCCAATGCTAAAATATATGTATCTCCTAATTCCTAATTAGGAGATATTATCTCCTAATTAGGAATTATTATTTCCTAATTAGGGCCTATATAATATCTCCTAATTAGGAAGTAGTGTGTCCTAATAATGACTTAGTATTTCCTAATTAGGACTAACATTCTCCAAAATTAGGAGTTACTATCTCATAATTACAGATAAAACATTGTTTAGCATTGACATAGATAGTAAGTCCATATTAGGAGATACTAACTCCTAATTAGGAGATACTATCTCCTCATTATGAATAAATATGGCCTAATGAGGACTTAGTAACTCCTAATTAGGACTTACTATCTCCTAATTAGGAGTTAGGATATGTGTTAGGATGCAGGAAATAAGGCTGCTAGCAAACGTGAATTCATGTATTCATGTAAATTCCAGATCAGACTGCACATCTATGCTGTTTTGTGAATGTGCATACTAACTGAAGTTATGCTGTTTATAATTAATATATATATTTTAATATACTGCATTTTCACAGCCACTGTATCAAGTTTCTAGGCGACATATTTCTCTTTGCTGCTCTATTAAACCATGGTTTTGTTTCATTCACTTTGTTATGTGCATACCAGACACATATTTAATTTGATATTACTGTCCGAAATCAAAGTTGTGTGGCTGGCACACTGTCTGATGTTTGCACACTGTCTGATGTTGACTATCTAAACACCATTACAGGAAGTTACAGCTGTTAACGTTATCACCAAACACGTGAGATTACAACAAGAGAAATATGTCGCCTAGAAACTTGATACAGTGGCTGTGAAAATGCAGTATATACTCATAACACACTGGGGGCCGTTTCACTAAACTTCTTACGACTAAAATGTTCGTAAGTGCAAATTAAGAATCGTCTGGAAATTTCAATTGATGGATTTACATTTATTGAGCATAGGCTGCATATGCAGCCTATGCTCATTAAATGTAAATCCAATAATTGTTTACAAGAAAAAGTTGTTAATGTGTCATTTACAGACTATCATAATTTTGCACTTACGAACATTTTAGTCGTACGAAGTTTGGTGAAACGGCCCCCAGTATCGAAAGCTTTATACCTTCCTATGTACACTGTAACCACAGGTGATGGGAACAACTAATCTGATAGTTTGTTGATCATTGTATAAATATAATATACTATATATATACTGTCATATGATTTTTCCTATGTATACTTGTAACGATATAACATACACAACCAACTGCGTTAATTTTGCTCAGACTATCAACGTTTATAACACACATTAACAATGCCAACTCACCATCAAGCAATTTTAAAATACTTCATTATTAAGCAGCTTGACTGACTGAGCCTGAGCTGTGCTACATCTCAGGCTCAGTCAATCAAATTGCTTAATAATGAAGTATTTGTGAAGCAGCTTTATTGGCTGAGCCCGAGCTGTGCTACAGCTCAGGCTCAGTCAATCAAGCTGCTTAATAATGAAGTATTTTGAGTTAGAGAAATTGACAAATATTGGTAGGATTAGCGCAGTACTCACTGTCTGGTCAGATTTTGCATATTAAATTTCAAAGCTTTTGCAAAACACTTGTTATGTATACCGTAGTATATGCATTCTTGATCGCGTGATTTTTAGGAAGTAAATACGAAGGAGCGTTCGCTGGTCTAAATTTTGAGATAAAGACGTTGACAAATTGTTGATGGATTTACATGTATTGAGCTCAATAAATGTAAATCCATAGTTGTAAGGCGACCGTGTATGTGGAAATATTTACCATAACACGTGACTAGAGAAATGGGGATTATGGGATTTGTGATCAGTGTAGCTCCTGATCATATAGCACAATACTGTAGCTTGATAATGATCTACATGGCTTGTTATATCGATGGTCTAGTAACAGAAGGTCGTAACTGCTATGCTAAAGCATAGCAGTTACGACCTTATGTTACTAGACCAATATATAAACTTGACGGTTGTTTCATTGATGGAATGGCGAAGAGTGCAGATCCTGATCAGTCTGTGCGGATGCTGATCTGGATCTACACTTGTCGAAAAACACATAATTCACATTTACCCACAGCCACAATTAAGAAAAAGGGGACCAGCATGTGCCATGATCAGACTGCCCGGGTGAGCAGGTTGAGCTTGAGCTACGCTAGCATGTTCGCAATCATTGTAAGGTCCATTTGCTGAAATGCGGCTCCAAATATGTTTTATATACCGTCGAATCTGTGCTAAAGGCCACCCAGAATAGCAATTACCTGTCTATAGCAGCCACGCTTTTGTTTTTCCAATTATTTAATTACTATGTAAATTAACCTGCGAACAAAGACCACCTGTGAAAAAAGGCCAGATTTTTCACTTCACAGAGCTGGCCTTATCCACAGGTTCGACTATACTTTACCACACACACCGTTCGCGACTAGGTGACCAGTGTCGACCAATATCAAACTGCGGACACACTCAGACTTATCTGGGTCGACATTGGTTATAAAGACAACACAGTGTAGACCCGTATCAGACTGCGAACACACTCAGACTTATCTCGGTCTACATTGGTTATAAAGACAACACAGTGTAGACCCGTATCAGACTGCGGACACACTCAGACTTATATCGGTCTACAGTGGTTATACAGACAACAACGTGTAGACCCGTATCAGACTGCGCGCACACTCAGACTTATCTTGGTCTACAGTGGTTACCGAGACAACACAGTGTAGACCCGTATCAGACTGCGTACACTTAGACTTATCTGGGTCTACAGTGGTTACTGAGACAACAAATCCCATTTTCTCGCGGCATTTATGTGATCTCGTACACACAGTACCTGCATAAAAATAGGTTTAGTTTCGTTTTTGCTTCCTGGAATACATGCGGAATTCATGGGAATGTTGTACACAGCCGGCCGCGTTGAAAATACTCGATTAGTGTGCTTGAAATCAAGCAGCTTGATTGTCTGAGCCTGAGCTGTGCTACAGCTCGGGCTCAGACAATCAAACTGCTTGATTGCGAATTGACATTGCCTGCCAGTATATGTTAGAAACGTTGATAATCTGGGCAATATTAACGTAGGCGGTTATGTAAGTCCGAGTCATATGTGGCTGTGACATGAGAAAGTGGGGTTTATGGGTTATGCGACCAGTGCAGCCACCTATCGATCAGCGCATGCGCACAGTCTGATCAGGGCCTGAACGGGTCACCATTCAGTCAATGAAACACCCGTATTGCTTCTAATTCACAACTTTGATCCGTATCAGACTTCGGAAGTATGCTACAATATCAGACGTGTGAATATCGACAAATCCAATAAGCCCCATTTCTCACGTCACATCCACATACGTATAGAAATCAACTGCGAGTTAATTTTAAATTAGTGTATTCATTATGTGTACTGTCGTAAAACTACACAGCTGTCATGGTTGCAGTGAAGTAAAGTATCAACATCTGATTGTGAGTAATAATGGATTATTAAAATTAATAGAAACATGTGCTACGGAAGTTACAGTATTGAATACATATGGGACGTGGTTTTATTAATTACCCAGTATTTATTGATATCAAATTCATTTATTTTCTATATTACTAATTTTTGTTGCACCGTTTTACTATATATTCGGTATTTTTAATATCAATAATTTATTTTCTATATTAATACTTAGCAAATCAGAAAATCAATAGGGTTCCTCTTGAAATAATAAATATGTATAACAAATTGTTTAAGATCAGAAAAGGAAAATTAAATTTAACCCTCTGAACCCGAAAGCCCGCTATAGCGGAGCACAGGGGGTCGTTTCACTAAGCTTCGTACGACTAAAATGTTCGTAAGTACAAAATTATGATAGACTGTAAATTGCACATTAACTCTGTTTTCTTGTAAACAATTATTTAATTTACATTTATTGAGCATAGGCTGCATGCTCAATAAATGTAAATCCATCAATTGAAATGTACAGACGATCCTAAATTTGCACTTACGAACATTTTAGTCTTACGAAGTTTAGTGAAACGGGCCACAGATCCAGATGAGCCGATTCGTAAAGAGCCGTCTCATCAGGACCTGCACTTTTTGCAAGTAATTTTCATAGTTTTGAGAACAAAAAATACCCCCTTTTCATAAATGGATTAGTCTGAAAATCATTTTCTGACACTTGGATTGGTTGTAAAATTGACATATCAAAATCCATTTTCGTTACTTAGGGGTGAATAGAAATGGTTATCACATTTTATATCGATAATACTCAATACGTTTCCTAATACCCATTATCTCTGCAACTGTAAGTCAGATTGACTTGAAACATCATATACTTTGTTATCAGCATCTATATTTTCATTATATAGCCCATCCATGTGGCTTTCATGACACATGTCAAGGTCAAATGACTTAGAATATATGTGTTGGTCGGACAAGGCGTCGGCCGGGGGGGGGGTATCCGTGAGCCCCTGCTCACTTTAATCTAGGTGTATTATGAATACATACTGAATCAATAGCAAAATCGGGACAAGGGCCGCGATTTTACAATTGATTCAGTATTCTTGATATCAAAAACTTTCATTATTGATATCTAAAACTACCGAATGAATAGTAAAAGCAGCGCATCTATAAGTATTGTACGGTGGCACAGAGGGGACATGGATATATTTTTTACTTTCGCGTGCGCACGCAATAGGTTTTGCGTGCGCACGCGATAGGGTTACCGTAGTATTGATATAAAACAATCGAATTATTAATTTCAATAAATACTGAATACATTGTAAAACCGCGCCCAATAATTACACTTCGACTGGAACTCGGTGTATTTTCGTTCGAGAAACTCAAAATCAATGTGCATGATCACGTGGTAACAACAACAACAACAACAACAATTACTGAAACTTACAGAAGCGCCTCCGATTCAAGGTACGTGTTCTTTTATATTCTCCTTCTTATGTAACTGATTTTGATGAAATATGGCGCATCAAACGCGTCTTGTTAAGCTGCATTTGGTGGTCTCGGTACTTTGGCCCAAACTTGTGTCGTTTTTGTGAAAAATCGATTTCCGTGTTTACTGACACTGAAATCGATTTTTCGCAAAAACGACATAAGTATGTGCCGAAGTCCCGAGACCACCAGATGTAGCTCACGAAGATGCATTTGCTGCCTCACATTCATCAAAATCCGTTGCAAATAAGTCGGATCCGCGAAACAATCTCGAGGGTTCTGCACAAGGACACGACACTCGGTGAGCGACTTTTTTCAGATTTATTTGAATTTCCCCCCTCACCCCTGTTGACCCCGGCCGTCTTGGGGGTGCTCTTGACCCCGGCCGTCTTGGTGGTGCTCTTGACCCCGGCCGTCTTGGGGGTGCTCTTGATGACATCCATGTTCACGTCCCCGTTGTAGCCCAGTTTTTGATCGGAGGTGGCGATTACGAGCTGATTATTGTAACCCTCAACCGGGTCGTCTCGTAGTATCATATTGCTCGGCGCCATATAAAGACCTGTTCCAAATTTATAGTTTAATGGGGTGCTGGCATTCTGCAAAACGTCTTGATACCGATTAATCGCCGCCGGGAGGTTCACCGGTATGTTTATTGCATCCTCGACATTTGCCAATAACTGTTTTGCGCGTCAAACGCCTTCACGTCTCCTATTACAGAAGTGCGCGCTAACGCCTGGGCGCCGAGGATGGCCCAGCCGTATGTGCGAATAGAGTCATTGAGACGGGTAACTCCAGCCCTGGTGAAATTTACAGCAGGAGAAATTACAGTATAATTGTGGAGGTGGAGCCGCACCGAATTTCATAGTGATTGAATTGAAAGTTCCCCACTCAGAGACGATATTGTTGTTTATAAATATATCACCTAACCCACCATATACAGTGGCAAAATTTAACTGGTTCTGCCAAAACTGCATCGGTGTTGCTTTCCACGCGTCTACGGTTTCTTGGGTAGTAATTTTGGGCATCCTATAATTATCAAATATGTTTAAAAAAGTTGTAACAAATGCGGTAAGCTCCTCGATAGCGGTACGGATCTCAACACAAACCTTTTGTTTTGTCTCCTCAAGTGCTTTGGCTTTGTTCGCGTCTTTACAAACTAGATTTACTCTTATTGTTTGGTTTATTAGCTCTCTAATTAAGTAGTTGATTCCTACCGTTAAGTAGTACACACCTCCCCCATCGTACTTTGCCTTTGAATTGAAGCTAAATACCTTGGTATCCAACGACATTTTAATCAGAGTTTATTATGTTTGCTACTATCACTAATGTTCAAAAAGAGAGTTGTGAACTTCAGAAGTCAATCGAAAACTGCTGCGGAAAACGCCGGGTAGGGCTCAGATCAATCACCTTCATGGTTGGGTGGCGAAACTTGGGGGAGCGCGAAGGGTTTTACTATGTGAAAGATGGACAAAAAGTAAGTGTAAAGCTACCTCCCGGACTGTGGGGAACGAGACAGCTCATATACTTTTTTTCCACAGAGCTTGGCGACGAAGCCAACCTCACAGTATCGAAGGCTACCGGACTCGCAACATTAACATCCCCCGACGGTGCTGTGATAACTATATCAGACCCATTAGGCATTCGCCTCGGTTTCAGCCGCCCACTTAAAAAGATAGTTTCCCCTTGGGGCCAAAAATTTGTTGAAGATGTGCATGTGGATCTAGCCTTTACCAAAATCCTCAAAATACATTTGAAAGAGTTGAACATGTCGTACAACTTGTTGGATGGAGCCAGCACACTACTTAAAACAGTGCCCGCCAGTGATTGTTATTTTGGGGAGACTGTGACATTAGACTTCCCATCCCCCGAGATGAAAGTTTTGGAATCTGGACACATCCACGAATTTAAGGTCTCTATTCTCGACGACCGATCTAAAGAGTTGAATTTCTATTATCCGATTTCGGTCGTTCTAGAAATTTCGAAGAATTAGACACAAGCTACCCACATTTATAACAACCAACATTATGAGTATATACGGGCCAGATAGTTCTTCCAATATATTATCCCCTTCGAAATACAAGCATGGTTCAGGTGGTGGATTCACCCCCACAGAGAGTGATTTATTAACTACCGAGAAAATCGTATCACTAATCAAGACAAATATGGCGGTGGTAGTGAACGAAATTCACAAGAGTCTACTATCACAACTTAGACTAGAGGCCCTGGCTGTGACTACACAAAGTCGTGAAGAAACACATACAGCACTTACTGAACTAGGTGAAAAAAAAACAGAATTTCGGGAAGAGGCCCATACAGAGTTTATGGAAGTTTCCGATAAACTAAATCGAGTTCGTAAAAACGCGAACAAAGCACTTGAGGATACCTCTGAAAAGGTTCATGTTGATGCCCATACCGCTATCGAGGAGCTAGCCGCATTGTTGGACACATCTGTAGAGCAGTTTAAGTTATTACGCAGCAGAAACCCCATCATCACAGTTTGGGCCTCTAAACTCGCTGGATGGAATTCAGGGGTGGTTTTGTTCGCCGGTGATGATCCAATTAGACTTTCCGAAGGTAGTGTTATTAACTTTGTTACGAAAATGGCTAGCCCAGCGAGTTCTTCCACTGTTGTGACATTGTTGATTGAAATAAATTTGTAAAATACCAATAATATGAACGAATCACCGCTTCCGAGCACGCTTCCAATACCAACAATGTTGGACACCAATCGCGGATTGGATGATATTGGTTTTGGCGAAAGAAGTTCAGATCTTAGGTTGGACAAGAGGGGGAAACTCGGAGGGTAAATGCTAAAAAATATAGACGAGCTGCAAATATAGTGGAGGGGTTGAGAACCGTGCTGACAGCAATTTCTCTAATGGGTGGGGCCGGAACCGCTGCATTGTTATCTACAATCGTGGCAATTGGCAATTCCTGTTGCCGCGGGTTTGAGTGGTGTAACCATTGGGTCGGGGTTGTTATGTATGGCGTTCAGAGTGGTGGGAAGGAAATTCGAAAATAAAAGTAGAAAGCACGACAGAATATCGGTTCTCGCGAGGTCTAAGAAAAATAGCAACGACGTTATCGTGTCCAAAGCGTTGGCCGATAACAATATATCTGATGTCGAGTTCGAATCGGTGGTGGAGGAGATGTCTCGATATGAGGATTTAAAAAATACTATTATAACGAAAGCACGTGCCACCCTTCCCAAGATTGAGAATACTGATTGGGATAAATTTAGGTTAAAACTGGGTGATAAAGTGGGAGGAAAAGTTACAACACCACCGTGAGTATGTCACCCACCGGCCACCATACATTTCTATAAACCACAAACTGTCCATACCAGGAAGTAATATATAGATCACATCGATAGCTTGGTGCATTACACGCCAATCGCTATTGGAGAAATACACCGGCGTCTGTCTTGTCTTGGTGTGTGTGTGTGTTTAAATCAATACACACCGTGGCCTCGATAAGGTGAAATACACTGCAGCGGTCGGATAGGAACGCTGTTTAACGTTGATACAATATCGGTTTTATCTTTATAACTGACTTTCTGATTTGAACTATTACTAAACGATAATATTTGCGTGCACGTAATTCCTTGTTAACCAGTCGATGCGCAGCCTGAGTGCCACCGCATGGTGGACATAGAAGTGACTGGGATCTGGTATGACAATCTCCAATATAATTGGGACTACAAGACCACTTTCTCATTCAAATACCACCACCAACATTTTGTTGGTGGTGGGAGCTACAATACCGCTTAATAACAGCACAACGGTTGTTGTTATCATTTTGACTCCCTCTATACTACTTAAGGAAACTATCACATAATACTTAATACAAATTGATTTTCAAATTGAGTAGTGGAAATCCTGTAATAAAGTTTTAGTTTGTATCATTTCTTCCCTGGTTAATAAGGAAGACAATCACTAATACATTTTAGTGGATGAGCCAGGAGGGTTCACCATTACCAATTGGGGAGGGGGTGGGGGGGGGGGGCAAATTGCCACTATATTTTCTTGAAAGGTATATATCCCAGCATATAATTTCCGCATGATAGCGATTTTTAAATCTTCGTTTAAAGTTTGTATGCCCCTATAAGTGGACCCCACTAACAGAACCATTTTCTGTTTTCTGTCCGTAAAAGGGCTGTTTTGCAAACGTTCGCATAAAACTGCTGCGCAAAAAAACGCAGTAAAACCTACTGAAAACATTGCAACTGGTATTTGTTTTTTAAATATAATCGAACTAGAACATTTGCATTCGAAATGGCTGCCGCAATCCAAGATGGCCGACAATACACCACTACCATACCCATACCCCCATCACACTAAACCATATATAAAACTATTCCATATGACCAGTTCTTGGTTTATTCGTATTTGATTATATTTTATAAGTGAAATACAAGCTTATGCTACTTCAATAAATAGTTATTAAATTAAGTATATAAATCCAAAATGGCCGCCACCATCACAATATCCGTTCATTTGCCATCGTGTCACTTATATTACATCATTTAACATTTCAAAACATACTTACGTACGAGCATACGTACACAGTAAATGACGATGACAATAGCAAAACATGCTTGGATAACTTTTTTGTTTACCATAATCCAAAATGGTCGCCAAATATCACGATTTCTCATCAATTTACATCGCGTTATGTATTTGATGGCATTACTCATTTAAAACAGGTAAACAGTATTACATTGACACAGTAAAACAAATGTAACACATACTTGGATAAATGACTAGTTTACCTAATTCGAAGATGACCGACATAAATTCATATTGGACCGCAACATATTTTTAGTATGGGCTCATTAATATTGGATAAGACGGTTACCGCAATGTTTATTTTTATGTTGTGACATGGTTTATAATTGGGAACTTAGTATGCTATACCTGAGTGAGTACGAACTTTGTATGACACAGACATAGCTACTCTGTTGCTTTGGTTTTTGTAATTCTAATTCCCAAAGCAGTAACATTACGCAGGGATGGTGACATATTTCAAAGTATATACTTACATGCTCTTCATATTAATATTTCTGAGATTCAACCTATAAGTTGGGCGATATGACATCCAGTATATTGCATTAAATCAAACAGTAAGCGTTTTTATGTCCCACCGTCATGGAAATATTGCAGACATAGCTTCATACGTACTGAAGTGTTGGCGAAGTATATATAATTAAGTCTAAAACTACTCTACTCCATCAGACCATTTTCTATGTTCACGGAACGCATTTCACGACATAATGTTAACGATATATGTGTATCTGCATGCAAATACCCATTTTTAGATTATCATACAGCATTGTACTGTTACATGTTAATTATAAGCTGCCCGTGAAACTCATTTGAATATTGCAATAACTATATTATGCAATCACTACTCATGATCTTATTGACAGCAGTCGATTATAATTTTCAGATATATCTATTGAACGTCCAAATACATCTTGTTGCTTCGCGTGTGGGTCCGTTATTTACAGGCACCACTGCTACACATTTCATATAACAATAGGTTTCACTTAATCGCTGAATGTCTTACTATTACGTAAACTCATTTATAGAAACCACACATATGATATATAAACATGGATATCTACTGCGTATGTTTCATATTTAATACTTACTTATTATAATTGATACCCACCAAGTAATCAATTAATTCATAAATCACTCACTAATTAAATAAATGAGAAAAGAAAATAGCAACGACAATAAAATAAAATACAAAAAGCCACTCACGTACAGTCAAAGGAGGCACAACACCGTACCCTGCCGAATCGTCAGTGATCAATGTAGTTCGATGATACAGTTAAACCTGGTTAGTATGGCGACACAACGCCCGCACATACAGCGATGAAATAAAACTGCCAATAAGGCAACACCCTGGCAATGACAAACCACAACACTATATTGTAACGTGCGACAATCATGTAACAGGTGACCCGTAAGTACAATGAAACAAAGCAAATGCTACAAAAGAAGGAATAATATGATCAAATTGAGTCGCATTGTGGATGCTGTCGCGAGCTCTTTTTACAAATGCCATGTAATTACCATTACAAGCACGTCATAGCAACATTGTACATGTACTTCAAAGTAATATCAGTAGCTGTTAAAACACGACATACATAGTAAAATACTTCTCATAACTGAATTTGACAGCATCCACCCTCAGCACTAGTTTGAGCAAACGGAAGTAACTGTCCTGATAGTAAATGACTGCCAATTCGAACATCAGGTGAACATCCCCGCTCGGTTTATATAATACACTTCAATGAGTGTCATCGTAATCAAAAGATAGAAACTGTCGTCGCCTATATGTCTGGCAGTGACTAACTTTAAGTTAGTACAATGCATTATGCTTTAAAATGGAGTGGTCTGTTGAAATACCTCCAGGACATGGTATTGAATTGGATATTAAATGTTTCAATATCAGTTGAATTTAGCTTGAAGGAAATATGATTGAAAACAACATTGTGTAGCTGGTGTTGTAAAATGGCAAATAGTATCGTCCACGCTACAATGAGACGTACATATTGTAATGCTAATCTGGTTAACTGTGATTTAGCTGCATGCCACTTGCAATGTTTCATCTGCGTGACTGGTGTAACGTTTGTGTAGCTACACGTAACCAATAGACAGAGGCATTGTCGCATAACATATTGCTGTATGTTATGAAACAGATACGGTTCTATGTTAAATGTATGCATCTTTTATCCTTATTAGATATTCATCAAAATAGTAGATTTATTATAGGAATGAATGGCCTTTTTGTGGAATTTATCGGGGAAGGCCTCGTCCAGTATTCCCACGACTTTTCCAAGTTTATATCCCCGATAAATTCAACGAAAAGGCCATTCATTCCAGCATTTGAAATAAATTCATCAAGAAAATGTGTTTATTTTCCGTTTTCTTAAAATAATTATTTTAACTGCGCCTCACGGTTACGGAAAGTAGTTCGGCGTGGGAATTTACTGGGATATAAATTTTGGACAGAGACTTACTACGGGCCAATCAAATGTTAGGGAATTGTGTAAATATTTTTGTGCTGGAATTATAGTAGCTATATGCCATTGACTGGTCATGTATTAAATACTAGTCGCAAGGATTCAGATGTTTTGAATTTGTAAAAGTATGTATGTTCGGTGAGCACGTAGAAATTATTATCTGATTGGATATACATGTAATACAAACTGATCTGAATAAATTGACCTATCCATGACATTTCCAACATTGGCTTGGTAAATGTTATGCCATGGAGTAAACGCGGGATAAAGTTATATGGCGTGGAGCCAACCCAGCCGACACACACTTAGGCTCATGGTAGCCACGTACAAAGATCAAACACTGCGGTTTTTGGCAAAATACATGTTCAGAATCGCGAGAATTGTTCGATTTAGAATAATAAATGTTCAAGATAATAAAACATAAGACATGCAAACTTTCACGACGTCCGATTTCTAAGGGCCTGTAACATAATTCGTTAACATTGCCAACGTTCTATTGACGTATTTGTCATATAGCAACAGTTTTCTATAAACAATCTGAAGTGTTAATCAATGGCATATACACGAAAGTAAGTAATATATCATTGTATTCATAATAGAATGTTGTTTATGGAATAGTAAAACGTGAAAATGTCATGTTTATGCCACATTATCTTTTTCCCATGTCAAATATTAGTAATATCGATAAACATATAGGAATTTGTGAAATTATGATATTCAAAGAGTTTTGCATTAGTCACCAACTGGCTGACACTGTATGTAGTGCTGTTGGGATTTAATTGACAAAACTCAAGTCAATCTAACATTTTTACTTATACATTCAATTAATTTACAAGTGTATTAAGCTATCTAAAGTTTATAATTAAAGATAACATTTACTCACTACTTCGCGATGTGCGTCTATACTTCACATTGTGCGCGGCTGTCCAAATGAACCAGGCTTATATACCCTTGGTCAAGCTCCTCCTACTGATTATCAGCGCAATCTGAATTTGCCGTTATTTATATGGCTTACTTTACAGAGATCAACTATCGTCACCTCCTGCCATCAAACTGTCAAACATTCAGGTGCATTTTCAGTACAACTACTGGATATTAAATGTCATTCCCATAAAAACACCTCACAGTCGAAACACAGATGCATCATACAGCATCCACGCGAGAATATTATACATCCCAAACTTAATATCTGCACCTGTAATGGAGGCTACAATGTTACATGTAATAAACAAACACTCACTTATAATGTGAACATAATAACTAAGTGAATAAATAGTACGTGTTTATTTCGTTGCGAGTCGTACATTGCTACGTCTTAAGAGTGTACATGGATGTCCGTTGAAAAATCTGTGCTTACAACTTTCTGCTCGCCTTTATGTGTACTATTTATATTTTGTATAATCCACAGGAACAAATATTGACATTGCAGCGAGGTGTATGTTGATCAATATACGTAGCTGTTGTTCTGAAACTAGTAGCACGACCGAGCTTCATTAAACTACTAGTACAACAATATGACTTGAACACCATGTCCTTGAAATTACAATAATAAATGATTCATTTGGATGCAAACAGATATAAATCATACTGATATTAATAGCATCACAGATTAATCAAACACACATGCATAGTAAATTCACTAAGAACATAGTAAACAGTAAGCATGTACATAACTGGTTTCGGAAATGCATGGCTTTATACAAAATTAACACATAATAGACAGTGATTTATTTACCAGCGCGTCGGCCGTCAAATACACACACTTGTTTGGCTTTGACACACCAACATTCAGATATGTTTTCTTCCATAGGATAACACACCATTTATTTCAGAAGAGACCAATTTAACACACAAACTCAAAATGGTAGACAAAACACTGATAAATGGTGGAATGCTAATTTCGGCTGCCATCTTGATGTTATATAAGCATGACCGTAGCCAGGGGGGGGGGGGGAAGCATGCCGTAGCCGGGGGGGGGGGGGGGGGGGTGCGTTGGGTGCGTCCGCACCCAACTTTTTCGGACAAGCCAAGATTGTTTTTGCTCATGAACACACAATCACGTTATCAAAGATGCCGATGATAGCTGCACGACAGACGCACCGGTCCAACAGCGTGGACGACAGTGTAACATGTGCGTGTGAGGGCACATGTGAGCACAGGATAGAGACATACTACAGAATTAATTAGGCTACGCCTTTCATCGACCATATCAACTTGGAACTAGACCTCCAGTTTTCTTCATTAGCAGTGACCGTTTCTAAGCTGTTGGTCTTGAACCCAGCCGTGTTCAAGAGTGCCGGGCATCATGACATCAATCAACTAGGACAATCATATGAAGAGGATTTGCCGACACCTGCCCTTCTCGAGGAAGAACATGCACGCTGGGTTAAGCGTTTTGTCTCAGAAAGTGATCCGCCATCCTCGTGTTCCAGTGCGGTACGTTCATGCGATCCATGTTTATATCCGAACTTTCACACATTGTTGAGAATCGACACGCACGTTACCTGTCACCAGTGTAGAATGTGAACGTGCCGGTAGTGCATTGAAGCGACTTCACCACTATTCACGTGCATCTATGACCAGTAGTCGTCTTTCTTCGCTGGCACTCGTATACATTCATTATGGCTTGAAACACGATGTGCGGGAAATAATATCCCGATTTGTACGCCTACATCCTCGTAGGATGGAATTGGAATCACTCTTGTACTAGTCCAAATATTTAGACTCCGTGTTGAATATCTTATTTTGCTTGAATGGGAAATACATTATACATTACGTAACTGCCATATACATACAGCAGTTATTTATATACCTATCAAAGATATGTGGTGAATGCATGGTGTATTCTTCAGCCAGATACGACACGGCATATTGAAATTCCGTATTCCACTCAGCGGCTTTCTGAATCCATATTCCACTCTGTTCTCGTTCTGATTTGCCAGAACTGCTTGTCATCAGGAAAGTTCGGTAAATCATAATGATGTCCTTCAAATGAGAATAACCCCGTAAAAGCTAGCCATTTTCACTTAAAATGCATGCTGTCAACGGACAATACACTCGATGTAGGATATTAGTCGGGATATGTTTAGAAAATAGGACAGAAAATGATAGCTGAAATTTGACGTTGTTTCTGGTCGCGTGTCACTAGCGCGACGTCTCAGTGTTAGGCGATAAACCAAATGACTGCCGTCAAAGCACTGCGCAGAAAATAATTACAACTTTATAATCCAATTATACGATTTTTCAATGCAATATATGTGTTTTAAATGTTTGACTGGTATATAATAAACGCAATATTAGTACAGTAACTTGATCCTTGGACCGGAAAGCTCTCGTTGGTCTTGGGCAGATCAGCTGATCAACTCGACTGCGTCTCGTTGATCCAGCTGATCTGCCTAATACCAACTCGAGCTTTCACCGCCCAAGGATCAAGTTACTTTACTAATACATTTGTATTATATACGAGCCGCGTCGCGAGAAAACCTGTCTTCGGGAAATTCTTGGTCAAATTAACATTTTGTTACTATGACAATGGTATTTGTATGATGAATTGAATGCTTTTTATTTAATCATGATCTGTAATATTCATTAAGATATTATATTTTATACAACACCACTATTCACGTCGTTTGAGCAAATGAGACGTCACGTAAAAGCGACGTCAAACGACATCAAAACGTCGTCAAAACGATGTTATAGTATCTACGTATCTACCGGTCCACATATATTATACGCCAACATTTACAACAGTTTGCAAGTTCACACACTAGAAGCATGTTTGTCATTGAATAATGAATGTATAGACGGGTGAGCTTGTTTTTTTTGGTAACACATGAAAGTGAAAAGCGACAAAGACAAACCGGCAAGTTCATGTACCAGCACTGCAGCAGGTATAAACGTGTACGGCGGATTCGGTATGCGGATTTATTCTTTTTGACGTCCTGTTTACTGAACGTTTTAATAATTTATAATTGTAGAAAACCACATAAATATATGAAACAGACAGTAATATTTACTGTCCATGTATGTCATTTCTGTATTGATTAACTGGTTGGTTCATTGGGCTATACGACCGACAGTTTAGCAAATACAGATGGGAATACGCCTGTAAATGGGGAGGACAATACGTTCAACATTAAAGGTACATGCCCACTCAGTAGGCACACACTGTTCTTTATATATAGTTTTGTATATTCTGTAGATATGAAATTTTCAGGCAAAATAAACCGTTCATTTCACCATATAACCCCATGTACTGATTGGCATGACTATAACATTTATATCAGATGTAAATTTCCACACTGATATCAGGGGCGATAATAGTGTTTCCTTAAAATGTAAAATTTAAATCAGATGTAAATTTCCACACTGATATCAGGGGCGATAATAGTGTTTCCTTAAAATGTTAACGGACATTACTATTTATTCTCTGTATTTATTTGTTGATGTGTAATGATCATACTTTATAATCTGTCGAAATATTATTTTTTTCAGGTGACGCATTTAATTAGTATAAATAATGAAAAAATATCATGCCTCATTTGTATATGAAAGTAGCCTAATACCACCGCGAGTCACTATGAGTAAAATAAATATTACTAAATGATTATATATGTATATCGGGCACTCCTAATTGTTTAGAACTAGTGGAATGGTGGTGACACAATTATACATTTATTTAATTCCTATAAAGAAGACTTTGTGCCTACTGAGTGGGCATATACCTTTAATTACATTAAAACTAGTACACAGTCGATGGCGCGCCATAGAATGTAATTGAATGTAAGCTGTAAGACGAATCGGCAAATATTGTTTTTCTCCGGAAAACCGTTGATCTGGCATCACGCTTATTCAAATTAAAAGAAAATATGGGTTGTGTTTGTCGGCCGAATACAGCCAACTAGGTATTTTGCATGTCGGTCACCTGTATGTTTGCTGTCTATGTCACGCTAACCTTCATTTGAATGTGACACGCCTTAACTTGCAATATCGGTAATCCAATATCAAGGTGCATGGTCACGTGGTTACAACACCAACAACGTCGCCCACTCCAAAGTAAGTATTATTTGATATGTTCCTTAATATGCAACGGATTTTGATGAAATATGGCGCAGCAAACGCGTCTTCATGAGCTGCATTTGGTGGTCCAGGGAGTCCGGCACAGACTTATGAAGTTATGTCGTTTTTGTGAAAATCGATTTCCGTGTCTATAGACACGGAAATCGATTCTTCGCAAAAACGACAGAAGTTTGGACGAAAATACAAAGACCACCAAATGCAGATTAACAAGACGCGTTTGATGGGCCATATTTCCGTTACGTAATAAGGAAAATATAAAAGAATACGTACTTTGAATCAGATAGATTCTGGAAGTTTCAGTACTTGTTGTTGTTGTTGTTAGTACCACGTGATCATACACCTTGAATATGCAAACACATTCAGATTAATCTGCATTCATGTATACAACAATGTGTTACGTACATATGCATATTGCATCATATTTATGCAAGTATTGGTTTACAGATGTTGTTCTATGAAAAACGATTTAATTCGTATTGACAATACTCTCTGCACTGTTTGTCGCAAATATAAAACTCACGGGGAAATGAACATGCGCAATATAAGATATCAACTTACTTAGGTTTAAACGTGTTTACTGATGGGAGGCCGGTTAGTGCCGACGGCCGGTCAGATCCGACCATGCGCTAACATTTTTGCAGTCATTTGTTACCGCAATATCAGCTGGTTACAACGCCTTGTGTTTGTTTTGGGAGTGTTACGATAGCATTTTGTCTTTTGGAGAGTCAACTCGACTTGCAGTGAGCGAGTATCGTAGCCTATTGTTCTGAAACAAGCAACTGAACTTCGAAGTCAGAGTGCAAATCTCAGCGGAAATTACGTCAGCTAAGTTAATGAAGTCATATATTGTGACGACTCCCGAAGACTGGTTTTCTCGCGACACGGCTCATATGTATAGTGACGTCAGTGTGAATAACAAAATGTAACAAATATTCAAACTATTTGGGACCTGACAGCGTGTATGTAAACTTACCATGGAGATACGTGTATACGGAATGTTTCTGATAGTCTGCTTCACAATGTGATTATAACACCTTTCTTGTGAGAAATTCGATAAAAGTCAAATTTCCTACACAAAATAGCATATAATTCCTACTCCTAAATAAAGTCGTAAATGTCACAGGATTTAGCGTCTAAATATCAAAATTGTCAAACACCCCATTGCGGAAAGGGGTTACAACCCCCCCCCCTCCTGGACCCACCCCCATCGCCACTTCGTGGCTCGTATTCGCCTCTCCGCGACTCATTACGCACCCAACTATTTTGAAGGCTGGCTACGGGCCTGATAAGTATCATCATTAACAATTAATATGAAAGCTGGTTTTGATAACGCGATCAAACTAATATATTGTGCATTGTTCATCAATTTGTGATTACCGTTAATTACTTGAAATACTAGCAGTGTCGATATTTGGCAGCCATTTTGGATTTATATATGGAATTTAGGCTATCACAATATGTGTCGCTGCCCGTCCAGATACTGGAACAAGGTGATGACGTTTATATACACTACTATTTATTTCAACGTAACTATAGTATGATTATGTTACAGGTGGGTTGAGTTGGTAAATGACCTTGTTATAATTTTGGCAGTCATTTTAGATTTGGGTAGCAGTTTTTGACGAAACTGCAAGTTCCGATGTTCTATAAATTACAACCATTCATTATCATGTTTTCATGTCGTTTTACAATGTGTAAATGCGAATTTGCTTTGATGCAATAAGATTTTTAAAAATTAACAGAAACTGTCTGGATCGGCAACTATGATATTTGGCGGCCATATTCGATTTTGTTTACACACATTCCTAATTTATACGTATTTATAAACATATTATCATCTTATATTTTACCCTTAAAACATAGTTCAACCATAAACAGACTTCTGTTTTGCCAATAATTGATGTACATGTAGTTCGTACATATTTAGAGTGGTAGGGTAATGTACTTGGGTCTTGGCTGCCATCTTGGATTTTGGTGGTCATATTTGATGAAAATGATCAATTTCAATGAGTGGGACACAGCATGAATACATGGATGATGACTAATAAGCATGTGAAGTTTCAAGTCAATGTGACTTAGTACTACAGAGATATAAGGTTTTTAAAAACTGTAACGCAGATTTCGGACGGACGGACGGACGGACGCAAGGACACATTGTGATCACTATGTCTCGCTTTCCGCAAGCGGGCTCGACACAAATATAGTGGCAATTTGACCCACCCCCCACCCCCACCCCCAAGTGGTAAGTGTTTTCGTGAGTCTGGCTCATCCACTATTTGTAAAAGTAAAATACGCATTTAATTAATTTGAAATATGGGGTTATAATACTTTAGGTACAAAACTTATCTTGGGCTCTGGGTAGAGTGTCTAGTCAAATATCGCTGAACCTTTCAATAGCTAGAGGTGACATTATACTAATTAAACTTTACTTTACTTTTTGTTTGTATTTCAGAGTCACTTCAGAAGCACTCGTAATTGCTCTTCACCTTAGTGATATAACTATTGTGTTGACTGTGTTGAAATTGCACGTGGTCAAGACAACAAACATGGATAAAAATATCGCTAGAGACATCATATCCATTCTCCTGACTTCTGACAACAATCTTTCTGTGTCAGAAATTTACTCACGCTTAGAAAAGGCGAAGAACATAAAACAATACTCAGACCTATTACAAATTCTAAGAAAGTTTAACACAAATTTCTACTTGAACAGGTTCGACTATGTGAATCTACTTTTACCGCTAAAAATCTGCTCATTGCACTGCACGAAGACAGGATGTCACGCTAGGCGTTCTTGTCCAGGCCTTCATATTTGCAAGTTTTATTTATTCTCAGGCAGTTGTAAATTAAAAAAAAGCGAATGCAAGTATGGCCATGACCTATCATCACAATACAATATTCGTGTCCGAAAACCGCATCTCTTGGACCGAATTACGAATCGCCAGCTTAAAAAGCTCTTTCGAAAAAATCAGAATCCTACCAAGACACTACCAAGCATCTGCAAGTATTACAACGTCAGTCAAGGATGTAGATATTCTAAAGAACGTAAACTATGTCCACATTTACATATATGTAAATACTTTGTACTGGGTAAATGCAACTACCAGGGGAGATGTATAAGGCATCATGACGTATTTGAACCTACTGTGAAGACCGTCCTGCAAAAGCACGGCATCGACATGACGCAATCGCCCAGCATGATAATTGCAGACCTCCGAAAAGCGTTGGGTGGTGTTGGTGATAATGGTGATACTGATTATGATGATGATGATGATGACGATGACGATGATGATGCTGATGACGACGACGGTGACGACCACATAGAAGAAGAAGACGACGACGACGACGACGACGAAAAAGACGACAACGACGACGATGAGCTAGAGGATGGAGAACTTAAGGACAAGCCGCACGGACTGGGAACAACAGCAGCTAGAGGAACAAAGTAAGGTTATGCACGTGCACGGATCCGGACAGGACATGTATCAACAGTGTACAGAGGATTCTCTCTAAACCGGACACCAATAAAACATCCGTTATCTTATTTTTTTTATCAGTTTCTTGGCCATTTATCGTAGGTGATAATTTCTGTTCGTGATCGCATAGCACACAACTATGGCTCAGAATGATCAAATGCCTGATTTACAGTGAACTCTCTCTAAGCCTCATAGGGTGTCCGATTTAAAGAGGTTTCACTGTAAAATGTGAATATGTATAATATAAGTTATTGTACAACATGGGCGTTCACAATGTGATAACGCAGTGTAATAACACTCATAATATATATGCAAACATGCTGCGTGATCTGTAGCCGATTTCACCAACATTGCAAAGTATACTTTTCTAGCAAAGTATACTTTGAGAGAGTAATCATTTATTTTTCCCAAAATGCATTATTTCATATAGAACTAACCACTGCATATATTTGATGATTAACAGTATGCAGAATTATTATACTGAATTTATTACATTATCACAGCCAAAATGGCTGTGATAATGTAATAAATTCAGTATATTAAAACTTAATAAATTTATCCTAAAATTGACAATTCCTCCCTCAAAGTATACTTTGCAATGTTTGTGAAATCGGCTACAGTACAGCATCCATTAGTTCGTCCTAGCTCATGCCAAAAATACAATGTAACATTTGTGTTGATATTTATTAAACTCGTCATAGCTTCTTTTCTTATAATATCAGTAAGCTCGTTTAATAAATATCATATGAAATTATCACTCACTTAACATCCTCTGTTTATCGTTCAGCATTTAGTTACTTAAAACTCCAATATGTGAACAATAACATACTTATAATTAGCCAGGTTTATCACAGTATCACATCCGAGTATAGATTTTCAATTTCCTGTCGAACCGGTAGTCATTAAATTTGGTAATACATGTTTATGTAACTTATTGGGGTTACATCTTGCAATATGTATAAGTTATTGTTTACATATTGGATTTTTAAAGAATTAAATGCGAGGGAGCGCTTGCGACCGCAGCATTTAGTTCCTGAAAAATCCAATATGTGAACAATATCTGACTTATAGTTCAGCCATGTGTACAATGCAATGTCCCATCTGAGTACATGTATTTATTTTCCATTTCCTGTCGAACAGTTAATCATTAAATCTGGTAATACACAACTTAGTAATAGTTATAGATCACATATTAACTTTTTAATAAATTAATTTCGAGCGAGCGATAGCGAGCAAGAAATTAGTTTATTAAAAATTCAATATGTGATGTATAACTTACTTATTATTTACCCAGCCCATTCGCGAAGTTCCGCCCCTAAACGTGATTTCGAATCGCTAAACTAGTATGTGATTGGCGGTGTTTCACGTAGTGAGCACGGGTGTGGGCGTTAATATGCTTTGTGTCATGGGAACTGATGGCAGCAACTCGTACAATCCGCTCTAAATATAGCGGCTGAAGATTTAATGTAATAGATATTCGCGAAAGCGTCGCAATATGCGATTAATTGTTCTTTCATTGGTCGAGAAACCAGGGAAACAATACTAGTAAGTGGGTTTGAACGCTGCAATAATAATACATAAATGAAGCACAATACTTTCCAGCGATTGCACTAGAAAGTAGTGTGAACTATAAATGAAATAAGTGGAACGCGATATTGGCCGGAGAATAGCTGATAAAGTAAGGCAATTATGATACGACAGTTGAACAGTAGCTATTTTCACCAAATTGCAAAGTATACTTCGCTACCGAAGTTCACATAGCTACCTAAGTTCACTTTGCTACCTAAGCATACTTAGCTACATGTGTACACTTTGCGGGAGTAGTTATTTATTTGTACTGAAATACATTAAAACAACACATCTGGCGTCCGTATAGTTGTGGGAAGTAACTCAGCAAAGCGGGATTTTTACTGCTCGCAACTAGCTTCCGAACAATTAGACACAATTACATGTAGTATCATTATTCAACAAATAACTTAAACTAGACAAAATACATATTTTTTACTGCCATTCAACTTATTTATGATGATGTAATTTTCAACTAAGATGAACAATTAAAGTTGGCTTGATGCGAAACGTACATACTGTCTGTTTCACGAAAGATGCCCAAATTTTACGGCTATATAAACAATTAAAAAACAATATTTTTTCGATAATATTAAATTAAAGGAACATTTGAGAATGAGCCTTCTTTTTATTTCGTGAAATTTGGTCAAATATTGATTTTATTGCGAAAAAACAATTTTCCCATGTTAAATCCCCATAGACAGATGTCTATGGGGATTTAACATGGGGACATTTTTTAGAATTTCAGTAATCCTCGACCGATTTTCAAAATTTAACTTGTTTTGTTAGTTAGATTTCCAAGCTATCTAGCTAGGTTTCGGAGTCAATTTCCAATTTTTTTCGTTTTTTGACTCCTCTACCTCTTTTACCCCCATGTTAAATTCCCATAGACAAATTAATTTTTCGTAATAAAATCAATATTTGACCAAATTTTACGAAATAAAAAGAAGGCTCATTCTTAAATTTTCCTTTAATTTAATATTATCGAAACAAATATTGTTTTTGCATTGTCTATATAGCCGTAAAATTTGGGCAGGTTTCGTGAAACAGACAGTAGTTAAACCGACATAAACAATGTCTGGGCAGGGCAGGGCTACTATACTCACCATACTTGTATTTTAGACATTATGAAACTCCAGCAAGAAGCAACCTTCCCATAGACCGGTATGGACTTGCTTGGGGGTCCGGAGTGCAAAAAACGGCGAAGGGGGCTATCGAGGGAACGTATACGTCACCTGGGCGCCAGGGGGCCAAGAGACAATATATGGACGCCGGTGAAAATATCTACATAGGTGCGGTCTCAGGTAAATTGTATCAATTCTGAAATGTGCACGTATAGGGCCCCAGATAAGAGTATTGTATACCCTGATTTAAAATGTAATGCTTATTCATTTTTTTCTTCAAATATATTACTGAATTTAACGCATGCTATAATTGAGGAAAAAAGCAACCATAGTTTAAGATTCACTTATTCGAGCTGCAAAAAGCAAACCTTTTTCAGCTCAAATAACTGAATTTTCAACTTTATTAGAGCCATAGCTCAATACATAGAGAATACCAGGCTAGTGTATTTTGATATTAAGTTTATCAGGCAAGGCTAGGAAACGCGTAGGAATTCCTAGACTTGCCGAGGTATTCCTACCGTTTCCGAGCCGAGCCTGATAACCTTGATATCAAAATACACTAGCCTGGTATTCTATTTATCAGGTAACGTTTTATGGTCGACAATGACCACAGATGACGTCGTATTCTATGGACAGAGCGCGGACTTGTTTACGCTGCGTCATTACACTGACGTCATTCGGTAACGTCACGTGACGTCATCCGACCAATGGAACGTCAGTTTTCACTTCGTTGTAACCCGGATGTTTATATCACGTCAATGCCTGATACAACAATATGTTATCAGTTAGTCCGTATTCGGTCAATACATGGTAGGTTACCTAATAAAAGGTGCGTATTGGCGTATTCTAATGCACTCTATAAATATCACGCAATCTGATTGGCTGATGGTCATACATTACATACATTACATCATTGCTGATGAACGGTCGCCAATTATTTAAATATGTATTCCTACGCCAGTAGTAAAGGAGTGCATTAGAAATAGGTTAACCGCATTGCAATTTTTAAATTTGCGGCGTATATCAGAAAATGATAGGTAGGAAAATCTATTAAACATGTTTTCCGACCTATCATTTTCTGATATACTCCGCAAATTTCAAAATTACAATACAGTTAACCCTATATTACAATACAGTTAAACCTATGTTACAATACAGTTTGTGCAAACAGTAACATATTAGTTCCATGAAGTAAATCACAAGATTTCGCAAGGCAATCATTTAGTCTCAGGCATCTACGTCAGTACGGAGCAGTAATCTAACGTTAAGTTGTGATTTAATAGCATTAGACCCTGGGCGTACCAGCATAAATTAGGATTTTTAGTACCACTCTGCGCACTAAAGAGTTTTGTTACTAAAGTGATCAGATACATATACTCTATATACGTCTGCCTGATAGACTTTCAGAAGTAGTAGCTTAAGCCTAGTAATTTGCGTGAACAATTTGGCCGCCAATGAAAAAGTGCGTTACTATATGTAGTGGCATGTCGCATTGTGGGTGTAGTTTTAAAAGAACAAGCACCGATCAACATCAGGCATTTAATCCTTCATGGACGACTAAATGTGTATCAATCTATTTTATTAGGATATGATGTGTACAAATCCAACATGGCCGCCATTTTACATGAATTGGATGAAACATTTAAGGAAAATGACATGCATGTGCAATTTAGTGTTGACACCACACACAGATATGAAACTAACATAGTCCCAAGTTGTTTTAACATATTGGTTTTAATAATAATACGCAACAAAAACATAACATTTGTGGTATAAATGGGTTATATTGCATATACAATATGGCCGACCTTATGAAACGTATATTCAGTTTCTCGGATATTTATTGTTTCAGCAGTCACATAATGGTTAATGCAAACACAATTCTGACATGTGATAACTGACATGCTATACAATACTTATTAACCAATTTTTCGACAGAAAGAGAAGTGTGTAAATTCAAAATGGCCGCCGTATTATACAAATTTCGTAAATTATTGTTATAACCTTGTTATCAATGTTTTCTATTTCTATTTTGTTTTATTTTCACACAAAAACATGTACAAACAAAACATATTACTAGTAACATGCATGTGCATAATTGCATTCCATTCCATATTTCTAAATTACTGAGTAAATATATGTTACACATGTAATTACCTGTTTGTATATGTATATGTTTGAAATGTTTATAAATAAAAGAAAACAATACTAAAAAGTAGTTATATCAATTAATAATAGAGAGAAAAAACAAATAGAGGAAGCAAAACAAAATACACCCATAGAAGAAAAAAACCCAGTTTAATTAGATAAGTACGAGCAGCATGATAATATGTTTGCATTATCTTTTGTTGGATTAAATATTTTAAGGGAAAGAATGCTAGAAGAAATAAGTTAGTCTAGCGGTAAACCATTCCATTTTCTATTGTGTATTTCAGCTTTGTTTCTATTTACTGCTATTTGATGTTCAAGCTCTTTATTTGTTTTTAAATAGTTCTTAAAAGCTGAGAAATTCAGTTCAGTATTTCTAAACTTACATCCATAAATGAAGTATTTTCCTAGTATAATATAACACTTCAAGAATATATTTTCTGTCTCATACTGCCCTAAATTTATTGATTGCCAATCCAATGTAAAATTTCTACCGTTATCATGTAAAAATGTGCTCAGCAGGGATCAACATTGCTGACCTTTTTGGCATTCCCAAAATAAGTGCTTGTTTGTTTCTGGTGCCATACTGCATAAATCGCATAAATTATAATTTATAATTCCGAATTTATATAAATAATCGTTCATGGCAATACTTGTCATCAAGCATTTGTATTGAAAATTCCTAAGTTTTGAACATATAGTGCTTCTAAAATACTGTGTATTTCTGACATACTAATTTTCCAATTAGTAATTGTTTCTGGAAACTCTGCATTCCAATTAGTCCGAGCTTTGAAAACAACATTACTATTTTTACTAAGGAAAATTGTATATAACATTTTATTACATTGTTTGGAAGATTGCACATTTCTTAAAAGGGGTAAATATTTTGGATGTTTATTGTCCCATTATTTAGTCGTGCAAGCCAAGCTTGTGGTATACTGGATATAAGTTTAAAATATTTTAGGTAATCATTGTTACTAACATTATATAATTGTTTTATATTTGTAAAGTCATAAAAGGTTTTGGTTCTATAATCGTAAATATGTTCTATGTATTTTATTCCCCGTTCATTCCAATCTTTGTAATAAAATGTATTTCCATTACCTTTTAATTTAGAATTGTTCCACATGATATGCTTTGAAACGTTCTCTGGATTTTCAGAATAATTAAGTTTGGCCCATGCTTTAAGGATATGTGATAAAAAAAAACACATTTTTTATTAATATTTTTGCATCGAATTCGTGGAAGTTTCCTTCAAATATATTCGTACCACCAAATTGATGTAAATAATTAGTATACACTATTTTCCATTACTCATTGTTTGTATCATTTATAAGACATTTAACCCAACTTGTTTGTGAAGAATTTATGAAACATACTATATCGATTATTTTCAGCCCGCCATTTTCATAATTTTACACAATGACTTCTCTGCTGATTTTATCTGGCTTGGAATCCCATAGAAAGTCAAACATCATCTCCAAGAGTATCTAACACCGTCAATGCAAATATTAGTTTTGTAAATGTAAAGCTTTTGAGAACAGTTATTTTACCTTATAGTTGTCAGTTTTCTGCGTTTCCATCTGTCTAACATTGTTTAAATTCATTTACATTTGGTAATACGTTTATATTATGTATTCTATTTTTGCCATTACAAAATTGTAAACCTAATGTTTTTGCTACGTCGGCAGTCCATGACAATGTTTTGTCTTCACAGCCAGCGAGTGTAGTGGTTTGTAACGAACCCTGTCTTAAAAAGTATCGATTTTGAATAGTTTAATCCCAATCTTTTGACCAATGTGAGCAAAAAGTGGCATCATCTGCGAACATTGTGTTTTTAATTTCTTCTTGATTTATTATTATTCCTTTTATCATGTTATTAGTTCGGACACTATGTGATAGTATTTATATTGCTATAATAAACAAATATGGTGACAATGGACAGCCTTGTCTTACACCCCTAAATAATCCGTAAAAAATCTGTAAGATAGCCGTTATTTGTTACACAACTAGATATGTTATGATCAAATACTTAATCACATTTTATTAGACTGGGACCAAAATGTAAGAATCTTAAAACTGTCATAATATATTCATGACTAACACTATCAAAGGTTTTGTTTTTCAAAATTAGCAAAAAAATAACAACCCTGGAAAATCTTTTTCATTAACATAGTCAATAGTTTCAAATAATAAGCTTATGTTTTCTCCTATATATCTGCCTTTAATAAAGAGGAATCTATTAACTTGTTTAATACACCCTTTATTCGGTTAGCAATATTCTTTGTAGAAATGTTATAATCAATGTTGAATAAATGTATTAATCTCCAATCTGCGAGATTGGCATTGTCTTTACCTTTTTTGGGAATTACATTTAATATGCTTTGTTTTTGTAGGGTTGTTAATTCACACATTTCGAGTGAATATTTTAGAGACTAATTAACTAGGTATGTTTTGATAATAATATATAATTTGTAGAATTTAGTAGTTATTCCATCTGAACCAGGACTTTTATTATTATTCATCTCCTTTAAAGGTACATGCCCACTCAGTAGGCACAAACTGTTCTTTATAGGAATTAAATAAGTGTATAATATATATAGATTATGAGGCGCCTGCGACATAATCTATATTGTATCGTTCTCAGACCCTGAGGTTAGAAGTTTAAATATATAAAAATACAAAACCACTATATAGTTTGGTATTTTTATACTTTATATGAAAAATATTGCGACATAATCTCAATTTTAAACTTCTCAGCCTTTGAGATTAGGAATTTGTCAAAACAATGCTTGTTGTACCAAACTATATATTTTGTTTGTATGAAAACGTACTAATATTCAATATTTCTTAGCCTGTGGCATTCAGTAATAAATGTATGTCAAATTGTATCAAAACAACTGTATACTCCCCCACCCACAGACCCTTTGTACTCACACCTACTTGTCAAGTACAAACATATAATATTTCATTGACCCTGTTTAATCTTTGAGAGCTTGTATCACCGAGATAAAATACAGGTTGAAAACACCCATATCAGCGCGAGAATTGACAATAGTTTAAGTGAGCACACGCGACTGTGCGAGATATCAAAGTGCAGATACGCCCCCTCCAAAACAAATTGAGAACAAGGAAATCGTCAACCAAACTTTATTCAACGGATAAAAAACAAGATGTAAGTATTTTAACGTATATTTTGCATCGTTTTATACGCCCGTTTGAAGAAAAAAAAATACCGGTGTATTATGTATTTATGTTGTACATGCGTGCGGGCGAGTAGAAGACATAATGTTACAACTGTGATATAAATCATTTGTCGGCGAGCTTGAGCACTGAGCTCAAGATTTTTCTAGGACTTATATGTAAAAAATTATATTTTTTTTTACAAAAACTGCATTTTCACTTGATTCGTTCCAATTTGGCTTCAGAACCCCTTAATACCCTTAATATGGTGTCAGGCAATTCTAGCTCAGACAAGCCGATTGTGACCCTTTAATAAACGAATTGTACAAAACAGCATATATATCTGGGTTGTATGTAAATATAACATACTTTAACCTTTGTATCACAGCGGTATGAAATTATCTGGGCCTGCATGATAATGGCCAATTTACACACTTGTAACTTTCTGATTTGGTTCCCGCGTTATTGATAGTCCTAACCAGGAGCCGGGAACCTGAAGGGACAACCGTGTCCTCCACGTCACAGCTGATAATGCATTATCAGTTTATTTATTTATAGTGTGAAACATACTTTCACATAATCTCTTGGTACCCGTTTAACGATAGTCCTAACCAGGAGCCGGGAACCTGAAGGGACAACCGTGTCCTCCACGTCACAGCTGATAATGCATTATCAGTTTATTTATTTATAGTGTGAAACATACTTTCACATAATCTCTTGGTACCCGTTTAACGATAGTCCTAACCAGGAGCCGGGAACCTGAAGGGACAACCGTGTCCTCCACGTCACAGCTGATAATGCATTATCAGTTTATTTATTTATACTGTGAAACATACTTTCACATAATCTTTAACAGTTGTTGTTGGTTTTTTAAGGATCCCCGCGCTTAATTTTATTCTCTAAATTAAGCCACTTTTCGTTGAAACTTTTAATTGACTATTATAGAAAATATAATTAAGCCAATCTATATGCTGTAAACCCCACAATAGTCATTCCACCTACTATAAACACAATTTCTCTATCCTTTTGATTCTGTGAAGGTGTATAATAATCACTCAGTACCGGTTCCTCCCCAAATGACTGTAATTGTTGTGCACCTGTCACCGGTGCCGTAACAGCATTATACTCCCTAATAGCTTCATCTACATCCTCAAACGTCTTAGCAGCGTGATTCTGCTTTCTAATTTCATTATTAATCCAGTCTAATCTCTCTGTTCTTTTTTCTGCCCACTGTGACTGTGCCTTTTGTAATTGCTCTACGGCATTATCATGCCTTTTGCGTTCTTCAATCGCAGAATTATTCCCCAATGAACTGAATAAGAAATTACTCCCTGTAAACGCCAATGCGTTAACCAAAGCACCACCAACCATCATAGCTATTCCAGACATTTTGTTTTTATATAATAATTGTATTACTTAAAAATATTATCAGGAATTATACCTTGTTTAACAAGCATATCTCTCGTGACAATAGCAAGTCCAGTATCCAACATTAACATAGCCATATTATAACCATCAAGTTGCAGTTTTGGCACTGCCTGTCTTATAATTTTATTCATTATCTGCGCATATCCGATTTCAAGCGCCGTTATTACAGCAGCATGATATGCAAGATTTCCTATTATCTTTCCATCTGTATTAATTGCCGTCATCTTTTTTATTTTACTTTAATAATAAAAAATTTAATTTAATTTAATTAATTGTTTACTCCATAAGATGAGGATTGTGTTTTACACTAGGCATTTCAGGTTCTTTTGTTTCAATTTTATTTCGATTTAAAAATTTATAGCCAAACACAAACCCACCAACTAAACTCATTGCCACTATAAAATATATTATATTCGAGGTTTTATAGACTTTCACTATAACTGGTTCTTCAGGTTGTATATCTACTTTTTTCTTATGTACCATATGTAATAGACTTTCTTGTTTGGCTTTTCTAGCAGCAGCACCCTTTTTACCAGCTTCAACCCTCTTTGGATTCTTTGCTGTTACTTGTTTAATCTCCTCTTTTCGTTCTGGAATTTCTTCATCAGGAATCTGTTGTATGTTCTCCGTTTCCATTATTTTTATTTATATCATTTATATTTTTAAATTGACAATATTTAAATGTTGTTATCGCTGCAGTAATAGGTGCCAGAAATGCTCCAAACCTAAAATACAACTCACAACAAGTACTAGTCAATGCATGGTTAACAAATGGATCTCCTTCTAAATCAGTTACGAGTTTATCATGATTTTCTGCTGGTATAGGCAAGATATTACCTACAGCTAGAGCATACATATTCAAAATAGTATTACCAAGAGTTTTCGTCATAGAAGCACCCAATCTACTTTCATATCTGTTATACAATTTTAATATTTGTTCATTTGGCAACTCTTCTAGTTGTGAAATAGTTATATCTTTACCCAAATATTGAACAGATTTCCCACCTGAAATAATCGAAGATAACCGTTGTTTTAAGTGATCATTATTTACTTCACCTACAGCACTATCATTGGATACTTTATCATCACTTAGTTGTTCTATAAGTTCCTCACAATTCATTTTTTTTTATTTTGCATAATATAAATTTCAATTTAAAATAAACCCAACCCGATCCAAATATAATAATCAATAATTGTATGAATATCAATATCTCAAACATTTTATATATTCATACTATTATTTAAGTTAAATTTGCTTAGAACAACTCAACAATGTTAAGCAATACATATATGCTGAATAATTCTTAACATTGTTATCTATGGACTGCTTAGCTAAATCAAGTTAAATCAAGTTTAAATCAAGTTAAAATCCAGTAAAATAAGCAAAATAAGAAATATTAAGTAATACTAAGCATTACTTAAGTAACTTATAACCAGTAGGTTGATCAGTTCTAATAAGCAACTTAGAATGTTTTGTTTTCGATAACTCTTTTCTTATTTTGTTTCTTTCCTCTAGTGTCGAAATAACATCATTTTCTCTCAAACAGTCCTCAAAACTATCTCTGTCTTTCGTATAAAACATACACAGCCATTTTGTCTGTTCTCTTAAGTCTTTTAATACTGAATTATATCTCTGTGATATAACCCAAACACTTTGCTCTGCATGTCGTCCAGAGAATGCGAGCTGTGACAACATATCCTTTTTCTTTGTTAATTGCTTTGTAGCTGAACAGTCATCAATGATATATAATGTTGGGCTTCCAGCATATTTATTAAAAAATAATCTTAACAGATCTTGTAGTTTCTCTTCGCCATTACTGCCAACTGGATTAATAATCGTTATTTTTTTATCGATTGGGCACCGCACATCCTTTATCCAACTTCTGTTTTTATAAGCCTTGTTCCATGCTATAGTTGGACAAAGAATAACTATATTATCGAAAAAACCTTTATAACCTCCTTGTTGTTGTGAAAGCTCTAATAAGTCTAAAACAATTATTTGTTTTTCCACATCCTGTTTGACCACAAACAATTGCACTATGTGCGTACTTTGGTAAATCAATACAACACCGACACAAATCTTCCATTTTCTATATTTAATTGCGCATCTTGAATTATAAATAAATATATATTTATTACACCTGCAGCTTCAGCTTCTTTAGTAATCTGAATTGTAATACCTTCACTCGCATTTTCATTCTCCGTCCATTCCCATGTAAACTATTATCATCTGTTGTTCTTAAGTCAAGCCAGAGTGCATATTGTTTTGTAAGATATTTGCCAATTGTCACACTGGACACATTAAATTCTTTACTGACAGCGTTCACTATCGGATCATTAACATCTCCACCGGCAAAGTGTTTGCGTATTTCATCCCACATATTATATGCTTTCATCCCTTGACTGTATAGTTGATTAGGTATACCCTCAATTGTTACTTCAACATTATTTATTTTTGGATTATAGAATGTTTCACTTTCTCTTGCAAAAGGTGATGATTGTTCTTCAAATACCATTAAAATTCCCTTCATGGACCTAGCAGGGGTATTCAAATTTATATTCCATATAGAATCACTTTTTATTTTTAGGTATCCTTCGATGCCTAAGAATTCTATCATACAAAATTGACATTTGTCCCATATATTGATTTTTTACCATTGTTGCTAAATTAGGCTCTGTGACCATATCAAATTCTAAACTTATATTATTAATTTCATAATTAGCAGCTAAGTCACCTGTGGCTATTATACCCTCGAATAATCATTAAATGTAAGTTCATATTCGAGCCTATCACCCAAACCAGATTGATAATAAGGCATATGGGCTTCAAGAAGTTCAAAATCTAATGGTATAGAAAATCTATTACCAAATGTATCTGCGATAGCTTTCTCTTCAGCGTTTCCAGAACTAGCATCTGCTGCTCCAGTTCTTAATTTTGTTACATTTGAACCTGCACTAGTATCTATACCTTGATAAACCATATTATTTCGCTCTGGATGTGTTTTCCATAGGTCACGATAGATGTAATACACATCTGAATCATCGATTGATAAAATTTCATTACCAGATATTTTAATAGTTGTTTTCTTAACGATTGCACGGCCAAGATTTTGAACCACTCGGCGATTGTCATCAGTGGAGGTTAATGCAATTGTAAAAGCTAAACGAACTGTTCCAGGTACGATTAAATCATTTGGGCCTAAATTTGGGAATCGCACTAAAAGCTGTTGGTTTTGATCAATTGTAGATGGATTATTTGTTATTGTAACTGATTGTCTAATTCCTTTTACACCGAGAGGCTCTCTTAAATGTCTGTAGGGATTAAGTTTTCTTCCGTAGTTGTCATTATTCTTTTTAATTTTATTTATAAATTACATACTTTAAAATAAATAATAAATAATGGCTGAAGGTGGCGAAGGAGATTTTATGCATTATGATAATGAGACGTATGACCCTGATGTTGATGAAGAAACACAACTGATACCCCCTGATGTTCCAATGACATTACAAACGGAAAAACTAACTCCAGAGAAAGATCGTCCTCTACGTGTAAAAACTTTAGAGCTTTTTAAAACTCTATTCCAAAAGGAGTTTAAAGTAACAGATCAGGAGTTTCAGTTACTAATTCCAGACCTACACACAGAAAACAAAACACTGTTCTGGAAGGATCACCGCATTAGTAAAAAGGGGAACCCTAATATCTAAATAAGAACTTTTAAAGGTAAAGGAACAACTGAATTAAAACGGTTATTGAATCTACAAGAGGTCCACTGGACTCCAGAAGCTGTTAATAAAATACAAACTATAGAAAACGAATTACCAAATCTTGAAAACATAGAAATGTCTGAATTACCAAGTACAGTTGATGAAACAGAAACACATGTAAAAGAACTCATTGATACACTATCAAAAGAAACATCAACTATAATTACACATGATTTTGAAACTTTGCCATTAAGAGAACTTAAAGCCTTAAACAAAGCACTGCAACAATCAAGAGGCTCACTAACCAACAACCTTGCCAAGTTAAATGAATTGGATAAAAATAAAGATGCTGCAGTGTTAAAGCTGGCAGCTGTAACTACATTTGATTCAGACAGTCCAGATGCAGACCGTGTCGAAAAAGAAATTGCTGCTATTGTATCGGAGCGTGAAGCACGTCTTGAGGCGATTTCAGTTGATAGAGAAAATTTAAGAACTCAAGTATCCAGAATAAAAGAGACCCTTGATAGAATATTACACAAAGATAGTACTTTAAGAGAAAGACTCAAAACCCTCTTCAAAGAACAGGGGGTAACTATTGTTTCTGTTTTGACAGCTATAGGGTTTATAATCTCTACTTTAATTTTAAGTATTACTGGAGGTGCAAGTGGTGGTGCAGCCGCTCTCAAGCCACCAGGAAAAGGTGGCGCTAAAGAATGGATAAAGAAACAATTACAACATCTGAGTTCATTACTGGGTATGCTAGCAGGGAAGGCTGTTGATGCATTACCCGGAATTATTGGATCAATAGTATCTTGGATATTGAATGCAGCAGGAAAGGCTGTTGGATGGCTAGCCAATAATTTATGGGTTTTGATTATTACAGTTGCTGGGCTTCTTTATATGGCCGCTAAGGATTATATTTTGTCTCGAAAGTAAAATAATAGTAGTCCTAACCCAACTGCAATACTACCAGTGACTAGTGGAGTTTTATAATTTTCATGTTTGACTGCTTCTATTTGTTCAGGTATTGTGACTGTGTTAGTTTTAAAAACTGTAGGAGGAACACTCAAAGGTTTAACATCCAAAGGTTTAACAATACTTTTTTCTGGTGTTTGTACAGGCGGTGGAACTGGTAAACTATTTACATCACCATTAAACCCAACAGTTTGATCACCACTTGCAATTACAATTAAATTATTGTAATTTTGAATACTTCCTATCTGCAAATCCATGTTGCTTGGGGCCACATACAAACCAATTCCATATACAAAATCAACTTTTGACCTTGCATATTTTAGTACATTTTGATAGTTTGAAATTATTGTGGGTAAGTCAACAGCTCTATTAATTGCATCATTAACATTGGCTAAATATTGTTTTTGCGCATCAAATGCAGTCCCAGTACCAATAATGGAAGTTCTTGTTTGAGATTGAGCTCC
The DNA here is from genome assembly GCA_029237695.1 of Conchocele bisecta. Taxonomy (NCBI): domain Eukaryota; kingdom Metazoa; phylum Mollusca; class Bivalvia; order Lucinida; family Thyasiridae; genus Conchocele; species Conchocele bisecta. The sequence goes on from CM055279.1 coordinate 5,216,699, forward strand.
AAGAATTGACCACACATAAACTCTAATACTATCATTTAATCGTTCAACTCCAGCTTGAGTGAACCCAATTGAATTATCTAGAACAAAACTAGTCCAAGCATTAGTAATATCGACGTGATGGGTAAAAGAATCGTGTACATCAAAAAATGGTGATACCCTACCTCCATGGCTCAATCTATAACCCCATGAAGGTCTCATAAACATTGTAAAACCGCCAAGATTATGATTCCCATGGTCTATTTTTTGTCTGAAATCCTTATTTGGATTAATACCAAATTCAGTGCATATTCTATGGTAAGCTGAAAGGTCAAAATTATTATCATACCAACAATAGCTGTGATCATCTGGTAGAGGAACTTTCATTTGAGCTAAGATTCGAAGTGTTTGATACATAATATGAAATTCATATAAGGATCTCAAAAACGGATCATTTGTAATTGTTAAATGCTGGTTATATGAAACACCGCACCCACAAGTAGCACACCATATTGCAAAGTTAAATTGATTCTGATACCACCCCATTTGATTATTCATCCAATTGTTATATGCTTTGTTGTTGTTTGAGACATTACCAGTTATTGAGGGGTTTGGATACCCTGCTAATGCGTTGGAATATGTAGAAACTTTGAAACTTTTATCTTTGTAACATAAACATCAACATTGTATAACATTGGAACCGTTTTCAAAGCGTATATATGGTTGACATTGTAGTTTGCATCTTTATTAAATTTGAATGCCATTGTTGTTTTTTTTTTTAATATATAAATATATATATATATATAAAAAAAAATGTATATAACTTTAACTGATATTACAAAACCAATTCCATTACAAGAATATATTAATAATACAGATTCTAAGCGAGAAATTGGTTTGAAAAGTCTTACATACTGGGTTGGTTGGTACAATATTTTGCAGGATGAAACATACGAGTGGTCTACTGTTAGAGCTAAACCAACTGCAGTGACAATTCCCGCTGGATTATATTCATTTGATAGATTAAGTAATTTATTAAGTAATGCCGCTTTGTCACTTAGTGTAAATAAATCTAATGGGAAATGTACTTTTACAGTTACAACCGGACACGAGGTTAATATTCCTGAAAATATACTTAAATTACTAGGTTTTGACATATATCCACAGTTGGATAGTGGTACTTATACAAGCGTCAATCCAGTTGATTTTGCTACCAAATCTGTTTATATTTATCTGAATCAAGTCAGTTCATCTCACAATCTATTAGATGGAAATATAAGTAACATTATTTGTACTGTACCCATCAGCAAAACTACGTTTGGGGAATCGGATACAATATCATTTCAATATCCGGAATATAGAAAATTACAAAGTGGTATCATAGACGAGTTGGGAATTGAAGTCAGAGACAATAGTAATAATTTATTAAATAATCACGGACTGCCAATTTTTATTGTATTTGAAATAAGATAAACAATAAAGTAAAATGTCTATATATGGAGATACAAACTATCACGCAACGAAATCATACAGTGATACAGGCGATGAGTTGATTAAAAAGAAAATGAATGAGTTTGCTACTCTTGTAAAAGATAAAATGTATGTCCCCAAGGGTATCCGGGGGGTCCCAGAAAACCTAAAACAAACAATACATGACCTTAAGCAAGGTAAACCTATAATAACTGTATGGGCAGAAGAATCTAGGCCATTACGTGATGGCTCTTATGAATTTGCATTTGGAAATGGTGTTTCTGGTTCAGCGCATGAAAACTGTGGTTATACTATGATGTGCAGTGGGAGGGTTTTACGAATGGGTTTATGCAGTGTCACAAGAGATGGATTTGCAACCGATGAAGTTAAAATTGGGATTAGTATTAATGGCGCCCCAAATGTTAATGCAACTCTAACAAAACATAAAGGACGGCGTTCGGCATATGCAATATTTCAAACTCCAATCGAGCTTGCTTCTGGAAGTGTATTAAATTTCGTTTCACTTACAACATATATTAGAGCTTCCATTTCAATTGTAAATGTATTAATTGAATTAGATATTTAAATTTTAAAAATTATAAAAAAATAAAATGAGTAATAAACTGTATCCACCGCTACCAGTTGAGGAAAATAGAACAGAACATTATAGGCTTAGTGAAATAAGTGCTTTAAAACATAAGCTAGAAAATGAGGTTGAGGCAAGGAAAACAATACGAAACAAATATAAAAGAGCTCTGAACATATTAAATGGTGTTCAGTCTGGATTAACTACTGTTGGTCTGGTAATGGGTGGGACGAGTGCCGGGCTATTATTAACTGTTGTAGGAGTGCCCGTTTCCTTGGGCCTTGGTATTGCGGGTAGTATATGTGGTGCATTTGCATTAACGAGCAAATTTGTTAATACTAAACTACTGAAAAAGGCTGAAAAACATGATGAAATACGTATACTTGCAATGGCAAAACTTAATTCTATTGCAAATAAAGTTTCCACTGCATTGCAAGATGGTAATGTATCTGATGAAGAATTTAAATTGATCATGGGAGAGATGGATAAATATGAACAAATGAAAGCAGATGTTAGAAAACCTATAAAGTTTGAGATTTCTGCTGAAGAAAAAAAAATACTACGAGAGCAAATCAAAACAGACATGTTAAAAAATATAAATGGGCACTAAATTTTGACTTTCATTTGAGTGCGGTCGGGTAAAAAAAAAAAATAGGGTTTAAAAGTTTGTCAACAGACAAAATCAAAAGCATGATACTTATTGTTCTTATTGTTTTTACTTGGCTTCAACCCTAATGGTCTTACATAGTATGGCAACTCCTTATTTTTAGATTTAGCTTGTTCAATTTTAGATTTAAGAGAGAGTGGTGTCCATGCTTCAGTGTCATCATTTAATGTTAAAATCATAGATTCACCATTAACAGTATCCACACATCTGTAATCTGTAATAGTATAGATTTCATTCTGTTTTAAATCTGCCCATTTAATTGTGTTATATTCATTTTGTTCCTTGCGCCTTTCTTCAAACTTGGCTAGTGTGATTTGTTGATTCATTTTTGTGTTTTATGTTATAGAAATGTATCTTAAATAGAAATAAAAAATAGGAGAAAATTTATTACAGTCCTAAAGGATTTTGGAAAGGTTTAACAGCTGGTAAGAAATTAGCAAAAGCAGCTAAAGTAAGTGATAAAGAAGCATTGAATTTCTTAAAGAAACAAGCGGTATGGCAGATTTATTTACCTGCACCAAAGAAAATAGTGAGGCCAAAGTTTGATGTTTCTAACAAGAATGAAGTTCATCAAGCGGATTTATTATTCCTACCACATGACACTGTTGGTAGAAAAATATATAAGTATGCATTGACTGTTGTTGATATTGCTAGTAGATATAAAGAGGCAGAACCACTGACTTCAAAGGACAGCAAGGAAGTTGCTAAAGCTTTTGAAAATATTTATAAAAGAAAACTAACATATCCAAAATTATTACAAGTAGATCCAGGTAGAGAATTTATGGGTGCTGTTACACAGTTCATGGATAAACATAATGTAAATATAAGACGCGGTAGAAGAGAAATTCATAGAGACCAAGCCATTGTTGAAAGATTTAATAGGACACTAGCCGAAAGATTGTTTGGTTATCAGTATGCTAAGGAGTTGGACACTCCTCATAAATGAAATAGGGAATGGGTTAAGAGGCTACCAGCGGTAATCGCTGCAATAAATTCGGAGACGAAAAAACCCTCTCCAATTGAAATTAAAACATTAAAAGACGACCCCATCTGTCCTACTGTAAACTTAAGATATTTATACCAACCTGGAGAACAAGAAGGCGGAGGCAGACGTAGAGCTACTGACCCGATATGGAGTGTTGATATTCATAAGATTGATTATCATTTTATTACCCAAGGTATAAGAGTATATTATTTGAAAGCACCGGCACCAAAGAGAGGCTTTGTAAAGGAAGAGCTTCTTATTGTTCCGGCTGATACCCAAACGCGTATGTCATGATTCCATCGGGTGCAATGTATCGTTTTGTGTCGAGTGGTGAGAGTGTTGTTTTGTTCATTGTTAGTCCGTATATTTTATGGTGTATGGAACGTAGCATATTCATGTTATGAGTGTATGTTTTCTTGTTGAAAAGTGCATCTTTGTAATTTTCAAAGTTTATTTGTTTTTTGATTACATATTTTTTTACTCCCTTTGCTTTCTTGATGAGTTGTTCGTCTGCTCGTAAATATAGAGTATAGCTTTGGGCGTAGACCAATATCTGCTATTGAAGTGCCAACACATTCATCTTTCATTTTTGCCTTTACTTTTTTGTTTGTTTCATCATAAAGTGGATGGTCTTTTGGATAATCAGAGAAGTCATATTCATACTTTCATCTTAGACATATCTTTGTATACATCTTCTGTTTGATGTCAACTAATAAACTGTCGGTGTCTGTATACAACAAGGTGCAATTTTCATTATACTTCTTTTCAGTTTGTTATAGTACCAGTCGTACATTAGATGTTTTGATAAGTCTAAGACAGACATGCCAACATAGATTGGCTTGTTTAGCGTTAGTTTAGTTTTGTTTACATGTATAGCAGATAATTCATCTGAGAATTTGACACGTCTATTGAAATTAGGTTTAGCTATGATTTTTCTTAGTCTTTCGTTTTCGGTTCCATCTGTTCTTACCAGTTTTATATCTGATCTTTTTCGTAGGTTCTCCATAGTTTTTCCGAATACAGCATTGTTCATTAGTTTATAGAAATCTTTTTCAAATGCAGACTTTGCTTTTTTACGTAATTCGGTGTTTAGACGAATGTATGGTTCCATCCATGGTTTTTCATTGAATTCTAAGGCTCGATGTACTTTAGTGAGTTTTGAGGCCAAGAGATATGTACAACTGTAGATTTCTGTAGTGTAATACATATTTCTTTTTGTTGTTTAGATTTGGGACAAGTTTCTCTATGTTTATCATATTGCTATTGTTAAGAAGTTCTGTTTGATATTCTGATAACCATTCTTTTTTTACTGCTAGTTTCTCAGGTGCAAGTGGATAATCGTTGTGTAGTTTATGTAGGCTTTTTGGGTATTCTAGGTCTACTTCAAGGATTAAACCTTTGCCTGGTTTTGGTTGAGCAACTGTGTTTCTACTGATTTAAGGGTTTCCACTTGAAACCGGAGTACGGTAAAGGTTGACTCATTGCCCATCCGTATAGGTTATTTGCGTCGTAATACATGATGTGATTGTTTTCTTCAGTTGGATTGTAATCAGCTACAAGAGGATTGTTTGCTTTTGCATGTCTTTTGGATACCATACTTATACCGCCACGCATACCTTTTTCTATGAATAAATGCATATCAATATCTGTTAGTAGTTCTAAATCTATTTGTGTGTTTTTTAGTAGAGCATCCCATGATAGACCTGGAGTTGTATAGTAGTGTAATGGGTCAAGTTTGTATGCATTTATACATGTTTTTCTAAATGTTTGGAATACATCAGCAAGTAGAACAACATCAGTTTTAAGGTATAAATCATGATAATCTCCAAGGGTTTTACAGTTGAACTCTTTCCATACCTTTTGTGCGTGTTCATATTCTTTTTGGTTGATACTTTCATCTGTAAGACTGCTGTAAAATGTATCTATAGGTGGTAATTGTGTTTCATTGAATCTTTCTTTGTTGTTCATATATTCATAAGGGTAAACTCCTTTACGTAAAAGTAGATTTGTTTTATTGTTGAAGACATTGTTGGTGATTTTGAAATCTGATTTATCTGTTGCATCTACTAACTTTTCAAGTGATGAAGGCATGAATTGGAAACTGTCTAAGAACTTGAGTTGTCCAATGCTAAATGAGATGTTCTTTTCAGCGTTGGTTGGAATACAAGTTATGTTGCGGTTTGCTGTGTGTATTTTTTGCATTATAAGATGACTATCATATCCTTTTAGGTTGTGGAATACTACAGGGATTTTAGTTGTGCCTGGTTTTATTTTGAGTTTTAGGTTGCAGTTTTTGTGTGCGGCGCCTCTGTATTTACCTGTGAAATGGCAGTGGTCTCTTACTTTTGTATTGTTTAGTTCTGTTTCACATATCCAACAATGGGTTGCACTTTCATGATCTTTGGTGTTTTGTTCTGTCATTGTTATTTGAGTTGGATTGGTAAAAGTGTTGTTGATGTTGCTTGTTTCACATTTCAAATGGTTTAAGAATGTTTCAACTACATCTTCACCTCTGTATATTACTGGTTTTTCTGCTTTGCCATCATACCGCACAACTTGATATCCAAAACCACAAGCTTCATGTTCACTTGTTATTTCTGATTTGTCACCAGCAGGTTTGTTTTCAGGTGTTATTATGCTTTCAAAGTCCGCATAGATTACATATGGAACTGGCAGTTGGTTTTGATGTTTTTTGAATTTTATATGGTTTTTATCTTTTGAGGGCATTTCTATTTTTGTTGCAGTTTTGTTGATGCCTTCACAATCTTCTTTATGCTTGAGTAGTAAGTCTTCTTGTGAGAAGCCATATAGACAACGTTCACAGAAGTATGTTTTGTTTTTGTGTTTGTTTTGATCTACGAGTAGTCTGTTTAGGTTTTTAATCCAACAATAATGATATTGCGTTTCTTCACCTACTTCATCAACTTCATCGTCTTGTGATGATTAATAGTAAATTAATTCTATTCAATTCTGTTGGTTGATCTGATATGTAATATGGGAATATACTTATTTTCTCTGTCTTTTTTGTTATTGTGTATCCATAAACATTTATTGCAAGATTGTTTTGTTTTTCCACTTTTGGTATTTGGGTTATGGGGGTTGGAAAATCGATGTCCTTCAAGTTCAAATTGTTTTTGTTTTTTGTATAGCTGTAAATATTATTATAGTGGCATTTTGCTGGATATATAGCGAATGTCAGAGCCCATCTCAAACATTCATTATCATTATTCTTTACATTGATTATTGCTTTTTTATTTAACAATGGTTTGGGTAAAGGGATATATGAAGAGCCTTTGAGTGGTTCATATTTTGCAATGTTTAAGTACAGTTTAATACAGTGTTCGATCTCTAGGCCTGATGCTGTATTTGTAAATTTTTCAATCCAAGTTTGCAGATAAGAAGTTTGATTATTATAAAATTCAACTACTTTAGATCCATCAAGAACAGCACTTTGTTCTCCATGGGCTTGTCCGATGACATACTTTCTTTCTCCGCCGTTTTCATCTTTGAAGAATTTTAAAGAAATGCCAATTGAAAACTTTATTCCATTGTATTCTTTTATATCTTGATTGATTTGCTTTATTATAGCAGATTGATTTTCATCGAATAGAACAGAAGGATCTTTATATTTCTTTGCATTGATTTCATATGACTTGAAATAAGCACACAATGGCTTGTCAATCAATTTTAATTCTTTTTTTCACGATTTATGGATCGTGGGGCTGGGATTGGTTTTTCACGATTTATGGATCGTGGGGCTGGGATTGGTTTTTTTGATCTGGGGGCTGGAATTGGCTTTTCAATCTTTGTTTGGTTAAGTTTCTCTTTCCTTCTTTGCTTCTTTTTTCTACGTCTTTCCCTACGGTTTTCTTCCACAGATGGTTTAGTCTCTGAAGATTTCAAAGCATCAACCATCTTTCGCAATTGCTCATCATTAATAGCTCCATCACGGTGTAGCTTCAAAATATATTTTATATCATTTTCATTCATCTTAAAACTTATTATTTTTATAATAATATTTTTTTATTTAATAAAAAAAAAATATTTATATATATAAAGCACAATGGAGGAAACAAGCATTTGTAAATATAAAAATATACACTCAGATAAAGCATGCACAGTTAAATCGGTGAAAAAATCTATATACTGTGCACTTCATAAATTCAGGATAAAAAACAATAAACACTTGAGTCCGTGTTTAACCTGTGGAAGAGGTACTTGTGCTATGTATCAAGTATGTGACAAATGCGGTGGACAGAGAATTCGATCCTTAAATAAATATCACACAGTATATAGAGATTTTAGAATCGAAGCAAATAGATTGAGAAAAATAACATATATATAAGGACAATGAAATTTATGTTTACCCTATATGATTTTTCGTACAAAACAACTATATAGTTTGGTACAACAAGCATTGTTTTGACAAATTCCTAGTCTCAAAGGCTGAGAAGTTTAAAATTGAGATTATGTCGCAATATTGTTCATATAAAGTATAAAAATACCAAACTATATAGTAGTTTTGTATTTTTATATATTTAAACTTCTAACCTCAGGGTCTGAGAACGATACAATATATATTATGTCGCAGGCGCCTCATAATCTATATATATGTATTATTGTGTCACTATTCCACCAGTTCTAATAATTATGAATGTCCGATATACAGATATAATCATTTAGTAATATGTATACTGATAGTCACGCGCGGTGGTATTATGCTATTTTCATATGCAAATAAAGCATCCATATTTTTTCATTATTTATACTAATTAAATGCGTCACCTGAAAATATAATATTTCCGACAGATTATAAAGTATGATCATTGCACATCCAAAAATAAATACAGAGAATAAATAGTAACAATTTAAGGAAACACGGTTATCGCCCCTGATATCAGTGTGAAGATGTACGTCTGATATAAAATGTATAATAATGCCGATCACTAGGTTGTTGTTGTAACCACGTGATCATGCACCTTGATTTATAAGTACATAGACACTGAATGTGGAGCCGAGTTAAGGACAGGGACCATTGTACTCTGTACCTGCACCTTCACCATTAGGTATAGGTAAACACAGCCAGACTCTGCAAATATCACATATATATATGCAACGATATGCTATAAAAGTGCGATATGCGGAACAGCCACCAGCCTAGCACTCGAGGAGAATGTGCCGCTGCGTATACTGATCCGGAGCTATGCTGGCTGTGACTAGCTGTGGCTGGCTGCTCATACGTGGTGCACTTGTTGCTATTTTAATCACGTGTTTATTCGTGATATACCCAAGTGAATGGCTGAATGTGGCATGAAGACACAACATATCATAGTTGTCAGTTCGCACACAATTTCCGTGATTTACACTACACTTATTTGTCGCCGTCTGAACAGAGATTACCCTAATTGTCTTTCCATATAATAGTAGTGTTCTTGTATTAACCAGTGAACATACTTGCGCCCGATTAAACGAAAATCGAGATTAACCTTTTAACATTATCATTTCAATACCATTTGTATTCATTCATTCGGCTTATATTTAAGGGTGGAAATTGGCTCCTTCCATACCCGGTTTATATTGAAGCCTTTTACATTTTATGTCGACTGTCGACTCCGCAGGTCATACGCGTAATTGCACATTTGCATTATGTAGACTATAAACATTGTTTATGTTTAACCCTTTGAACCCGAAATCCCGCTATAGCGGTTTATGCAAAAAGTGCAGATCCAGATGAGCCGGCTCGTAACGAGCCGTCTCATCAGGATCTGCACTTTTTGCAAGTAATTTTCATATTTCTTAGAACGAAAACATCCCCTGTTCATAAATGGACTAGTCTGAAAATTATTTTGTGACAATTGGATTGGTCGGAACATTAGCATATCACAGTCCATTCCAGTTCCTTAGGGTTGAAAGGGTTAATACTGAATACAATTATGTGTATTTGCATTTATAAAAAAAGACACACTCGGTACCAGTAATTGCTATAGATATATGGTTCCTGAAGGCTGTAAACTGAACGTATCACTTTAATTTAGTTATAATTGTCTATATTAGAACAATACTAAGGTAATGGTACACAAGTGATCTAGAAAAAAACACATATAATGTACTTGAACTTAGCGATAAAACAAACTGCTTCCCCAATATGTCACCATGGTAACACACCTGTATCTAGGCTACCATATATTATCAACTCGTTTAGTGGCAGTATATACATGTACGACGAGATCTGCAAAGGATGCGGTCACAGTAGTAATTGTTGATGCATACATACTTATAATGATTAAGTTAACAAAAAAGCACATACATATACATTACTGTTCATGCAAACACATGCAAATTGACAGGGTGTCCACATGTCGTATAGCTGGCGGTGCTAAGGTTTATTATATTACTTTCAGTCATGACTCATAACTGTAACATAACTACTGGCTGAACACATACCCGACCACGTGCTCGTAATCGGGTGGTCAGATGGAACGAGCCTGAGCATTGATCTGACTAGGCCGATCGAACCTCCAAACACGAAACTGTATTGGGAGTGGGGTGGGGTTGTTTTAATCATTCGGCCTATATATACACATATAGATGCACATACATATATTATATTATGCGGGCTTCCCGTCTCGATCCTGTCCATGTATTTACTGCCGATACTGATTTGTTTATATATAAGTTTTTCATATGTTATAAATGTTCACATTTATCAACCGTATTTAGATTCCTTCATACGTTTGTTATTTTCGTGACTGCGTATTTATTTAGTAAGTGGAATGTATAGTTGTTAAAATCAAAGTGGCCAACAGAACATACACAGCAAAATTATTCCTTAAGTACTGTGTATTTTTTTTTATCCCGTCAATACAGCGCGTATGTGCCGTGAAACACGGTGCCGTGAAACATTTTTGATATCCAATCAATACAATTTTCGCATTTTACAGCCATTTGTAGGTGTTGACGGGATAAATAAAATAGTAGGTTAGTGCCGTGAATGGGAAAACATATCTGGCGCGGCACGGAAACGGGATGTGCTCGGCAGAGCCTCGCCCATCCCGTTTCCTAAGCCTTGCCAGATATTTTTTCCCATTATTCTCTATGTTTATGTGGGTTTGAAATTTTGATAATGGGTTTACCATTTGAAAACAAATATACATGTATATGCATGTACATAATCATGTAATACGTATATGTCAGTGTCGGGAACAAATGTGGCGATGTGACATACATGATTGTATAATTGTAACAACATGTCCCGATAAAAAATACCGGCAGTAAGTATAGTAGTACTGGTGCGTGTCTATGTACATGTGTATCCTCTCGGGAATAATTAATTTGAAAACGAAATTTGCAATTTAGTTTTGTTGTGTTTCAGAAAAACCAAGCCATGCTAAAAAGCACCGTGACGTACGCACATGTAGTTTGAATTCATAGTTGTACACTATAATACAGTCAGTGATTCACACACTAAATTTGTCCCGATCAAAAAATTGATTTCGTTGGAATGGCGCTGCACGATTTTGACCCTGCGACATTTGTTGGACGCGGCTCGTTTGAATTTAGTCCCGTTCAATATGCAAATCTGGAATGTGTGTATTTGCTTTATATTATTTACACGCCTCCGACTAGAACGGTCCTTTGATAAAAAAAAAATAATGAACGCAGACGTCCAGTGTTTTAATAGTAGTAAGTAAATTAACAACGATCTAAAGTCGGACTTCTTAAATTTGTCAATGTAGGAGACCTGTGGATCTGCGCAACCTGATCAGGGTCTACAATGATTGCAAATATACTAGTGAAGTGTATGCTAAACATTTGTATAACCATATTTACAAGTGGTCATTTTAAATAATATTTAACTTTGTTATCAAACGGCAATCGTACGGCTGGTGCAATGTGATATTTTTGAAGGTCGCTAAAAATACGTGACACGGTACATGTAAGTGGTAGCAGATACATATACAAATCAGCAGGCTAGTACATCTCTGGTGGCTACAACTATGTTCACAGTAAATATGCCTGTGACACAATAGGAACACACTAAATACTAAATACTAAAACATGTTTGGCCCAGTGTCAACATGATGCGATACGCCAGGAGCCGCGTAATTAGCACTAACATACTTTTTACTTGTGATACGATTATTTTTCTGACAATTTCCAAATTGTATTTTATGTTGATTGTATGTTGGTGAACCAGTAAATCAAACGAATTAAGACCCAGGCTCAGTTCTATTCGTGACCAATTTTATCCAGAATACGTGCCCCCAGTTAATGAGTCAACTGATTAATGTACATTTTCTTTAATAAAAGTAACGTTTGCGGGCATCGCAGTCCAAAGTCCGCACTTCCACGTAATCTGAACATGATCGTTTAGCACAATTAGTAAAGAGCGCACGCATGCGCCCCGGGTTCGATCCTCAATGTGTATGTACATATATAACTGATGGTGATCGCCAGACAGGATAAGTTCGTTTTCTTTGAGTATTCCGGTTTCAACATAAATTAAGAAACATACCTGTAGATGCCTCAATCTGCGCCGACTACAATGTTCTCGCGTTTGTTTGTAATTTAATGTATAATTATAAATATTAGCATTATGATTATATAATACTGATTTTGTGATGTGTTATCTAAAATACCGGTCGTATGGTTATTTAGTTTCAAATTTCAGGTCACACGTCGTCCAAAAAATACATTATGATTATACACATCATTTGCAATATGCCAATTTGTATAAAACTAATAATCGACAAAATCACTACAGACAACTATCTGGACCATTATGAAAACAACTGCCAGTGTACAATTCTGTCACGCATATCCAACATTAAAATATGTGTGAGCCACAATTAGTAAAGCGTACGGCTATAGGCCTAAATAGGTCAACTTATTGCAATGACGCAACGATTTCAAGTGTCAAAATCCGACGTGACGTAGATACATTTAAGCGTAACTTTGCGACGTCATTTTCAGGCTTTCGTGACGTTGTCATTAAGGCCGGTTTTCACAGAGCGCTGCCCATATATGTGAATGAGGTGTGGCCATATTACTTCAGAACTAGTGTTTGGTACATACAATGATAGCACGTCTTTGTCAATTTATTTATATATTTTATAAAATTCCAATAACATGGCGGCCATCTTGGATTTTCACAAGCTCTGTTCTGGCTTAAATCGATTGTTATATATATTCGGTAATGTGTTAGCTATGAAATAAATTAAGAAGCGCCAAATTTTCCCTTCTAATAATTGTTCCGCAATGTAGTATATATACTACGGTAGCCGATGCTTTTCTCACTGGCGGCCATCTTGTTTATGCAAATTAGTGGGCTTAAGCTACTACTTTGAAAAAAAGTATATCATGAAGAAATATATACAGTATATATATGAGTCGCGCCGTGTGAAAACCGGGCTTAATGACAACATTTTCTGTTTTTACTTTTTCGCGTATTCTGAATTGTACATCTTTTAAAAGCCCTACGCCGCCAAAATTATCAATGTATCCCAATTATGGTTCATTTTAGAAGTAGCTTTTATGACGCGTGGTAAAAATTTATATGACGTTTTAGATCAATGACGTCGAAATTACGACGTTTTTATCAACGGCGTATACAAGGGGTGTTGATCCGGACAAGTTATATAGATTTGTCATCTTTTATCGCATGTCAACCAAATTTGGATATTTTGCAGCCTGGCCAAGTGTCTCCCATTAGGCCAAGACAAAGTATGAAAATAATGTTCATGGCTGGTGTTGCAGTTGCTAATGTAACGTCATGTTTTGGATTGCGGCCCAAGTAACGTAATTTCGTATGAATAGTTTTCAAATAAGGCAGAGTGAGGCGTTTCCCTGTTGTTTGCGTCTGAAATTTTGTTGGGGAATAATAGCGACATCATTTAACATTTCGTATGCGACGACATATTTTAAAGTAGGCAGTAGGCCGCTTATAACATTAACTTTGTGACAAAACACGATACCGGGCAGATTTGGTAGCGTGATACATGTACCTTATAATTGTCGCCGTGTGTCTTTCTTGAGGATCGCATTACCATCGCCTGATCTACATTATTATGCAGTCAATTGATAAACTGATGATTTGATACTACAAAAGCACTTTCGACTAGAAAAGCAAGTTTATGACCATCACATTTCCAATTAATATGTTGATGCATTTATTTTAAATTCAATACAAACCCTGGATATTTATGTCATTATATAGATGCCTGTCTACCTCCATTTATGATAAAATGAGTGGCATTAAATGGCATATCATTCGCTAAGTACTGGATAGAATTGTTCAAAAGTCTCAATTTACCAAAATAATAGGTGGTAATTAATATCGTTGGCATACACTAAGTGCAGTGTAAGCGAAGACTTCTCTGATATGTAGCCAGTTAAATTATGCGTTCACCATTTTGAATTCAGATGGACAACCGACGAAAGATAGTAAAAATGTCAAAGAACGACAGTTAGGCGACAATGTACAGCGCCTGAAGCATTTCTAAGTCACTGATGCTGCGAGGAACTCGTGCAAGTATCCTTGCTATAATATTTTGTCACGACACCATGGCCATAACGTCAAACATGTATTCACGTTCATTGACGTCACAAGTACGTGACGTCAAGTCATGACGTCATAATATGTGTACCGATGTACAAGGTATCGCGTCTCATATTAGTGAAAGTTTCAGTAAGTTATCATTTTCAGTTTTCTGTTCACACTTAATGTTAACTGACATCAGTAAACGTAAATGGGAGGGCAAACTGTGATCTTTTACGGCGACGCTAGACAATTTGAAACGTTGTTTTTCCGACGTCGTTTACCGCTTTTCATGACGTTGTCATTAAGCCCGGTTTTCGTATGGCGCGGCCCATATCTAAACACGTTGGCACCAGAAATCTTTGGTGCTATCAGATGGTACCGACAACTCTATCGCGCCCAGGGCCTACATTGTTTATTATTGTTTTCGAAGCCAAATAAACGTATTTATCGCACATGCGCCATTTAATTAAGTAGATTTTTATTGTAATTTGTATGTGAGTACTTTCACCCAATGTTCCAATTAATTTCGATGGAGTGCCACTTCCATAATCGCTATGTTTAGTACATGTTTGGTAACCTGTTTTTTTTCTTCGTAGATTATAATGTCATTCAACAATTAATGATATCCGCCATGGATTAAAAACCCGTACACATTTCAGCATACATGTATAATTTAGTTGTGAAAATATGTACAAATCTGAGTTGAAATCACTATGCTGCCAAAACGGAAATTGACGTGACGTCACAATTGTTTTTACTTCAAATTCCCTGCACTACTTGCATCCGTGTACATAGTACGTTTGTTTTCAAACGAACGAAGTCGAAACTGTGCATTTACATAGTTGAGACATTACAGTTGTGGAAAAAACAATAAATTTAGAATCCTGCACCATATACTCCGCACAACTATGAAAATCGAAGCACAGGTATTTCATAAAATGTTGAATTTTTCAACTGCTCCGTAGTGACGTTATTTCATTGCTATAGTTACCAATTACTGCGAACGGATTGTCGCAAAGTATGTTCTTATTGTCACAACAATTCACTTTGACCAGATGTAAATGTCATATAAAGATGAACAATGTGGCAGGTATATTAAAACTTTTACCAAGGAAGTCCGAGAAATTTATGACTGCACCTCGTATTTCGAAAATCAGTCATATGTTTCTTAAATGACGTCAAACGTGACACAAAATTCAGAGCTTATGCGGAATTTGATAATTTTCATAAAGTATTGAATATTTTCGAAATCAAGATCGGCGAAAAACGGTATTACACTGGTTTGATTTTGTTTCCAAAATTTCAGATTCTACATTGCCACACCGCGTGTATGGTAGGGACATAGCTGGGAGGGAGTATAGTTCCACAGACAGCCATTGTAAAAACAGAGCCGGGAGGGAGTATAGTTCCACATACAGCCATGGTAGGGACGGAGCCAGGAGGGAGCATAGTTCCATAGACAACCATGGTAGTGACGGAGCCAGGAGGGCGTATAGTCCCATAGACAGCCATGGTAGTGACGGAGCCAGGAGGGCGTATAGTCCCATAGACAGCCATGGTAGGGACGGAGCCATGAGGAAGTATAGTCCCATAGACAGCCATGGTAGGGACGGAGCCATGAGGAAGTATAGTCCCATAGACAGCCATGGTAGTGACGGAGCCAGGAGGGCGTATAGTCCCATAGACAGCCATGGTAGGGACAGAGCCATGAGGAAGTATAGTCCCATAGACAGCCATGGTAGGGACGGAGCCATGAGGAAGTATAGTCCCATAGACAGCCATGGTAGTGACGGAGCCAGGAGGGAGTATATTCCCATAGACAGCCATGGTAGGGACGGAGCCATGAGGAAGTATAGTCCCATAGACAGCCATGGTAGGGACGGAGCCGGAAGGGAGTATATTCCCACAGACAGCCATCGTAGTGACGGAGCCAGGAGGGAGTATAGTCCCATAGACAGCCATGGTAGTGACGGAGCCAGGAGGGAGTATAGTCCAATAGACAGCAATGGTAGGGACGGAGCCAGGAGGAAATATAGTCCCATAGACAGCCATGTTAGTGACGGAGCCAGGATGAAATATATTCCCATATACAGCCATGGCAGTAACGGAGCCAGGAAGGAGTATAGTCCCATAGAAAGCCGTGGTAGGGACAGAGCCATGAGGGAGTATAGTCCCATAGATATCCATGGTAGGGACAGAGCCAGGAAGGAGTATAATCCCATAGACAGCCATGGTAGTGACGGAGCCAGGAGGGAGTATAGTCCCATAGACAGCCATGGCAGTGACGGAGCCAGGAGGGAGTATTGTCCCATAGACAGCCATGGTAGTGACGGAGCCAGGAGGAAGTATAGTCCCATAGACAGCCGTGGCAGTGACGAAGCCAAGAGGGAGCAGAGTCCGATATACAGCCATGGTAGTGACGGAGCCAGAAGGGAGTATAGTCCCATAGACAGCCATGGTAGAGACAGAGGTAGCAGAGAGTATAGTCCCTTAGACAGCCATGGTAGTGACGGAGCCTGGAGGGAGTATAATACCATATACAGCCAAAATCCAGCCCATGGCAGCATGGTTAGGACGGAGCCAGGAAGGAGTATAGTCCCATAGACAGCCATGGTAGTGATGGAGCCAGGAAGGAGTATAGTCACATAGAAAGTCATGGTAGGGACGGAGCAAGGAGGAAGTATAGTCCCATAGACAGCCATGGTATTGACGGAGCCAGGAGGAAGCATAGTCACACAGACAGCCATGGTAGGGACAGAGCCGGGAAGGAGTATAGTCTCACAGACAGCCATGGTAGGGACGGAGCCAGGAGGAAGTATAGTCCCACAGACAGACATGGTAGGGACGGAGCCAGGAGGGAGTATAGTCCCACAGACCGCCATGGTAGGGACAGAGCCGGGAGGGAGTATATATCCAAAGCCAGCCATGGTAGGGACAGAGGCAGGAGGGAGTATAGTCCCACAGACAGTCATGGTATGGACAGAGCCGGGAGGGAGTATAGTCCCACAGTCAGCCATGGTAGGGACAGAGTCGGGAGGGATTATAGTCCCACAGACAGCCATGGTAGGGACAGAGGCAGGAGGAAGTATAGTCCCACAGCCAGCCATGGTAGAGACAGAGGCAGTAGGAAGTATAGTCCCACAGCCAGCCATGGTAGGGACAGAGA
Source organism: Conchocele bisecta (assembly GCA_029237695.1). Lineage (NCBI taxonomy): Eukaryota > Metazoa > Mollusca > Bivalvia > Lucinida > Thyasiridae > Conchocele > Conchocele bisecta. The sequence continues at coordinate 5,234,089 of CM055279.1, forward strand.
CAGGAGGGAGTATAGTCCCACAGACAGCCATGGTAGGGACAGAGTCGGGAGGGAGCATAGTCCCACAGACAGCCATGGTAGGGACAGAGGCAGGAGGAAGTATAGTCCCACAGCCAGCCATGGTAGGGAAAGCGCCGGGAGGGAGTATAGTCCCATAGACAGCCATGGTAGGGACAGAGGTAGCAGGGAGTATAGTCCCATAGACAGTCATGGCAGTGACGGAGCCAGGAGGGAGTATAGTCCCATCGACAGCCATGGTAGGGACGGAGCCAGGAGGAAGTATAGTCCCATATACAGCCCTGCTAGTGACGGAGCCAGGAGGAAGTATAGTCACACAGACAGCCATGGTAGGGACAGAGCCGGGAAGGAGCATAGTCGCACAGACAGCCATGGTAGTGACATAGGCAGGAGGAAGTATAGTCCCACAGCCAGCCATGGTAGGGACGGAGCCGGCATAGATAATAGTGGCAAGCGCAGCCCCATGTGTGATTTACGGGAGCTGATCTCAACCAAAAAGGCCCGCAAGTCGGTTAACTCAAAGTATAAAAAGTTAAAGGCGACGATCACCTGACCGAGTAGTCTCTAACTTGATATGTGGCTGAGTGACTGAAGAAATGGGGCTTATGACATGTGTGAATGTTCCATCGTGTATATACCATGATATACACCGTATCACAATACCGACAGTGTGCGTATTCCTTATCCACACCGTATCACAGTACACACAGTGTGTATATACATTGTCTGCAACGTATCACAATACCGACACTGTGCATATGCCTAATCCACACAATATCACAGTACCCAGTGTGTACACCGTATCACATTACCGACATGATGCATATATCTTGTCTACTCCGCTTCAGAGGACACATATATCTTGACTACAACGTATCAAAATACCGACAGTGTATATACAGTGTCTATATCGTACCACAATACCCACAGTGTGCATATAAAGTGTTTGCATCATATCTCAATACCGACAGTGTGTAAATGCCTTGTCTAAACCGTATTACAATACCGAATGTGTTCATATACATTGTTTACACCGTATTATAATACCGATAGTGTGTATATACATTGTCTACACAGTACCACAATACGGCAGAGTGTACATACATTCCGTATCATGGACCTATCAAACGTATCGCAATGCCGAGAGTGTATATACATATATTTTTGAATCTCCCACACTGTATAACAACACCGACATTGTTTATATACCTTGTCTACACCGTATGACAATACCCACAGTATATATATATAGCTTGTCCACAGCGTATATACTGTATATACTATATATACACACTGTTTGTATTGTGGTACGGTGTGGACAAGGTATATACACACCGTAGGTATTGTGATACGGTGTATACAAGGTCTATATATATACACTGTCGATATTATCATACGGTGCAGACATCGTATATATATCAACTGTGGTATGGTGGTTTACTCCGGGTACTCCGGTTTCCTCCCACATTAATGACCACCTTTACGACTTCATTGGTGCCAACGAAAGCATTTGTATAAGTGCTCTCGCGCTCGTTTGTAATCGTCGTTTATACTTTAACTGTTGGTATTGTGATACGGTTTGGACAAAGAATATACACAATGTGGGTATTGTGATACTATGTGCACAATGTATATACACACTGTCGGTATCGTGATACGGTGTAGACAATGTATCGGCATGTGGAAACTATCCACTATATCACAATACCAATACTGTGTATATGTATTGTCTATACCGTATGACAATACCGACAGTGTGTATATACCTTGTCTACACCGTATCATACTACCCACAGTGTTAATAAACCTTGTTTCCACTGTATTAAAATACCCACAGTGGTGTTTATGTACCCTGTCTACACCGTATTACAATACTGACATTGTGTATATACATTGTCTACAAAATATTACAATACCGATAGTGGGTATGTACATTGTTTACACCGTATGGCAATACTAACAGTGTGTATATGCATCGTCTCCATCGTGTGAAGCTGTCCACTATATCACAATACATGACATGTGAGTTGAAGAATGTAATATATGTCATGAGATGCCGCGGGTGTAGTCACGAATATATAGGAGCAATTGGCGATCTCCTACGTAAACACATCACCATCCAGATAAGCAGATAAGACACCCGAGGAAGCGAATGTTGAAAGTCAGTGTACATATAGACACCTGTGCAAATAGGTACACGCCAACATATTATATTTTCCATTTTATAAAATGAAAACTGAAATCACCATTACTAGGAAAACAAAGGAATTATACTTCATAAACAACAACGCTAAAATCATATTTAAATCAAATTACGTGAATCCATCCATGCCATCCAACATGTATATAATACATGTACATATATATGACGCTTGTTCAAGTATGCGCTTAGTCCCTATGGCAGTGAAGCCGGTTGGGAACCATGAATAAGAAATAAAATTTCGTAGTTGAATCGGACTTTATTTCTATCATATACATTCCTTGTACGTGCACATCGCTTTCAATTTGATACTATATATGTGTGTGTGTGTGTGTGTGCGCGCGCGCACGCGCGCGTGCGTGCGTGCGTGTGTGTGTGTGTGTGTGTGTGTGTGTGTGTGGATTGTTTGCACCGTAACACAATACCAAAATGTATCAGGTAACTTACGTTGTATTGTCCGAATATACATTGACTGATAACATTCAATGTTATCAGTCACTGACGTGATACAAACATCCGGGTCACTACTAATTCCGGAACTACATTTAATGTGGAACTACTTTCGCCCCAGTTCACGTTACATTTTCTATTCAAATGAGATGGGACAAATACCGGAGTAGGTCAAACGTTATTTTTACGCATTGTTTACGATGTAACTGTCATTATAGTTAACAATAAAAAACACTAATTAAATCTAAGTATAATCAACTTATAAATCATTCCAAAACATTTGCTTACACAATTGAGATGTGGACAACGAATTATCTCATGAAAACTGCCTTTCTTCAAGTTTATATTTTTTGACAGATGCGACCTACATTTTGACAGCTGCGGATCTAGCAGTAAAAATTATCGTCGTCTGCTCACTTGTACTCACTGTCACTGTAAAACAATGCCGGATGAAACGCAATTTTTTCAATACGCTGGGACGAGCTGATGGCAACAGAAGCAGAAGAACTGAATGAAGGCCTTAATAGGCATTTAAGACTGCAATTCTTGAATGAATATGAAAGCCAAGAAACATCAGAAACCAGCGAAGTGCCTTTAAACAGGTGACAATATTCAATAAAAAGAGCAAAAAAAGAATCAGACCTGAAATGAAATGACTCAATTAAAACAATTTGGGAATCCGGGGTGGGTTTTGGGCTGGGGAATGGGGGGTGGGGGATAATGCAGTTTTCATGATGGTAGATATAACCCCTTGGAATTAGACGCAAACTAAAAATCTGCATGAGCAGACACTACTAGACAGCTAGAGTAAGTGTACCTGGCTTCCCACAGTGTACCTGGCTTCGCACACCTCGGTATTTTACTTTGGTTTTCTGATGGCATGTTTTTTGACGGAATGTATTTACACAATTCAGAAAAACAGAGGCATCAAACAAGTAAAATTCAAGTGTGCGAAGCCAGGTACACTATGTGAAGCCAGTTACACTGTGAGAAGCCATGTACATTTACCGCAAGATATTACAAGTGACCCGTCCTACTTTTATATGATTAAAAGAAAAACATTTGTTCTGATTCTGGGAATTCTGGGAATTAGACATAAATTTTCACAAATTAGATCTACAAATGTAAAGTTTGCATGGCATGGACATTTTTGTAAATAATTTGTTGTAATTGGATCATTTCTGGTGCTAAAGGTCTGAATATTTTTGATAATTAAATTACATACAGTAGTGAAACAAAACCGGTGGGAGCTGAAGGAGCATCAAGTAAAGCGAACAATGTTGATATTGAATTTGACGATGATGACAAATGGTGTTCCGAGGTTGATTTAGGAGAAATTGTGTCCCCCAATGTAGATGACCAGGGGAAAAAAAGGAACTCAATAAAAACTATGTCAAAATGACCACTGAAGATGTACAGAAATTCATTGATGGTCAAGAAAATTTAAACACAAGAAGAAAGACATTGATGGACACTCAACGTTTTGAAAATTTTCTTAGGTCAAAACGTCGCGAGATCACTGGAATTCCTGCAGATGAACTCGACACACAAGTAACACATTTTATTTTGTCGGTGAGACGAAATGATGGTACAGAGTACGAACCCACATCGCTACGAGGAATGGCTGAGCCTCGAAAATTCCTACGCGTTTCCTACGCCTTTTATATCGGATACATCACCTGAGACATTTTCTAGCAAAATAAACATTCATTCACAATTACCCCACGAATTTATTGGCATTATAATACTTTTTATATAAGATATAAATTTCCACACTGATATCAGGGGCGATAGCTGTGTTTCCTCAAAATTTTAACGGACATTACTATTTATTATCTGTATTTATTTTTTGATGATCATACTTTATTTTTTCAAGTGATTAGTATAAATAATTAAAAAATGTCATATCTCATTTGCATATGAAAATAACCTGATACCACCGCGCGTCACTATCTATCAGTAAACTAATTTAAATGATTATATCTGTATAACGGGCACTCGTAATTTTAGAACTAGTGGAATAGTGACACAATTATACCATTATTTTATTCCTATAAAGAACACTGTGTACCTACTGAGTGGGCATGTACCTTTAATTGTCAAATACGTTTCCTTTCAAATTGTCTTTTCTCTAAATCTGCACACACAAAACATAGTATTCTTTCTTTCACCTTCAACCCAATTTTGATCGAAATAATACTTTCTGCTCTTCTTTTATCAATTTCTTCTAATCGAGTTCATTAGTACATGTATTTAATTCATCGGTCACTTCTGGTGTTTGTATATTTATTCATCTTCATTAATTTATCTATATTTTACTGTAGCTTCTTCTCATCTGTTATATCATTTTTAATGGACTTGGAAGTATATTTTTGGTTTCGTTTCTAATGGTTCATTTGATTAATTCCCATAGGGCATTTGGATTCGCTTCCTGATTGATATTGAGTATTCATGGTCCTCTAGTCTGGTTATTAATACCCATCGTCAATTATTGTTGCCTTTTATTTCGAATTTAGAAATAGTATTTACTATGTTATCTGATATAAAAAATAATCTAGTCTACAAAAAAGTGGAGGTCTCGAATTGGAATGCTATGTAACTCTTTCTTGTGCTCCATGTATTATCCTCCATATATCAGCCAAATTATATGTTTCCATAATATTAATTATCATGTCTCTATTCCGTTTGTTTGTATTTTGCAGCCTATCACTTTTATCAAGGTTATATTTTAATACAGGATTGAAATCCACTCCGATAATGATTCGCGAATTTTCCTTAATCGAAATAAAATCATCCAGTTGTTTAAAAAAACATTTTATCTTCTACATTTGGACCGTAAACATTTATTATAATTACATCTTTACTGTTTATTTCCATGTGTAATGCAAGGTCTCTACATGGAATCAGATCTATATAGTTTATTACTGTATATGGTAATTTTGAATTTAAAAGTATACATATGCCTTCACGTTTTGTTGATATGTTGATATAGCTTGTAACCTAACTCATTTGCATGTTATTTAAACATTACGTTTGCTTGTACTTTTGTCCATGCCGCATACATTTGCAATAACATGTTATTAAACTAAAATTCGTTTGTATAATGTATAGCCTTTGACGTTCAATGTACATATATTAGTGTCCACATGTGTACATACCTTGTCTACACCGTATCATGAAAACTATCCACTATATCACAATACCAACAATGTGTATATACATTGTCTACACCGTATCACACTACCAGCTGTGTGTATATATCTACATCGTATCACATTGCCGACAGTGTATATATACAATGTTCACACCGTATCACAATACCCATAGTGCGTATATACATTTACTACACCGTAACACAATACCGACAGCGTATTATGACAATGCCTACAGTGTGTATTTCCGTGTCCACATTGCCGTGCGGTTAGCTTTCTTACCGTATGGGATGGCCGTGTAGATGTGGATTATTTTTATTTGGACTGGGACTGGGATCCACCATATCACAATACTGACAGTGAATCTTGGCGAATGATTATTATTGACAAATAAAGCCGTTTACACACACAACTTTGTATGTTTGTTTGTACATGTTCCGTCCCAGTAAAATAGTAGATATGGATACGAATTTAGTCAATTTACTATCGGTAAGAAATGACCAATTTGACAAAATAGCTAGGGTTTCGAAGTGGCCAAAAAACTGGGTACGAGACCTGACAAAAGCCGGATACAAAATTGTATGGGTACATAGTGTGTGTGTACGAATTAACCAGGCACCCTTTTGGCATTACATAGACGATGGGATTACTATGGTGACATACTTCTGCCATCTACTTAACGTGATAACGTGATTGCTAAGTCGTTTTAATATGCCTTATAAGTCGTCTTAATAAGATAATTATCGCGTCAGGATGAGACAAATTGGACGAGATAAATACGAAATGTCGTCAAAAACGTGATACAATCCACTAATGACATCATTTTAATTACATTTTATCTGGTCTTGCTCGGTGAGTATGTCGGCTTGACGAGATACTTATCGCGTTAAGACGTCTTACTAACTGGTCATGGCGGGATACACTGTATTAAGTCGTCTTATTATCTATATTCGACTAGAACATTTGAAGACATTACAAAAAAATCACGTGTTTGACAAGATTTCTTGATTATTATCGCGCCCATTTATTTCAAATTGACGCGATAATTATGTAGTTAAAACGCCTTATAAGGTGTAGTAGAACGACTTGGCTATCACGTGATCATGTTATGTACGAAATATGCCACCATAGAATAAAATCATGGGCTGTTGCGTTTACTGGGGTTCAAATACATTTGGTCAGTTTAAAGTGCAGTGCGTAGACCCCAGTAAACGCTACAGCCAATGATTTTATTACTTATATTTACACCGAATTTGCTGATAGTTTCAAAAATGTAAATAACCAAATATATGGCGTCTGTCACGATAGGTGCATTTTATCAAGTATTGAAGAATAATCCCTCCAGCAGGTACATGTATGCAGGTATTATAATCAGTAAATGCGTGGGATATAATCAGCTATGGTGAGAGGTGTGAAAGTCCTGAACAATGGGTGACTGGTTTATAATGTAACACTCAGTTGGAGTGGGTGAGTGAGTATATGCTGGGCAGTTTCGTGATAGCAATGGTCAGAGACACTTGTGCTATATGGGACTTTATTATATTGAAATTATTGCTTGCTGCCTGCTCAGAAGTATCTTCTCTGTAAGTGAACATTTTATGTGGGGATAATCATCGATTGGAGTGATATTGTGTGAAGTTTAGAATTAGTCCAGTCAATTGGGGAAAGTTATAGCACTTAATTTAGTACCGGTGCAAATGTTATTTCAGGCGGCCGTTGGGAAGAGAGTGTGTACTTGGGGTGATGTGCGTATGCGAGACATGGGCTGGCTGATGATGACCTTGGTTTAGTGCAGTGCCGAATTGTGAATTGAGGGAGTATTTACTCTTCCTTGGCAGCCAGATTTATGATCATACCAATTCTATGATCGTATCCAGTAGTGTACGGCATTCTTGGAGCTTAGTGCATATCAGCTGTGCGCATTGCATTGCTTAGTGCTTAACGTCTTAATGAAGTAAACTTTGTGTATATTTAGTCCAGTCAATGTATGGATGTGGACTAAATGGGCTTAGTGCCGGGAAAAGCTTTGTGCTTGTGGCTTAGTGCGTAAATGAGTTTGTGCTTTCGTGCTCTATAACATGTGAAGGACACATTGACATTGTGTAATAATATTGGTACAGTAAATACATCTGGGCTATAATTTTGTGTGCATATGTAGGGGAAATAGGCCGTGTAATATGTGATTAGATTGATATACATGTGTATAGTGGTGTTTTATTGGTTTGTGCAATACATTGGAACCATAAAGCTAACTGATAATATTCCATCCCGATGATTTGTGACAAATGGTGGCAGCTGTGGGATAGTATTGTCATCGGGATATAAACATTACACATTATATTGGACAGTATGTGCGAGTGGATTGTAGCAGTGACGCGGGCCTCCAGTGACTGTATTACAATAACATATCATAACATGATAACGTGATGATAACAATATGAACATAATATAGTGATCTCACTGATATCTTTCCGTGTGGCTGTAGGTTTGTTATTTATTGACAACATAAGGGTTGTCATGGCCTATATGTGTAATTAGTATGTACTATCTATATATATAGTGATCACATTGATGTCCAGTCCTGTCTAATATCATGTAGTAATCACTTGGACCCAATTATTTTTGAAATCGTGGATTTTGCAAAGTTAGGGAAAGTATGGAAGGAAATGGGGTTAGAAAAGAAAACACATTTTGAGTTTGTGGAGAGAGCAATTGAGAGCAGAGGAGAATGAGAGGGAGAGATTAGAGAGAGAGAAGAGTCGAAAGAAGCAGAACGTTTAGAACGAGAAGAGATGCGGGAAAACGATCAGAGAGATAGTGAGGAAATAGCACTGGAACGGGAAGCTAAGGTTAGATTACAGCTGTTGGAAAAGGAAATAGAGCGTGAGAAAGTAAAGGCAGCTGAACATGCAGGTATGGAAAGTATAAAGGTATTGAAGTATGCAGGCCCCAAGTTACCACCATTTGAAGAGCAGAAATATGACATGGACGCATATTTACTCAGATTTGAAAGATATCCACATCGTGTAAGTGGCCGCAGAATGATTGGGCGATACATTTGAGTGCCCTATTGAAGGGGCAGACACTTGAAGTATATTCCCGTTTGTCACCATCAGATGCAGATGAGTTCATAAAGGTCAGATAAGCCTTATTGAAACGAGTTCAGTTAACACAGGAGAGTTTTAACAATAAGTTCCGCACATGTAGTCCAGAAAAAGGTGAGGCTGGTCCCCAATTTGCAGTGTGTTTACAAAATTACTTGGTAAGATGGATAGAGTTGTCAGACGCAGAGAAATCATATGAGGGATTACAATATCAGTTACTGCAAGAGCAGTTTGTAAATGCATGTCCCAAACAATTAGCCATGTTCTTGAAAGAAAGAAAACCGAGTGGTATATAAATGATGTCAGAGCTAGCTGAGCAATTCTTGGAAGCTCACGGAGGTCAGTTCTGGGGTCGGAACCTATGAATGTTGTTAAGAAAATGATTGACCCTGACAAACATTTCATAGACTCAGATACACCCCGCAAGTTTTCAAATAGTACCGGTACACCACCATCAAGAAAGAACATTTAACTCCAATCCAGGTGACAGGAAAACCAAACAAACATTTGGGGCCACTACACGTAAGTGTTATTATTGTCAGAAGCCGGGTCATAGCATTTAATTTCAGGGAAGCAAAAGTATTGCAGGTATGGTGAGAGTAGTCGAACCAGCTGAACCCGATATATCCAAGGATAGTACATGTAAGTGTTGTGGTGGTACAGGTGCTAGAACTTCACTGGATAAGGTAAACTTGTCAAATGCTTGTATTACACAGGACGACGGGCAATACGACTGAGACACGCCAGTGGCTAATCTATATGTTGAAACGCCGTTCGACACAGATAATATTGAAGTAGTGTGTATGATTGATTCGGTATTTGACTTAGTTTTGGGTAATATCAGGGGTGCCAGAGAACCGAATGATCCAGATATGTCGGTGATGAATACAATAGGCAGATGTGACCCTTTGACACAACCACAAACTGGCATTGAACAAAGTCGTCAGGTAAGTGAGACAGACATAGGATTAGGTCAGGCAGTACAAACCAGATCTCAGAAAATAAAGGAAAATGAAGGGGTTCGCAAGCTCAATGTGCTCAACTTAGTTGACATAGACAAAAAAGTGAGCTTAAAGCAGAGCAACAAAATGATGGACCAGGGATAATGCTGACCATGCTGCAATAAAGGAACAGAAGAAGTGGTGTGAGATCATAAATGGACTGATATATAGGAAATATGAAGACAGCAGAGTCAAACACGGTAGGACACAGAAACAGTTTAGGAAATTACCGCTTGGCTTGATAATAGTAGCCACTTTACTACTAGTCCATTTGAAAGTTTCGGAAGTGAGAAAAACGTACCAGTATGTGTTCGAGCTACGAGAACAGTTAGACAAGTGGAAAGTGCTGGAGTGATAGACAATGATGTTAACTGTGTTGATAGTGACCATGTAGGTGAAGATGATATTCATGAAACAGAATGTGACTTGACACATGTACGAACACTAAAAGCAAAGAAAACTATATACACTGTCACAATTAGTTATGGTTTAAGTGACCTACAAAGGCAAGAAAGTCACTATATATTGGTTCAGTTTCAGGATATGTTCACATATATGCATGGAGAGACTCACATATTAGAGCACCATATTAAGTTGACATCAGAAGAACCTATGAGAACCAAGAAATCAAGGGATCTGACAACATCGGAGCCGATTATCTTAGCCGAACCTAAAAACATGAATGAGTATTTTTTTTTTCAGGAGAAAAGGGGGATGTCACGATAAGGTGCATTTTATCAGGTATTGAAGAAATAATCCCTCCAGCAGATACCTGTATGCAGGTATTATAATCAGTGAAGGCTTGGGGTATACTCAGTTATGGTCAGAGGTGTGAAAGTCCTGAACAATGGGTGACTGGTTTATAATGTAACAATGAGTTGGAGTGGGTGAGTGCGTATATTCTAGGCAGTAGGGTGATAGCAATGGCCAAAGATACATGTGCTATATGGGACTTTATTATATTGGAATTATTTCTTGCTGTCTGTTCAGAAGTATCTTATATGCGGCAGTTGGAAATGTGTGCATACTTGGTGTAACGTGCGTATGCGTGACATGGGCTGGCTGATGATGACCTTGGTTTGCTGCAGTGCCGAGTTGTGAATTAAGGGATTATCTACTGCTGCTTGACAACCAGATACAGTGTCGCTTTATGACCATACCAATTATGTGATCGTATCCATTAACTATCTCTCATCACAGTTTGTGCTTTCTAGTCATTGTGACAGTTTGAAATAATTTTCCCAACCCACCCATGACCCAGATTTAAAGTTAATTCCGTGTTGTTTATGTTGTTTTCCTTTTTATTTTTCACTTCCTTTACATTTTACTTTGCTTAGTTCATCTTTATTTAACGTGCATTGCATTTACCTTATTCTTACATTTGTGTTGTTCAGTTTCCAGATATCAAATTGTTTTGTCAGATCCATCTCTCAAAGTTAAGGTATGAACATTCCTTTTACCTTGTGGATACACGCAACTGTTGTTCGCTTGTATTATATAATAATACAAATGTACATTGTTCGCAGCATATAGATTAGCGGCTGAGGAAATTGATTTCATTTCCCAGGCACTAGAATAGTCAGTGCTTTTTGCATTTCTCTTGTTCCTGGTCGCTTGGTTTGCTGCTACATGTAGTAGCATCTGTCGGACATCATGCATGATGGGCATATTGGTTCTAGTACTGCTCATTGTGCATGATGGACCGTGCTTCATCCTTGTGAGATTAGACAAGGAACTTGAGGAATGTTTTCACAATATTGTTTTCTGTTATTTGATATTTGTAACTGGATTGCAATTGGCCAAAAAATACATATTTTGTATTTTCTATTTTGGTTATCATTCATTTGATTGCCAGATTACCGAATTAGCGGTAATTATCTTTAGTTCTCACAGTTAGGTAGCAGTAGTATATAAGGCTGCTTCTGGACCACTTCCTGTTCTGGGGCCTACCCACACCCACACCCACACCCACCCCACGAACGGGCCCCAGAACATAAAGTTCCAGAACCATCCTTGTATATACTACTCGGGTCTAGACAAAACATGATAAACAAAGTCTAGACTATATGCTCGGGTGGGGGGGGGGGGGGGGCTGGGTGTATTGCTCGGGGTCATAAACCGGGGTGGACCACTTCACCCCATGTAGACCGCCCCCACCCAAACGGGGTGGGCCCCACCCATATCGTCAGCTAATACTTGTGGCGGAACGACCAGATGGATGTGTACTGGTATGATATACCTGAGGTATTTATATTACATAATGAATAGTCACCGCCTCTGTGCGTAGACTAAGGTGGGCGAAACAGTTATGTTATATGAGTCTTGCATATCAACCTACTGCAAGGTGCACCTGGTGAAGATCAGGAAGGGTATCCCGATTCCCGTGCCTTGCCGTTCTTGTTGCAAGGGGTACAGAGCCGGGTCTTCACGTGCCGGAATTGTGGTAGGGAAACTATTCGCACTGGACTGATTGCTGTAGAGAAAAGAGACAGGAGACAGTTTGCACTGGTTATTAACGAACTTATTGCGGTTCAAACACCCAATTAGAGATAGTAATGCACTTAGTATACCCAATTCAGCATGGCTCTATGGAAGAATTCATCGAACAGCTACTTGCAGAAATGCAGGTACCCGAGCCCCTCCATGACGCCCATTCCGGAAGAGGTGAAGAGACGTCTACTAAAGCCCCTGCTTCCAAACAGCTACCGGCCTCCCCCGAAACCTCGGAAAAAACTGAAGGCCATTCAGAAGGAGTTTGACCCCTTTACCCCTCAAAAATCAATCAGAACAACACAAGAATACCAGAAGGAGATCCTACAGTTGCAGCGCAACATAAAGCGGATGAGCTGGTCTTCAGGCAGACGCCCTGGACGATAGGGATGTTTCGGAGGGGCTGGCAGATGGATGTGGCCAAAGAGCACCCCTTTGCCACAGAGCCTTCCTGGAGGAGGGAGTGCTCCTCCAGATCCGCCAGTCGCTCATCGACGAGATTCAGGCTCTCAACGGAATCAAGTTTCAATTAGCACTCAATGTCCAGCTTCGAAAATACGAGCTAGATGGTAGTGAGGAGTACACAGACCCCCCGTGCTCCGCCACAAGCAGGAGGCTCTCCTACAGGTTTGCGAGATCAACGAGGAGCTAGACAAGGCCTTCCCCCGCCTACTGGAGATGCTCGAAAAATGGACACAGAGGGGTTATATGTGGGTTGTTGATGGATTCGCCACTCTATGGCTGGATATCATCGCCAGGTATCAGCCACTAAGATCGGGTTCATACATCCCACTGCCTGCAGCAGTGAAAAACAGGAAGGCCGTAATTAATGTTAAAAACAAAGATGACCACTGTCTCAGATGGGCACTCCGGCAGCCCTCTTTCCTGCTCATGACCGTGTTGACAGGCCCTTTAAGTATCCCACTCGGGATTGTCTTGATTTCACAGGGATCGACGCCACAACACACATCTCTCAGATCTGAAGGGTAGAAAAACAGAACAACCTGGCCATAAACGTCTTCTGCATTGAAAAAGGTGTCATCGTCCACCAGCTCAGCAAGCAACCAGCTGATATGCCTAGAATCAACCTACTGCTGATTGAAAAGGCGGATAAATCTCACTACAAAACGATAAAAGACCTCAACCGTCTGCTCTTTCAAGACAATCACAACCACATACGCAAGTACTTCTGTGAGAGGTACCTCAATGGTTACTCAAGGGAAGACCTCCTATAGGACCACAAGCCCGAGTGTCGGGGGATCGGGAAGATGGCGGTGATGGTGGAGATGCCAGCGGAGGGGAAGAACAAGATAGTCTTCCAAAACCCACCACAAACAGCTCCCAGCCCCCAACATCATCTATGTGGACTTCGAGGCCCTCATCACCAAGGTCGAGGGACCCGAGCTCGACCCCACAAAGAGCAACACACGGAAGATGTAGCAACACGCGGCGTACAGCTACTGCTACGTGCTCATCCGCTGTGATGGCCGGGCAGAGCCCCCGGTAGAATATCGAAGACCCAACGCATCGGAGCACTTCCTCAGAGAAATCAAGGATAGGAGCGCAGTATCAAGGCTGTGCTGGGTAACCCCACTCCGTCCGTGATCACTGCCATATAACAGGAAAATACCGAGGCGCCGCCCACAACACCTGTCACATAAAGCTGCTAATGAGCCCCAAGGACACGGCCATACCGGTGGTCTTCCACAACCTGAGGGGCTATGACTCCCACCTCCTGATGCAAACCATCTGCAAGGTGAAGGGTAGGGTCGCATACATCCCCAACAACACGGGGAAATACATCTCCTTCTCCTTCGGGCAACTCCGGTTCATCGACAGCATCCAGTTTCTGCCGACCTCCGTGAACAAGCTTTTCGAAGCTAACCCGCCAGAGGCCTTTCAAATAGCGGCCAGGTTCGAGCCCCACCGTGAAAGGAGCGATCTCATGCTGTGCAAGGGCATCTACCCATACTAGTATAATTAACGCTATGTGCTCCACTACAGGAACATACGGCTCTAGTAATAATCGCATAATGATCGCTGCCTATGACGTTGTATTAATCACTTTATATTAACCAACGGCACGGATTTAGTGATAATGATCTTCAATTTTCGCCATTTATTTAATGAAACAGAACAGAACAGAACATGTCATTTATTTAGTAATAGTGTTTCACGCAGGTGGCATATGAAACTAAACAGAGCATGAATTGAAATGTTAGATGTGACGACTATAAATTTGCTAATTTGGTAAGTATACTATACGTGTGTGTAATTTGTAAATGGGGTACCGGTATTTACCAATGTTTACCAAGTGGTCAAATGCCAGGGTGGACACGGGTACGCACAACCAGTGTTCACTCCGCCTGTAGACCAATTTGGGAATGTGATGCACCGTGATAAAAAGAGACATGCTTTCAGATACCACTGGCAAATTTTAAAAATCATTACTATTATTTGCCTATAACTGACCAGATGGCAGATACTGCCTTCTGGTCAGAGTATACATGGGTCATGTCAATAATCATAGTTGACACAGATCAGACTGCAAAAAATAGGCCGTCAGATCTGTGTCAGCACATGTCTTTTAATAAATAATCATCTATTTATAGCAGGCTAACCATTTCTATCACAAAATAGCTATATCAGGATCCCACAAGAAATAAAGGTGAGCAATTCCAATTTCCTCAAGGTACATCACACTTTTCTACTAAACTAAATACTTTAAATGGTATGAACTATGCCGCTGCCTACAAAACCCTCCGAGAATGCCCCCCAAAATCGAACGCGGAACCGCGCAGCCCGTTCACCCGAGGCTGAGCACCACTCAGCCTCGAGTAACCGAGCCACCCGCCTCCGAGCACGAGAATAGGGCACAAGCTCAGACAGTCTTATAGCCACTATAACTGAACCAGCAAACACCACCACAGACCCAGTTCATGCTGGATTGTTTCCTTTGTTTCGCAATGGAGGAGCATGCCGCCACTACCCATTTGAACCATCTCGTTGAGACGGTTCAATTGGGCCGCAACAACAAACACCTCCAGCGAGAAACAAAGAAAACAGGGCTTGGTAATGTATAATCTAACCATTGCATCTGAAATCAGTGTCCGGCATGAAAAGCACCAACATGGTTACCGGTTCAAGCTACTAGTGTGTCATAATCAAAAAAATACTTTTATCGGTTACACAATTGGCATACATATTATTTATTGCTTATTATATCATTTCAGTCATTTTATAAGTTGTAAATTTGTTTATTGCGGAGAAGAATACCGCTGTTATGTGGATTACTTAAATTTATCTATTACAATATTTGCAAAATTACTTATGTTGGATATTACAATTTTATTTTTACATTGCATTACATTTTTAAATTTCAGTATGTTGGGTCGGATATAAAATTTCTCATCAAAATGTTTTTTTCTTTGATTCTTAAAAACAGAAAAGGTAGTAAAATTCATCACGTGTATCATTTGAGTTACATAAGGTGCATTTTCTATCCGCAATATCAATATTGTTCCAACGCGCTACTTCTATAGGTAATTTATAGTTGCTTGTTCGGAATTTTATCAATGCCAAATGTTGGGAAGTAGGTAAATTTATGAGATACTCTTCAAAATGTATCGATGTTTTAAATAAACTGTATGTTTTACCTTTAAAGTTGCTGTCACCGTATCTTATTGGTAAGGTCGTATGACACAAATTATAATTATTTTGGTACACACCTGTAGAATAGTGTCTTAACAGAGCATACTGACCTTATCGGTGCATTGAAAGTATGAAAAAGTGTCTTTTATCCAAGAAAATCGTAGTAGTGTTTGTCTCCCAACTCATGAATATTCATGAGGGCCGATCAGGTGACAATGTTGTTGTTGTTGTATTCCGATGTTCCGCCGCTTATTTTTCGGCGCACCCCTTCAAGCCACAAGACAGGAAGGGTTGTTACACCTGAACAATTGTGCAAAATGTGATAAATTCACCAAATATTCCACAGATGTAGAATAATATATATAGGACTATCACAATGTCGACCTGTAACACAAAATGGCCGCCATTTTTCAAAATGGCCGCCGTGTAATATCACTCTGGGATATAGCAACAACACACTGACCGTTTATGGCTTGATATTGTGTTTTAATTTGGTACAGAAATTGAATGTGTCATATTGAGTACAAATCGTTGACCTGGAACACAAAATGGCCGCCATCTTTTTCAAAATGGGCGCCGTGTAATATCAATTTTGCTAGAAATGACATATAATCTAAAGACATTGATTTTGGGGTGTGATATTAGTGGATACATGTGGATTTTCTGTGTCAGGAATTAGGTTTCTCATATGAACAATATGTTTCAAGTTAGTAATGTGTATAAAATCCAAGATGGCGGCCAATATAGTCACCAAAATGCTGTAAAATTATACAAATTCTGACCAAATTGACGTATGAAGTTGATCTTGGCGCGCCCACATAGGTTTTCTGGGGAGAAGAATATGTTTCTGGTGTCAACATATTATATTGGTGGATCGAAATCCAAAATTGACCAGCATAATGGTCAACAAATGTGAATCAAAGATGGCCGTCGTGAATATAGGTCAAATATATAAATTGGCAAAACATTGTACTCCATCATGATAGAAACATAATTTTGATGTATATACTTATGTATTAGCTTGTGAAAAAACAATTGAACCACTTTTAAGTATAATCCTATCAAAGACACATGGCGGAAATTAAAAATGGCCGCCATTTTTCATGAAAAAGGTATAAATCGACCATAGCATCTAAGCCACCATTAAAAACGGCCGCCATTTTTCGACGACAAACGTCTAAGTTGACCATAACTTTTGGTTTAAATATGATTGAGACAAGAATTTTGTCTCATAGTTTAGTATATCACAAATTAAATCTAACCATTCTAGTGCTGCAAGTATAATGGCTTGTTGGACCGTTTTGACCCAATGCTGCCACATGACCATTGTCATGGTACTGTAGTTTCAACAGTATCCGTCCGGCATTATTGAATGTGGCGGTTCCACAACAGGTTCGCCAAGCCTTGCCATACCACGCCTTGCAAAGCCTGACGTTGTATCATTTTGATTTTGGATTTTTGTCTAATGGGGTGGAGCGGTGGGGTGGAGCGGTACACAGGCCCCAAACGGTCACACCCTCTCACCTTACGTGTCATACAGGTCTCGGTCACTACCAGTATTCATTGATGTGCGGGGCACTGATAATTCCAAAATTTCCAATCGGTCCGACCGAATAAATTAACACGGTCACCACCCTCTATAGCACAACCCCCCCCCCCCCACTAAAAGGAAATGATATGGTGTGTCCTCTTATTGGTCGCTGCACTTGTCAATACGTTTGCTTATCCAATGTTCAGTGTATTAAATTCTTCTGTGGACATTTGTTTAATGTAAACTTCATGATGTCTGTATTATATGGTACAGTAGTTACTAGTACACTAGTATATGTGAAGCTATGTGTATGTTACAACCCATCTTACAAAATACATATCCAGATACTGGAAGGGCATGTGTCATGAGACCCATACCCCATCTTACACACTGCATATCTAGATACTGATGGTCATGCATCTTGAGTCCCACTCCCCCATCTTGCATACTGCATATCATGTTTAAGAAAACACGGTCTAGATTCAAAAAATGACTACTGGATTAGTTTCCACTTCACATTATTTTATGTTTCCACTATTTTCTCTATACATGACGGTCATTTTGATTTCATCCAATATCTTTGATAGGAAATGGTAAGAATGAAGACCAAAAACACATGATCCCATAAAGATTCATGGTCAATTTATACAATTTTTAGTTGCAAAATGGCCGCCATTTCGAATTTTGATCATGCATCTATGGTTGGATGTCACTGGAAAGTATTTCAATGATTGTGTCACAAGCCAATACACGAGTACAAACAACACGATCACGTTTCTAGCATGATTAAGTACAAAATTATGGCATTTTTTAGATTTGGATGTACTTACGGCGGCCATCTTGGATTTTCTTGAATACCGGGAGTCGCCTAAGGATGGCACGTTGCCATCCCGCGGTTTTGAATTCAAGGACCCATAATTTCCATGAATTTGCGAAAAAACTTACACTCCAAAAATATTCCGGGTTACGAAAATGGGGACACGTGACAATCATGTGATGACATCCGGGTTAATTTCCAGATTCAACATGGAGTCGGAGGTTGGTAAATATTTTATGCAAACGTTAAATTGTTACCCGGTAACCGTGACTGGAGACATTGGCCTTATCGCCTGTACATTCACGCAGTCTGATACGGGCCTACACTGTTCAGTCTGTGAAACATCTGCCAAACTATTATAAATCTAACGGACCAGATGCTAGAATGTTGAAAAATTCTGTAAGCCCCATTTCTCCAGTCGCGGCCATAATTTACAACACAATAAATTAATATAATAAGAGCGCAAACAGAAAAAATGAATGTAGAAAACAGATTAATCCACAGATTTGGTCGCCCTGTATGATGGACCCGGAAATTTGCATTATGTGATCAAAGGACATTTGTTTCCAAAAAAGAAAATGCCATTGACCTACATATTAATATTATGTAAACAGGTAAATGTAATGTCAATATCAAAATGTGGAGAGTTTTGTTCGTGGTGTTCACAAAATCAATTTATAAAGCATTGTTTTAGTTAGCAGGATAATTGGGAAACGCAGTGGGTGAGTTTCCAGAAAAAAATCAAGCTGGGTGAAAAACTAGACTAGAGGAATTATTGAATCTCACGGCCACTGGTATGCACGGTAACCGGTACAGCCACCATACTCACCTATCCATCAGTAGTTTCGCTACTTCAAAATCGTAATGCAGCCCTTGTTTGCGTTTCAAGTCCCTCCACCTCCCTATCTCTGACATCAGGGCAACTCTGGATGTCGCCCTTTTTTTGTCATAGTCGATCTTCCTCCGTTTTGAAGCGGACCACGTAATTTTCGGTTTCCTGGTCGCCATCTGTTGTTGTTGTGTCCTCTTCCGTTTTGGTACGACGCATGCGCGGAAGTTATGAATATTTATGACTGACGTGAAGCTCATTTGCATAAAACGACCCGACTAAAGTCATGTCTTTAGAACGATATATTAATTAGCACAGTTAATTTGAGGTCCCAATTCTTGCTGATCCGTCATCAGTCATGCATTGGCTATACGGGAAAAATGCCCTTTTCCGCGAGATAAATCGTTTAATGACATAAAATAGCATTTATACAGCGACAGCATCTTTAAATGAGATCTGAAATGACTCTGTCCATTTTTTGTAAGTATTGATATTTAAGGGTTTTTTTTATTGCTTGCTTTGTGGCCCGTGGGTATTGAATATCTGGATTTAACATTAGATCGGTTCTACATACACTGTCCAGAATATTATGAATATAAGATAACCACTTGTATTCATGATGATCGTTTATCATTGCTTCATAAGCTAAGTAGCTAAGTGTCATACTGCTGACCCATCAAGAACACAAATATTGAAATTACCTGATTACTGGTTATTATTAGTGAACATAGAACATGAAACTATCTGATTACGCGATTAACCAATTAAGAAGGTTAATTAATGAATACAATTCACAGAAAATTAAAAAAAATATTAGTTCCTTCATTTCGTTTCGGAAATGTCGATATATTTGTTGCGAAATAGCCAAGTGATGGGGGATATTATATTGGTCCAATTTGAGACACGCGACAGTCTTTTACAGTTGCCTGTGGCCTACAGGCCATTAATGAGTATTACTGTAAAAGTATTACAATAATAAAATATAATAATATAATTGAATGTGAAATGGCAAGTTTTGAAAATAGAGAATGAATTTTATGTAAAAATAAAAATGTTACAAAATATATTAAACTATGATCTGCGAAGGGACCTATGCTATTTGTGTTGAATATAACAAAATAAAAGTAATGATGGTAATACAAGTCAGTCATAACGAGTGTGTATATGCAGAAATGGATTTCTGCAAGTATATGTGGTTAGTAGTATATCATATGTATGATTTTATTAATCAGAATTGTGATAACTGGAATTCAATAAACAATTAAAATGGAATTATGTAATAAAATACAGAAAAAACAATAAATTGAGGCATAATTGTGTAATGGATTTATTATTAACAAACGGATACAGAACTGTGTAATGACTGATTTACTAACATACTAAAACAAATGGACGATTGAATGAAAAATGAATGACATGAAAGTTCAAGTTAAGTACATATTTCAGGCGGCCTAGCCTGGTGGTGCCACCCGATCAACCAATGACCGTGTATCACCTTTCGAGAGTGGCGTAAACAAATTTGATCGTTAAAAAAATGTTTCTAATACTGAAAAAACAATTAGCAACGCTAGTGTATGTTCAGTGCATGTTTTGTACATAAGTTGATGTTCCTGATATAATGAAATATAATTTAAAAAAAATTCAATTATAAGACTCAGATGTATGATCTAAAATAGGTATTTGGGCTATATACATTTAGTAACTGTTCTCGAATAAAGGCTGTCCCTAGAATACTGAACAGATACATTATCATACTTTGGAGGAATATTTAGTCCAGATTATATATGCATAACTAGCATGTGTTTAGCGATTAAATATTTTCGGTATTTTGTTTCACAAAACCTAAATTTATTAGTTGATACATTTGCAACATATGTAACGGGAACCGGTGGAAGTTTGTCAACTGGGTTTGGTGATTACAATTTCAACAGATACGTTACCATTGTATTTTACACTGTATGCTGTACCGTTCATGGAAACTTACATTAAATATCTGTATAGTTTATACATTAGTGAAGGTCAACAACTGTTTATAGGGTATACACTATTTAACTGTGATAAACATATTCATACAGCAGAGTGTTCTTGTTTTTACACAGCAGATACGTTACGAACAGATACGTTACCGAACATTTTTAAAATTCGAAAATCTTCACTTAACTGATATTATTTGGTAAAATAACGTTGCGTGAGTGAGTTCTTGACATCAATAACGTCATGTGTATCTATTGTAAGCTGTCTGTTCGATGCATCAGACGTTTTCCCAGTCCAGCAGTGACGTCGTTATGCAGATATGACGGATTTACATTTTGATCTCGGACGTTAAAGATAGAAAATTCAATATGGCGTGTTTCTCATGTTATCTGACTTCTGGTCACATATGTGTACGATGAATATCTATTTGCATTTGCATGTTAGTTTACACATTTACACATGTAGTTGTAACTTTTATTTTCTATGGAATACACAAGTGGCGGTGTTCTAGAGTCGGTGTATTTAAACATGCAATTGCCTATATAAGCTCCATTGAATAAACATGAATCGTACGATTGTGTAAGTATATCTGGTAATTGTTTTGTTTCAGCCGAAACCAATATTGGCTATGAAAGGTCATATACTAGTATGCGATATATGTCTTCAGGTTTAAACAAATACATGCGCTACCAATAATGACACGCAATTGCCATGTATACATAAACGCTCACATATTTATGTGCGTTTTTGTTTTAAAGTCGGTAGATGTTTAGGATATATAACATGGGGGAAGGTATATACGGTAATAAAGTTAGAAGCATGCATTTTCAATGATTAACGTATAATGCTTGCCAGTTAGACCACGGCTATACGTGGACGTGCTTGAAATTACATTTAAATTGTTAAAAAAACACATATATCCGCGGACAAATGCTCTATATATAGTGTATGCATAATCAGATCAGCATAACATTTTACACTGGTGCGTTACCGATGGTCGTATATAGCGTTCACATAATAGTTAACCACAGACACACATGAGTTAAGTTCCACTTTCACAGTGTTCGACAAACATAATATGCAGCGTGGTTCAATACTAGTATGCATAAGTATAGATAGATATGATATTGTAAATAGATACGTTACACTAGTTCTGTTATATGACTCTAAATTACATTTCAGGACAACTTCATGTTCATTTAACCCTTTCACCCCTAAGTAACTTGAATGTATTGTGATATGTTAATTTTACAACCAATCCAACCGTCCCAAAATCGTTTTCAGACTAATCCATTTATGAAAAGGGGGTGTTTTTGTTGTAAAAAATATGAAAATTACTTGTAAAAGTGCAGATCCTGATGAGACGGCTCGTTACGAGCCGGCTCATCTGGATCTGCACTGTTTGCATAAACCGTTATAGCGGGATTTCGGGTTCAAAGGGTTAAGGTATATATGCACCATTAAATGTGTTATGTTTGATGCTCTTCTTGATGACGATTGAAATATATGTATTGAACAGATACGTTACCACTTCTATATAGCTCACTATATGTCGAGATCTAAATTGATAACCATACATTTACTAGTACCAAATGCAATCAACATCACTGAAGTTTATCATGTAGATGCTATAGCATACAAATGCATAGCTTTATATAGACAAGAGATTTTTTTACATTTCCAGATTTAGAATTTGCACAATTAGTGTATCAATGTTTAGTCCCTTCAGCAGTTTGAGAAGTCCGTTTGAAAAATCGGCATAACACACCAAGGTACACATGTGTGTAGAGAACATGTGCATAGTTTGAGATCGCTCGTCTTGAAGGCTTTAGAGGAGTCATGTACACAAACGCTGCATTTCTTTTGTCCTGCGGTAAACCGTAATACGTACATCATCGGTGATTAACTCATTTGGTCAATTAGTGACGATATTAATTGAAAGTGGTCAAGCATGCGGCCAAGGAGCATTGGCAGGCAAGCCAATTAGTGGAGATGTTCTTTGAAATTGAATTACCTAATTTACGAAATGGGGATCATTATCACTCGAATGACGGAACCACAATACATTTTTTATCCCGTCAACACAGTGCGTATGTGCCGTGAAACATTTTTGATATCCAGTCAATACCATTTTTGCATTTTACAGCCATTTGTAGGTGTTGACGGGATAAATAGAATAGTAGGTTAGTACCGTGAATGGGAAAAAATATCTGGCGCAGCACGGAAACGGGATGTGCTCGGCAGAGCCTCGCCCATCCCGTTTCCTGAGCCTTGCCAGATATTTTTTCCCATTCACGGCACTAACCTACTATTCTCTATCTATTTTCCTTATTTCTGAACCAAAGTATATGTTGTGACCACTCATTTGAACCGTCTCGGCGAGACGGTTTAAATGAGTGGTCACAACATATACTTCTGATGAGAAATAAAGAAATTCCTGAGCCTTGCCGGATATTATTGCCTGATTGATGAGTTGACGGAACGTCCTTAATTCGATCTGATTCTATCACATCGCTTCATAGAAAGCATTTTTTAAATAAATCTTTATTTTTATAGCTTGTCAGATTTACGGCCACTATAAATTTAATGATTATTTGGATGGACATGCATTCAAGTAGCTTAGTAAACAAACATAATAATTACGGAAAATAATTTTATTTTTGCACATTTTATGTCAATTACATTTGTGTATAAAAGTAAACTATTTCATTATATCAACATATTTATGAAATATTAATCAATGATGTACTTATTCACCGTCTAATGCACTCTCAGCTTGTCTACTTTAAGAAAACAAAATCTCTAATAAAGAAATTCTCAGAACAAATTCTTCTCAACTTCAATATTTGGAGAAGTCTGTATTTAATTAAGTAAGTAAATAATGATACAAACTTAAATGTTGTGCTCGAACAAGCAGATGTCCCATAGACAATGCCAATTCCGCCCGGGACGGTGAGTCGAAAGTGCCCGAGCAAATATGTGTGATGAATAAATATTTAATACGCATGCGCATTCAACATAAATTAATTGGAGATTTCGAGATAGCTTTCGAATTTACAAGAATTGGACATAACTGTCAGATAAACACATTCACACGGTAAATAAACATTTTTTTACACAGGAATGTTCCTTATTAATAATTGTTTGATACAGCGTTGATTGTTTTGTATCAACTTATCAATCGCGCTGGAAAAACGATTTAAAAAATCACTCTTCCAGGTGCGACAAAGAAAGAATGGGGCCGATTTGCTACCCATGTGGAGAGATAGCGTAGCGGGGTAGCAACTTTGTTTCTACTAGGCCACATGCATCAGATACGAAAAGTATGTGTTGGTCAGAGGTGGATATAGGTACACGTATGTATAACAATGCTTGTATGTTCTAAAATTAGAAATCACCGGTGCATTGATATTGATTTATATGGACTTGACCATGCAAGCATTTCCCATGGAGTGCTTGGCGTATGTTGGTATGATACACATACGATTCGTATGCCTGTGTTTATTATTTTCTTTTTTAGCAAATACGTAACAATTAAAGTGACACATTGATTCAGAATATGCCTTGATGTTGTTTGAATTTATTTCGGGCCAACACTGGTCACATACTTTCTATATCGTCGCGCTAATGTTAGTTTTGCACTTTTTACACACCTACTTTACCTATTATGGTTCAATAATTCCAGCACAAAAATATTTACACAATTCCCTAACATTTGATTGGCCCGTAGCAAGTCTCTGTCCAAAATTTATATCCCAGTAAACTCCCACGCCGAACTACTTTCCGTAATCGTGAGGCGCAGTTAAAATAATTCTTAAGAAAACGGAAAATAAACTCATTTTCTTAATTAATTTATTTCAAATACTGGAATTATAAGGAATGAATGGCCTTTTTGTGGAATTTATCGGGGTATAAACTTGGAAAAGTGGCGGGAATACTGGACGAAGCCTTTTTGTGGAATTTATCGGGGATATAAACTTGGAAAAGTCGCGGGAATACTGGACGAGGCCTTCCGGCCTTCGTCCAGTATTCCCGCCACTTTTCCAAGTTTATACCCCGATAAATTCCACAAAAAGGCCACTCATTCCTATAATAAGGAATTAAATACAAAGGAGCGTTAGCTTGTCTAAATGGTGTCTGTGACTGAAGAAGTGGGGATTATGGGATTTGTGATCAGTGTAGCTCCTGATCATATAGCACACTACTGTAGCTTGATACTGATCTACATAGCTTGTAATATAGAAGCTTGACGGAAGTTTCATTGATGGAATAGCGAAGAGTGCAGATCCTGATCAGACTCTACGGATGCACAGGCTGATCTGGATCTACGCTGGTCGCAAAACACATAAGCCCCATTTATTCAGTCACAGCCACAATTAAGAAAACGGGGACCAGCATGTGCCATGATCAGACTGCCCGGAAGAGCAGATTGAGCTTGAGCTACGCTAGCATGCTCGCATTCATTTGCTGAACTGCGGCTCCAAATATGTTTTATATACCGTCTAATCTGTGCTAAAGGCCACCTCCGAATAGCAATTACATGTCTATAGCAGCCACGCTTTTGTTTTTCCAATTATTCAATTACTACGTAAATCAACCTGCGAACAAAGACCACCTGTGAACAAAGGCCAGATTCTTCACTTCACAGAGCTGGCCTTATCCACAGGTTCGACTATACTTTACCACACACACCTTTCGCGACTAGGTGACCAGTGTCGACCAATATCAGACTGCGCGCGCACTCAAGACTTATCTGGGTCTACAGTGGGTATAAAGACAACACAGTGTGTACCAGTATCAGAATGTGGACACACTCAGACTTATCTGGGTTACAGTGGTTACCGAGACAACACCGTGTATACCCGTATGAGACTGCGGACACACTCAGACTTATCTGGGTCTACAGCGGTTACCGATACAACACAGTGTAGACCCGTATCAGACTGCGCACGCACTCAAACTTATCTGGGTCGACAGTGGTTATAAAGACAGCACAGTGTAGACCCGTATCAGACTGCGGACATACTCAGACTTATCTGGGTCTACAGTGGTTATAAAGACAACACAGTGTAGACCCGTATCAGACTGCGGACATACTCAGACTTATCTGGGTCTACAGTGGTTATAAAGACAGCACAGTGTAGACCCGTATCAGACTGCGGACACACTCAGACTTATCTGGGTCTACAGTGGTTATAAAGACAGCACAGTGTAGACCCGTATCAGACTGCGGACACACTCAGACTTATCTGGGTCTACAGTGGTTATAAAGACAACACAGTGTAGACCCGTATCAGACTGTGACCACTCATACTTATCTGGGTCAACAGTGGTTATAAACACAACACCGTGTAGACCCGTATCAGATTGCGGACACATTCAGACTTATCTGGGTCTACAGTGGTCATAAAGACAACACAGTGTAGACCCGTATCATACTGCGGACACACTCATACTTATCTGGGTCTACAGTGGTTATAAAAACAACACAGTGTAGACCCGTATCAGACTGTGACCACTCATACTTATCTGGGTCTGCAGTGGTTACCGAGACAACAAATCCCATTTTCTCGCTGCATTGTATGTGCACTCGTGCACACAATATCTATGTAAATCTAGTTTTAGTTTCGTTTTTGCTTCCTGGAATACATGCCGAATTCATGGAAATGTTGTACACAGCTATCGGCTGCAATAATCCTGCCAATACATGTCTTTTTATTAGCTCACCTGAGCGAAGCTCATGTGAGCTATTGTTACCGCAATGTGTCCGTCGTCCGTCGTCGTCCGTCGTCCGTGAACATTTTCAAACGTCTTCTCCTCGGTAACCATTGGGTCTATAGTCACCAAACTTCATGGTCATGGTCCTTAGGTAGGGGGATTACAAAATTGTTAAAATGACGTCATTACGTAATCCAAGATGGCCGCCGTCTAAAAATAGCACAAATTCTTAAAAAATCTTCTTCTCAAGAACCGCCAACCGGATTTCGACAAAACTTGGTAAGAATGATCGATGTACATTGCTCTTTCAAAGTTGTTAAAATGGTGACCCTGGGGTCAAAAATGGGTGTGGCCCATGGGGTCAAATTGGGGTCAAATTTTATTTTTGACCGAATATGGTCATGTCATATATCAAATTGAAGGTATCA
Organism: Conchocele bisecta; assembly: GCA_029237695.1. Taxonomy (NCBI): domain Eukaryota; kingdom Metazoa; phylum Mollusca; class Bivalvia; order Lucinida; family Thyasiridae; genus Conchocele; species Conchocele bisecta. The sequence goes on from CM055279.1 coordinate 5,261,452, forward strand.
ATGAGGCGATCACTCTGGTGCATTTTCTGTCGAAATCGGATTGTTATGTCATCCAAGATGGCCGCCGAAAGGTCAAAAGGTTGTTCTTTTATTAGAGATTTCAAAATTCTTCTTCACATGAACCGCTTGGCCCATGGTAGCCAAACTTAAAAGTTATGGTCCATGTGTGAAGCCTTTTCAGATTTGTTAAAATGGAGGTCATCGCTAATCCAAGATGGCCGCCGTCTAAAAATAGCATAAATTCTTAAAAAATCTTCTTCTCATGAACCGCTAGCCGGATTTCGACGAAACTTGGTAGGAATGATCGATGTACAATGCTCTTTCAAAGTTGTTAAAATGGTGACCCCGGGGTCAAAAATGGGCGTGGCCCGTGGGGTCAAATTTTATTTTTGACCGAATATGGTCATGTCATATATCAAATTGAAGGTATCAATGAGGCGATCACTCTGGTGCAATATTTGTCGGAATCGGATGATTATGTCATCCATGATGGCCACCAAAAGGTCCATTTATTCAAGATTTTTAACGTCTTTTTCTCAGGAACCACATGGCCGATGCTGGGTGAAGCATTTTCAGATTTTGTAAAATGAGAGTCATCGCTCAATCCAAGATGACCGCCATCTAAAAATAGCACATTTATTTTTAAAACACATGAACTCAATGTCACATTCTCCTCTGGTGTTCATGGAGTCAGGTGAGCGAATTAGGGCCATCATGGCCCTCTTGTTTAAAATACTTGATTATTGTGCTTGTAATCAATCAGTTTGATTGGATGAGCCTGAGCTGTGTTTGATTGCGAGTTGGCATTGCCAGTATATGTTAGAAACGTTGATAATCTGGGCAATATTAACGTAGGCGGTTATGTAAATACGAGTCATATGTGGCTGTGACATGAGAAAGGGGGCTTATGGGTAATGTGACCAGTGCAGCCACATATTAGTCAGTGCATCCGCACAGTCTGATCAGGGCCTGCACTGTTCGCCATTCATTCAATGAAACACCCATAATGCTTCTAATTCACAAAATTGATCCGTATCCGACTTCAGGAGTACGATAGAAGATCAGACGTGTGAATATCGAGAACTCCCATAAGCCCCATTAGTCACGTCACAGACACATATATAGAGACATTCAACTGCGTTTTATTATTGAACTTATGTGTAGTGTCGTATAATTACACAGCTGTCATGGTTGCAGTGAACTAAATTATCAACATCTGATTGTTAGTAATAATGGATTATTGAAATTAATAGAAACATGTGCTACGGAAGTTACAGTATTGAATACATATGGGACGTGGTTTTACTCATTACATAGTATTTATTGATATCAAATTCATTTCTTTTCTCTATTACTAATTTTAGTTGCACCATTTTCACTGTACTGTAAGCTGTACGGGCCGGTATGATAAGACACCCACAATATGACGAATGGTAAAACAAACATGAAAGGTAAGTGCTTCAATTTTTCCTGTTTTCCCCTTTACAGTACATAATCCGTGTGAAACTGTCGATGTCTTCACCGTCCAAACTTATTTTTGCTCAACTTGCTTCCAGAGTCTTAACTGTCATTTTTGACATATTTGCAGATTCAAAATTCATGCAGAAATGGCCGCATGCGAGCTCGGTACAGACTGTTCTCTCGCTTCATTTTACAAATGTTCACGTTTTTGGTCGTTCCTGCTTATATTAGCGACAGATGGACCCTGCCAAGAGCAACCGAGGGTTAAGACAACATTTACACACATGATTACCACGTTTAGTTCGTGATTTTTGCTAGTTTTAAAGAGGAAATAGTATATAGGGAGTCAAAATGATACCACCTACCGTGATATCATTTATAACCCTCAATAATACCCCCACCACCCCCGAAAAAATCAAAAATTGGTTAACGAAGAAATTGTCCCCCACCATCCCCGAAAAATCCAAAGATTGGTTAACGATGAAATTGTTTCCCTACAGCAAATTTATGGAGAAAATAATTTTGAAAAGAGGGAGTCCCAATTATATTGGTATCATAAATACATCATGCTTTTTTTCACTAACTGTTGTAAGGTCAACACACGTATATATAGTTATCAGTTTTTTCATGCGTAAATTGATAGCCGAGGGTTATTTATAGCCGAGTGTATCAATTACATGGGTTCCCATGAAACTGATAGCCGAGGATTACAGTGTAATTCTCAGTGAAAAACACGTGTTGTATAGGTATGTAAATTTGTTTACTGCACCAATATAAGAAAATTAATTATTTTTTAAAAATTATTTTATAATGGTGCTGTAACATTTCCTCCGACTTTATTTCCAAGTTTTACCCTAAATTTATCCCAATCAGTACACTCAATTTTGGGCATGGTGGCGTGCACCTTGATTCTTATATCATTTTTTAATACTTCATATCTCCCCATTTCTTCCACCACGGATTCAAACTCTAAATTTGATATTTTCTTATCGGTCAACGCTTTGGACACCATAACGTCGATGCTATTTTTCTTAGACCTAGCGAGAACGGACTATCATGTTTTATACTTTTTTTCTCGAGTTTTCCACCCGCCGCCCTAATTACCATACAAAGTATTCCAGATAAAACGGTAATTCCACTCAAAACCCCTGCAAGTGGAACCGTTACAATTGTAGATAGCGTTGCAGCAGTCCCCGCACCACTCATTACAGATAAACTTGCCAGAACCGTACTAGATGCTTCAGCCATGTTCGCCGCGCGCTTATATTTGTTAGCGTGTCTTTTTCTATTTGCACATTCTCTAACTAAAATATCCTGCATAGCGACGATATTATTCAACCTAAAATCTGAACTTCTTTCGTTAATTGGATACAGTGTTGATGTAGTGGTATTGAGAGTTGGATACAGTGTTGATGGATCGGTAGTGACAATTGGAAGGGGTGATTCGTTCATATTTAAATTTTACAAATTTAGTTCAATATATTAGTATTTACAAAATAAGTTCAATTAACAATGAGACAATAGTGGAAGAACTCTCTGGGTCACCGATTTTCGTAACAAAGTTAATAACACTACCTTTGGAAAGTCTAATTCGATCATAACCGGAGAACGAAACCACCGTCGAACTATCTCCAGAGATTTTAGTGACTCCAACTCCCCGTTCTTCCCCATCTACTACAAGATTTATCGCGACCGCGCCCACAGGTTTACCACTAGCATTAACCGAGCAGACCGCCATTTGGATAACTTCACATGCAGCTGTCATAGTGTATCCCCCACATGTATTACTCGCTTTGGCACCGAACGAATATTCATAGTGCCCCTCAACCAATGGGCCCCGCTTCTCAGCCCAAACTGTTATGACACGTTTTGGCGTTTTCATTGTTAGCACTATTCCGGCAAGCGCACTGTTTGCGTTATATGCCTCAGTACGAATCTTACAAGAGGCCTCCTCAAGAGCTTTGGTCGCGGCTATACGATCATGTTTCAGTTTATCGGAAACTTCGGTTATCTTTCCGTCTAGTTCGGTAAGTGCCGCTTCTCTGCTGAGAGAGTCCTCTAAGCGCAACGCATCATAAGCCTCCGTAATGGTCGCCTGGTGGCCTTCTAGGGCTTTTTCAACACCCAACCGGGCCTCTTTTTGAAATTCGGTTATTTTCCCGTCTAGTTCAGCAACCGCCGCTTCTCTGATGAGAGAGTCCTCTGAGCGCAACGCATCATAAGCTTTCGCAAGGGCTGCCTGATGGTCTTCTCGGGCTTTCTCAACAACCGACCGGGCCTCTTTTTGAAATTCGGTTACTTTTCCGTCTAGTTCAGCAACCGCCGCTTCTCTGAGAGAGTCCTCTGAGCGCAACACCATATAAGCCTCCGTAAGGTCCGCCTGGTGGTCTTCTCGGGCTTTCTCAATACCCGTTCGGACCCCCTCAACCCCCAACCGGGCCTCTTTTCGAAATTTGGTTATTTTTTCGTATAGTTCAGTAAGTGCCGCTTCTCTGTTGAGAGAGTCCTCTGAGCGTAACGCCCCATAGGCCTCCGCAATGGCCTCCTTGTGGTCTTATCGGACCCCCTCAACCCCCGACCTGGTCTCTTTCAGAAATTCGGCTATTTTCCCGTCTAGTTCAGTAAGTGTCGCTTCTTTGCTGAGAGAGTCCTCTAAGCGCAACGCATCATAAGCCTCCGCAATGGCCTCCGCAAGGTTCACCTGGTGGTCTTCTCGGACTTTATCAATACCCGACCGAAATTCGGTTATTTTTCCGTCTAGTTCAACAACCGCCGCTTCTTTGCTGAGAGAATCCTCTAAGCGCAACACCCTATAAGCCTCCATAAGGTCCGCCTGGTGGTCTTCTCGGGCTTTCTCAATACCCGACGTGGCCTCTTTTCGCAATTTGGTTATTTTCCCATCTAGTTCGGTAAGTGTCGCTTCTTTGCTGAGAGAGTCCTTTAAGAGCAACGCATCATAAGCCTCCGTAAGGTCCGCCTGGTGGTCTTCTCGGACTTTATCAATCTCCAACCGGGCCTCTTTTCGAATTTTTTCACCTAGTTCGTTTAGTTCCGTATGCGTTTCTTCACGACTTTGTGTATTCACAGCCAGGGCATATTCTCTAAGTTGTGATAGTAGACTCCTGTGAATATCATCCGTGGCCACCGATATAGTTCTATTGATCAAGGCCTTTGTTTTTTGGGTAGTTAAAAAGTCACCCTCTGTCGGGATGAATCCCCCTTCTGTCGGTTCCAAATTCTTTGAATTTGCCACCCAATCGGAAGAACTACCTGGTCCGTATATACTCATAATGTTGATAATATATATTACGAACATGCGTTTAATTCTAAATAATTTTCTTAAAATTAATTTGAAATTTCTAGGACGACCGAAATCGGGTAATCGTTCTTCAACTCTCGCCCTTTATCATCAAGAATAGAAATCTTCAACTCGTGGATATGTCCCGATTCCAAAACTTTCATCTCGGGGTGTGGGAAGTCTAAGGTCACAGTCTCGCCATAGAAAAAGTCGCTGGCGGGCACAGTTTTCGGTAATGTGCTGGGAGCGCCGTCTACCGTGTTGTACGATGTGTTCACCCGATCCAGGTGCACCCTGAGAGTTTTCGTGAAGGCGAAGTTTACTGGGGTATCGCCGCGGTGATCACCCACGTGGAAGACAAAGTTTATATCAGACGCGGTACGAAGCCCTTCATACTCGTTGTAAGGGGGTGCAAATTTAAATCCTAACATTGAGGCCAACCTCGGAGTGATCTCTAATTTTTTATCAGCGGACAATGTCGCAAGCCCCGTGGCTTTTGAGACTGCGAGAGTGGCACTACCAGGCATATTCGTTGCGATTAAAGCTTGGACATCTCCGAAACCCCAAAGGCCAGGAAGTAATGCGACAGCTGCTTCCCGAAGGCGTCTCTCTACTTCTGCAGGACTATCGGCGGTCTCTATAGATCTATACCATCTCCTGAATAGATAACCTCTGGCCGTTCTATTCCGGAGATATACTTGTGCATTTCAATGTTTTTCCACCCAACCGTGAAGGTGATTGATCTGAGGCCCACCCGGCGTTTTCCGCAGCAGTTGTCTATTAATTTTTGAAGTTCACAACTCCCTTTTTGAACATTAGTTATAGTAGCAAACATAATAATATCTTTCTATGGATACCAAAGCATTTAGCTTTAACTCTAATGCAAAGTACGCGGTCGGAGGTAAATACACGCAAAAAGACGTTGTTAACCGCCTTGTACACCCAACCGTAACGGTTAGACCGGACAGCGGCTTTGCCACCAACTTCCCCGACATCTTTGAACAATATAGGCTGCCCAAGATTACTACGATGGAGGCGGTAAACGGGTGGAGACCATCTGACATCCAAGAATGTCATGCTCCGAAGTGTCTACAACTTTCACGCGTATTATACTATTAGGAGGATTCTCAAAGAACTAGGTATTTCACTACCTCAAGACGACGCCTTTGATCCCATTTCCAACGCATACAACCGTATGGCGTTTGAAAGACTGTGTAACCAATTTAACGTTTCAAAAGACGCGGACTGGAGACAGAAAGCATTTCCTACCAGCACCGGCCTCGGGGACGTTCTCATTCGGGGCCAGTCCGGGAATTGGACGCAGACTGATTTCAGACACGATCACTCCGGTGACCACATCGTCAGTCGGAACACCGGGAATTTTGACCCCGCGACGATGACATTCGGGCCGGAAGTGTCTGGAGGTCGGCACTGTGGCGTGTTTTCTTGTAAAATGTTACCTCCGAAACGGGCTCACGTCGATTATATACAGCAGGCTGCTGAGGTTCAGGACGCGTGGGGTACATTTATGTTAGATACGGGTCTAGGGTTCACGCAGGCCGGGGTTACTCGCGTCAACGACTCCATTCGCACGTACGTCTGGGCCATCCTCGGCGCACAGAAGCAAACTCGCAGTTCTATACTGGGTACGGGAACAGCGTTTGATGCACAAAAACAATTCTTGGCACTTGTAGAGGACGCCATCTCAGCCAGGGTGGACCTGGAGAAGGCGATCCAGAATTATCAAGACGTTTTGCAGAATGTCAGCACCCCAGTAGACTATGTATTTGGAATAGGTCTTTATATGGCGCCGAGCAATATGATACTACGAGACGACCCGGTTGACGGTTACAATAATCAGATCGTAATCGCCATCGCCAATCAAAAAATCGGCCACAACGGTAACGTGAACACGGATATGATCAAGCGCACCCCCAACATGATTGGGCGCGGAGTTGTAAATTCAAATAAATTTGAAAAATATTTCATAAAAGCCCCAATTCACGAATTGGCCACCCCATCAAGTTCATTTGAACCCGTTGTTTCACCCACACCCCCAATTCACGAATTGAGTTCCCCCAATTCAATCGTCAACAGACCAATCGCGATTGGAGAAACACCAATCAATCGCAAATTGGGTGAAATTGGAAGCACAACACACGAGGAGGAGAAATTAGGGCTCGTCGTCGCCCTCGTGGCGATAGGACTACTCACGCTTTGGTTGTAGGAACTTCCAATCTCGATTGGTGGCAGAGAATAGTAGGAGACCGGCGATTGCCACGATTAAAGCCCAAGTATTATTGGCGAGCCATCCGACCGTTTTTGATAATATAGATAACAAGTAAGAAACGATACTTCCGATCAGTCCAGGTAGTGCGGCAGCCGCCTTTCCAGCTAATTTAGCTAGAAGATTGGCGAGGGCTTTTAGTTGATTTTTTACCCACTCCTTGGCTCCACCCGGGTGCTGGTGGTGGCGCGGGTGGTGGCGCCGCACCACCAGTGAAAGCTAGAACTATGGTTGATATAGTTATGCCGACAGCTGCGAGGATGCTTGCTATCGTGACGCCCTGCTCTCTGAACAGAGTGCGAAGACGCTCACCGAGTGTCGTGTCCTCGTGCAGAACCCTCGATATTGTTTCGCGGATCCGACTTATTTGTGTGCGGAGAGCCTCACGGTTAGCCGAGGCGGCCTCCAAGCGAGCTTCTCTTTCGTCCCGCAAAGACCGCAGTCGTTCGGCGATCCGCTCGGTAGATTCTCTATCATCACCGGCTTCCTCCAGTTTTCTTTCTTCTAGCGCGATATGTTCATCCAGCGCCGTGAGTTTGGAGAGGTTAAGGACCAGTTCGCCCCGGACCGTTTGTAGAGCCTTATCGAGTCCACGGAGTTCGCGAAGAGGTAACGGTGGGTCATCGTTGAGTATTTCCCCCAATTGCGATTGGACGCTGACCGTTTCTATCGCGGTGGCCGTCTTCGCCATAGTTTCGTCGGTAGACTGTAGGGCCTCTACAGTGCGGGCCGGTATAATTGTTTTACCCCTCTTCCAATCCGTGAATCCTAGTTCGTTCCTTATGAATCGGCCACCGCCCGGGTTTCCGGCAATGGTGCCCAGCGCTAGGGGTTTACCGGTCCTCGTGTTGACTATTGGGAGATTTGATTCTGCTTTTAGTCGCAATCTACCGTTCAGATCAAATTTGAACTTGCAGTAGTCGCGACCGACAGAGGGGACCAGACCTTTTTCTGCCAAATTGTTGTAGTAGTCGTTTACAGCTCCCTCAAGTAATTCCTGACTTTGACTAGTGGTAGCGCCACCTAATCCACCCAATTGTGATTGGATTGGAACTGGAGTCTCTATGGTGGGTGTCGCGAGGGAATCCTCGAAATTATCATCATCATCACCATCGAGGTAATCGTCTCTGCCGATTTCATCCATGTCAACATCGTAATCAGCCATATTAATTATGTATTAAAGACAAAACCATACGGGTTTAATAGTTTCTTAAAATTAATTATGTCTTCGAGTCAATACGGTCGCAAACTCAATCCATACCGCAGACTGCGTGAGCCCCTCGGGGCAAAAGGCGTGAGACAGAGTGTCGTTATTACGAACAACCCATCGACGATCGACCAGAACCAGCAGCTCTTAGTCCGCTTCCCCAACCTCGGAACTCACGACGTCATTGTGCCTGGTACTGTTCGCCTCGCTTTCACTATTTCGCTAGCGTCGACGGACGAGGACCGAACCGTCGTTCAGAACCTGGGTCGCGCCATAGTCAAGAAGACTATGATAAAGATTTCTGGTAATGAGGTGATGTCGATCGACGACAGCGACGTCTACCATTGCTATCAGGACCTGTGGAAGACGGCACAAGAGCGTGAAAACGCTGTTTATCAGGGTATTGACACCAGCAAAAATAAGAACGTAACCAAATTTAGAATCGGGGCTGCTAACAAGGCAGATAACAACGCCAGTGACAATGCGGACCGCTTCTACATCCCGCTCAACTTTGAGTTGCTGGAGAGCCACAAGCCCTACTATCAGAGTGCTTTGGCTGACCGCCTCGAATACGAACTAACGTTCAACAACTACGGCCGAGTTCTCATAGCCAGCTACCAGTTATCGACGTATACGATCGACAATGTTTCGCTGGAGTACTACATGGTCACGATGCCCGAACTCGCGCGATTGATCAGAACCCAGTACGCCGGGCGCGTTGCCATACTTTACGACCGAGTTCTTCGGCATCGCAAGATGACGAAAGACAAAGGCGACACATTGTGGAATATTAATGTCAACGTACCCGCCCGCTCGATGAAAGGTATACTGATGCTGTTCGAGGATGCTCGGTTCGCGTTCGGTGCTAGAAAAACCGACAAATTCTATAACCCCAAAATCACGAAGGTAGAGGTGACGATCGAGGGAGTCCCCAATCAACTCTACAGCGCGGGTCTTCGCGCGCACCAGCAATGGGATGAAGTAAGAAAGCAGTTTGCTGCCGGCTCTAAGCGCTCTCCGGCGGTTGCAGCAGTTGCCAAAGACCTGCATCTCTCGGCCGTCTCCCTCGCGGAGTTCCTGAATACCAAATACGCGTTATGGCTAGACATGCGAGCCAGCGACGACGACCAAATACACGGCAGCGGACGCCAAGCTGAGAACGCTAGTGAGGGTGTGACGATCCAGATAACCAAAGAGGCGGACGGAGCCGGGTCATTGAACGTGTACTTATATATAATTACAGACGCACAACTCAACATCCAAGATGGTCGATACGTCTCAGCACTCTACTAAATCTAACGATTTATTAATTAATAAATTTGATAATTCTAAAGAATTAATTAAGAAAATTAGCAATCAATACCAATTCACGATTGGAGATGCCCACTCTGCCATAATATGTGGGCAGACAGGATGTGGAAAAACGGTTTTCATCCTAGACTTGCTCGAGGGCTCCTACCGCGATGCCTTTCGTCATATTGTGATCCTGTGTCCCACTGTGCGGCACAACGATACTTATCAGCGGCGCCCGTGGATATGGACCGACCCTGAGGTATACGTTATTGACCCCGGTGATAGGCTTCACGATTGGCTGCGTGGTTTATACCAAAAATTCCAGGGTGAGCCCACCCTATACGTGATTGATGATTGCTCAGCCAAGGCGGCGATGACCAAAAAGAAGGACATGCTCTCCGAGCTCGCATTTTCTGGCCGCCATGCTAGGCAAAGCGTATGGATATCCAATCAAAAGTACAACGCCGTCCTCAAGGATCTGCGCGAGCAAACGAAATGGGTCGCCCTCTTTCACTGCAAGGACCGAGACTCATTCGATGACTGTCTTCGAGAGAATGACGTTATCCCAACGCGCGAGGAGCGCCCGGAGGTTCGACAGATGCTTTCGGAAACTAAGCACGCCAAGCTTTTGCTAAAGACTGATCAACCAACTGCTTACGAAGTTATCAATTAATAAATAATTTTGAAAAAATTAAGGAAATTACTTAACGCTCGATAGTAATTGCCGAGTAAATGCTTAACAATTAATTTTATAATTTTCTTAAAATGAATTAGTAATTACTGAACAATGCTGAACAATGCTGAACAAATGCTTAACAAATGTTGAACAAATGCTGAACAATGGTTAACAATGTTAACAATTTGGTGCTCCGCTGCGAGCTTTGTTGCCAGAATAATGGTGATCATAAGTATCGGGTGGTGCGCTTGGCAATATGTTAAAGTGATGAGAATAGTTAGAATAGTTAAATTAATTTTGAAAAAAATGAACTGCGACGAACCTCTCGATCAGCTAATGGAAGAAACCTCAACTCCGTCTGCTGACATCCTGAAAGATAATGATCCGACAGAGCAATCGGGGTTGACAATCGCGATTGGGGCCGATACGAATGAAAATGCGGCGCGACGAGAGCGGCTAGCTGCGCTGGTTGCTGGGGGACAATCGGAGCATTATCTCGGTAGGCGTCTCTCAGTTTTTCAGGTGGATAAGATGTCAGATGCGGAGATCGATAAAATGTATGCGCGATACGAATCTAGGTTAGGTGCGGAGATGACAAAAACTCTCGGATCGGCGGCTATTCATTTGTACGCAACCGCCGTTAGTATACTTCTCCCTATACCAAACACCGCGGGGTTGATTGACGATCTAGAGACTGACCCTTTTATAGGTCACACTCTTAGAACAGCCTGCTGCTCAATTTATCACACGTTTGGAATGTACTTAGCTCCGCTGACAACCGCGTTGACCACGGGTAAACACTGTCAATTTGGACATATATGCCCACAAACTATAAGCCCTAATATTAATACAAAATATAATTTTGAAAATGATGACACAAGACACACCAGCGAGAGTGACGGAGTTGAACCCGATTGCTCCAACCCAATCGAACCCGAGTGTTACTCCGCCACTGGATGACATACGGCATATAAAAAATCCCAAAAGACAGGCAGCTGGGCGGGCGGCGGCTGCCACCCGAAAAGTTAAACAAGATAAAATACTCGCCGAGCTTCGAGAGGCTAAACTCCAATCGAGATTGGGGTTGCAGCCAATTAGTGAATTGATGGGGACGGAGACAGCAAAACATCTGAAGACAGAGTTGAGTACAACAACACCCACAATTCACGAATTGGAAGCACACTCAACACCCAATACCAACTGCCGTTGCAGTTGGTCGAATCCGATTGAACCCAAATTCGTGAATTGGAGTTGGGTTGTTGGTGGTGGTCTGGCAGTTGTTGGTGCCCTGTGCGTGTGGAAATACCCCCTATTATCGAAAAAACAACCAGCCAGTGTTCAGAAGAAAGTTACGAAACACCAATCGCGATTGGATGCGCCCCATTTAAACATTGATCGCGACCCCTTTTATATGAAATAATTATAATGGCTGAACAAGATGGTAAAATGTTAGTGAATGCGCTTTATCACGCCGTGGTGATATCGGGTTTCAGTATCGGGTATGCTCGACTATCAAAGATGACCCTAGGAGGATCCGCTCCCAAATTGGACTTTACTGTGAGAGACGTAGGGCTCGCGACCTTAGATGTAGCGGCCGCAGTTTGGACCCGAGATTATCTACTTAAAGCTGGAATTCTACAAGTTAATATATGGAAATAAATGGCTTCAATCGCAGTAATAGTAGGTGGTGCGCTTGTAAACGCATTGGCGTTCAGCGGTAGCAACTTTATATTCTCTAAAATGAAAAGCTCGAACGTGGATGAGGAGCGTAAGCGTCACGATTTAGCTGTAGAACAACTCAATAGCGCAAAGGAAGCGTGGTCGAAAAAACGAACCGCCCATCTGGACTGGGTCAATGAAGAGCTCCGTCGCGAAAATCACGCCGCGCAAACTTTTCAGAACGTTGAAGAAGCCAACCGCGAGTACGCGCTGGCATATCCGCACAAAAGTCTCGATCCAATGGATCGCGAGCCCCAACTTTCAGATTTCTATGTACCGTCAGAGCCCCAAAAAGACCGCGAGATCGCGTTCATCGTCGTGGGAATGGGTGTGGTGGGTCTCGTCGGCTACTATATCCACTTTAGATTTTAAATTAATTAATTAATTTATTTATTTTTTTATAAAAATATATATATAGAACGATGTTAGTTGACGAACTTTATTACGCTATGATCGATGTAGGCTACACTGCCCAAAAACATCGTATAGCTGGTGCAAAGAGTATGATTCGTCTGGCCCGAGATTCTCTCGAGACGTGGCGCGAGGATGAAAAAGCAGCCACCCTTTTCGCAAAGTGGATGTTAGAATCCTCCACCAATACTGGGGATTGGACTCCTTCATCCAATCTCGATTGGGAGTTGAGGGATGAATTAGATTCCTCCGAGCTCCTTCAGAACTTAACCAATCGCAATTGGACTTCCAACATAGGTTTATTATTAACGACGCAGTTACCGAACGAACTGGCGAGGGCATGTTGGAGATTGTCCGATATATTAGAATACTTCGCATACGATGAACACGCGCAAACTAACCAAACTAACGCGCAATCTGTCGAATACATACTATAGCCCACGTGGCTACTGGAAGGGACTCGCGGCCATCAAATCAAGAAACTCGCTGCGGCGACCAAGGTTTCAGAAAACGCTGTCAAGGAATGGCTCAAGAAGCAGGCCATCTGGAAGATCTACCCGCGCCTCACAATATTCCGCGCCCGAAATTCGACGTGCCGGTGCCGAACCAAGTTCACCAAGCGGATCTCCTGTGTCTCCCTCACGATCGCGTCGGTCACAAAACGTACAAGTACGCACTGACAATCGTTGACGTAGCGAGTCGTTATAAGGGGGCTGAGCCGTTGGCCACTAAAGAGTCTAAGGAGGTGGCCGAGGCTCTTTCCCGAATATATAAGAGGAGTCCTCTCAAATGGCCGAATCTTCTCCAGGTCGATCCCGGCCGTGAGTTCATGGGCGGTCTCTCATCTATTGTCTAAGCACAAAGTTTCTATCAGACGCGGCCGCGTCAACATCCACCGGGACCAGGGGATCATGGAGCGGTTCAATCGAACCCTGGCTGAGAGGCTGTTCGGACACCAATATGCTAAAGAACTTGTAGACCCTCATTCACGATCGACCGAGTTGGTCGCCAGACTGCCCGCCGTGGTCTCCGCACTGAACGGAGAGGTGACCAGATTGATAGGTAAGAAGCCCGTAGATGCCATCAAGTCTAAAAAGGTGACGAGCAAGCCCTCTGCCGTCTCGCGCGGGCGACCCGTCGGTTTAGAGGAGCAGCAATCGCCGATTGCGCTTCCATCGGATGTTGACGTCCGGTACCTCTATCAACCGGGAGAGCTCGAAGGTGGCAGCCGCCGCGCGACTGATCCCGTGTGGTCTCTGAATGTATATCATCTGGATCGCTCTATTACCAAACCCGATGAGCCCATGCTCTATTATTTGGCTGATGGTCCATCTCGCGGTTTTGTTCGCGAAGAACTTCTTATGGTACCTTCTGACACCCAGCTGCCCCCGATTGCTTAAATCAAGAGAGGTTCTGTATGTATTCCGTCTGGTAACACGCGTCTTTTATCGTAGTAGTACGCCGAGAGTCCTAATTTTTGTTGACAGTACGTTTTCATAACGCCGTCTTTCATTTTAAATCCTCTATTTTGTGCTACATCTATAATGTGTTTTCCATCTTCTGTAGTTTCACTTAGTACTCGTTTATATCTATCCCAATTTAAATTGTTAGTTCTCTTGGACATTCCTTTCGCAGAGTTTTTATTAATTTGTTCCAAATTATCTTTAGAATTAAATTTTTCTACGAAATAACACTTACTAGATAACGCTATCGCCCTATCTCCGCTGAATTCCATTTTGAAAAGTCCTGGCTCTCTTTCGCTCCATTTATCCCAAGCCAACCATTTCTTTTTTTCTTTTTCAAACTCGTCTAGTAAGTTAGGTCTAATCAATTCCTCTATCGTTTTTCCACTAACTCCTATATACATACTATCCGTGTCCATCTGTATTAATTCAAAGTCTTCTCTTTTTACGTATTTGTCTAGAAATTCGTAGTAAAATTCCAACATTCTCAATTTAGCTAGTTGATAAACCGCTATTCCACAGCGGAAGGGGCTCTTTACTGCAGCACACCGGGGTTTTCGGGAAGATATTTCGTACGCATCTCCTATCTCTTCCAAATCATCAAAGAATGCAGATCTTAACGCTTTGTCAACACAGGTTTCTTCTTGTGTATATGTCGTATTTAAATGTCTCTCTTTTGCCTCTATCATTTTTCCACAACACGAATTGCCTAATAATTTCATTATATCCGCTACTGGTTTCTTATTTGGTTCTACATCGCCTGTTCGTCTTGCGGCTGTAACTTCTTTTGCGAACCATTCGAAGGGTTTACCACTAATATAATCTATAACACGATGAACTCCCGTTATTTCTAGGCCGTGTTTTAAATACCATTTCAATAGTGGCGCGTACAGCAGTACTTGGTGGCCGACACAGATCCCACCAATTTTCTTCCATTTCCTCTAGTTCTTCCAGTATCTTCCAAATATTTTATCATGTGTTCTGGAACCTCATCAACATCTACTTCTCTGTTTATAAAAAGTGGAGACATTTCAGAAAACTTATCTTTTAAGTTGTGTGGAACTTCTATATCCACCTCCGCAAACCCAAACCAGTCTCCAGATAAAACTCTTTTACAAAACATTTTAAAAAATTTAGGATTATGTGGGGTATCTATATGGTGTATAGTTTCTCTCCCACACGGCATATCTTTATTTAACGTAGATAAATATAACGCGTTTGCATCATACCCTAAAATAGCCTTGCAAGGTTTGTTAATTCCATTTGATCAAAATGAGGAATTAGATCTAATATTTGAAACACCGGCTTCTGCATAGCGTGTAAATACGATTGATGGACCCCCGACTAGAGCGTCTTTCATCATTTTGTATGTTTCTTCTTTTGGTGCATATAGAGCCCCCTCCGGTATAGATTTTTGTTCTTTAATGGTTCCTCTCAATAAATATTGTATAGCCACACCCGGTAGTGTTACCGCATCTTTGAAAATATCCACACCTCTGTGTTTATAAAATTCACACATTTTTTCCACCGCTTCTAGGAACGGTGCTACATCTAAATCGTTATAATATTTCAACCAATCTCTGAAAGTTTTCATATTCTTTTCTTTGAAAATTCTACGACATTTACTTAATTCTGTTTCATCTAGTAACATTTTCCCAGATAGTTTGGAATACCAATTCTCTATATCCGGTAGTCCTGGGTAATCCAGTTTGTCTGGAGAATCGAATCACTCGTAAGGAAAGAAAGATTTCTGTCCTTTGCATTCGTAGGCTTTTATCCAACTATCGTAACTTACACCAGGTCCTAGATAAAGTATTACATCAAGAAATCTAAACTCTGGAGTAAATAGAAATATTGTTGCGTTTGCACGTTTTCCGACCATTACTTTCTTTGTTGTTGATGCCAGTTCGCCTACTTGGTATTTCTTTATTAAGTTTATATCGTACTTACTGCTGCTAAAACCTATAACCGGTACTTGCTCTATCCACTGTTCGATCTTGGCGATTTGGGTTTTACGTAAATGTTCTGTATTAAACCCATATCTTGACCACACTTCTTCTCTTATAGCTTTTCCCCTGACTTTCAAATCTTCTACGAATTTTTCTATAAGTTTTGCAGGATCTTTATCACAAATATGAGTTACTGTTCCTGAGAAATTATCTCCTATACTAACGCTGACCGCAACGTGCTCAGCTTTGTACTCTAAACTATTACCTAGCGTTTTAAATTCTGGGTTGAGATACGCCTCAAAATCATATACTATCTGATATGGATAAAGAGTAGTGTCGCAACCGATCTTTATATCTTTACCCGTTCTTTGGAATTCGCATTCCCACATAACTACTAGGTTGAATTCTTTGCTTCTTCTAATAAATGTATCTCTTCTCATAGTGGATTCGCGTTCTTTTTTTCTATGCTTTGCATGAATCTCGCACCCGTGCCAGTAACAGCCGTGATATTGATATACGGTATTGTTTTCTTGGCAGTATCCATCTACTGGAGCTCCTAAAATCCATCTTTCACCCCCGTGTCCGCACTGTTCGTGGTGAATGTGAATTCCCTCCCGCTTTCCACAGAATACATCCAATCGATCGCCCCATAACTGTTAGCACTTTTTGGTTAAAACGCTTTCTCGAACGACGAACGCGGGCGCTCTAAATAATTACCATCACATACTATTTTTGTCTCACCTTTCATACATTTTGGTCCGTATCTCTTCATATTACTCGCTTTCGTGAATTTCTGTTTGCAATTATCGCAGGCGTAAATTTTAGATAGGTTTTTAAGGTTTTTTATCAGAAATGCGTGATTATTAAACAGTCCTATTGTCATTGGTTTATTACCTATTTCCTTGTAGTGTGCTGGCACCTTTTTCAACCACCATACGTCACATTCGATCGGTTGATATACTTCTATACCGATTTTAAAAAACTCTTCAACCTTTTTCAGGTCTGAAAAAGGAATTGGTGAAACCACATTATTACCGAAATATTGCTTACTAAATTCTCTCGCTTTGTCCGTACATCTGTCGGGTCTGTTACCTGTCATATGCATCGCTAAACATCTGAACAGACAAAGGTCGTCATTATACTTATCTAAAGAATACATACCTTTTTTATTCTTCAACCATTCTGGAAGTTCTCCTCCTGCTGCTTCTTTGGATTGTAGTCCCAAATCTATTCCCCTACTGCCCTGTATTAGCTTTACGAAAACCTCTACCCATCTTACAAACTTCCACTTTGTATTCGGTCTGTCCATTTTATCGGACATTATTCGTGTTTGCTCCTGATCTGACAGCCATTTTTTAACGGTTTTCATTGATGATAGTGGTTCGCTACCACCGAGATTTTTGTGAAATATTAGAGTTATAGGTTTTCCATTTTTAGTTTCATCCATATGTTCTAGCTTGTAAGAATATGAATATCTCAAATAAAAATTGGTTGTTAGATACGGAGCGAGTTTATCGGACATGCGTTCAGACTCGTTAATGTTAATGTTTTTACGAAAGGATAATGTAACTACCCGTCTTCCATTTTCTACCTTTTCCAATGTTTCATCGTGAGCCCCCAATATTTCTTCACCTTTTTCCACTATCGCGCGAACTATAGATCTTTTATTTGGTATTTGGTCACCTGTGTGTCTAATTTGAGACAAATTATTTGTGCTTGAAGGTAATTTTTTAGAATTAATTACACTAGCCCTTAGCTCCGCAATACTTTCTTTTTGAATTGTGTTACCAACTTCCTCCGCTAGTGAGAGGTCTTTAAATGCCCCTCTTTTATAGGCGCGGGTAAACCGCTTCATAAACGCCTCATTCTTTGTGGCGTTTATCAGATTTTTCAACCCCCTAACTATCAACCGTTTACTATAAGTAATCCCTAGAGATTCGGCTTCAATATACTTTTTGTATAACCTATGAAATTTATCTGTTCAATTAGTCGTGAAAACATTAAGTTTTGTTCACGTCCAATTGAATATAAACATATACATATATATATAAAAATACATATATAATGGAGTGTGAGATTTGTTGTAAGACGTTTACGCGTAAAGACTATCTACGAAGGCATCTAGCGAGACGTAGAAAGTTTCCTTGTGCCCCCCACAATTTCAACCAGATGCCCTTGTAAATTCGTTAGTGCCCAAACTCTTTGTAGACATAAGCAACTACGCTGTCAGGTGGCTAAAGGTGAACGTGGTAGACTAGAGCTGGTAGAATTAGTTGCTGATCTGCGAAATAAATTAGCTATATCGGAGGAGAAAAATGAGGAATATAAACTATTGTACTTGCATGAATGATTTCTACTTTTTTCAAAAGTCAATTACCAATATAATTGGGACTCCCTCTTTTCAAAATTATTTTCTCCATAAATTTGCTGTAGGGAGACAATTTCATCGTTAACCAATCTTTGGATTTTTCGGGGGTGGTGGGGGACAATTTCCTCGTTAACCAATTTTTGATTTTTTCGGGGGTGGTGGGGTATTATAGAGGGTTATAAATGATATCACGGTAGGTGGTATCATTTTGACTCCCTATATACTACTGAGGAAAACCGTAGAAATTGATGCACTTACCTTTCATGTTTTTTTACCGTCCGCCATCTTGTGGGTGACTTATCATACCGGCCCGTACAGCTTACAGTACAGCGGTTTTACTATTTATTCGGTATTTTTATATAAATAATTACATTTTCTATATTAATAATTAACAAATCAGAAAATCAATAGGGTTCCTCTTGAAATAATAAATAAGTATAACAAATTGTTTAAGATCAGAAAAGGAAAATTAAATTTAACCCTCTGAACCAGAAAGCCCGCTATAGCGGAGTGCATATCCAGATGAGCCGGCTCGTAATGACCCTTTTCATAAATGGACTAGTCTGAAAATCATTTTGTGACACTTGGATTGGTTGCAAAATTGAGATAGGGTTGAATAGAAAGGGTTATCACATTTGATATCGATAGTAATCAATAAGTTTCCTGATACCCATTATCTCTGCAACCGTAAATGAGATTGACTTGAAACATGATATACTTTGTTATCATCATCTATATTTTCATTATATAGCCCACCCATGTGGCTTTCTTGACAAATGTCAAGGTCAAATGGCTTAAAATATATGTGTTGGTCGGACAAGGCATCGGCCGGGGGGTATCCGTCAGCCCCTGCTCACTTTTATCTAGGTGTATTATTAATACATACTGCATCAATAGTAAAATCGGGACACGGGCCGCAATTTTACAATTCATTCAGTATTCTTGATATCAACAACTTTAAACATTGATATCTAAAACTACTGAATGAATAGTAAAGCAGCGCACCTATAAGTATTGATACAAACTAATCGAATAATTAAATTTCAATAAATACTGAATACATTGTAAAACCGCGCCCAATAATTACACTTCGACTGGAACTCGGTGTATTTCCGTTCGAGAAACTCAAATTCAAGGTGCATGATCACGTGGTAACAAGAACAACAACAATTACTGAAACTTACTGAAGCACCTCCGATTCAAGGTACGTGATCTTTTATATTTTCCTTATTATTTAACGGATTTTGATGAAATATGGCGCATCAAACGCGTCTTGTTAAGCTGCATTTGGTGGTCTCGGTAGCTTGGCCCAAACGTCTGTCATTTTTGCGAAAAATCAGTAAACTTGTTTAATACGTATATTATAGGAATGAATGGCCTTTTTGTGAAATTTATCGAGGTATAAACTTGGAAAAGTCGCGGGAATACTGGACGAAGGCCTAATTTTTCCAAGTTTATATCCCCGATAAATTCCACAAAAAGGCCATTCATTCCTTATAATTCCAGCATTTGAAATAAATTCATCAAGAAAATGTGTTTATTTTCCGTTTTCTTAAGAATTATGTTAACTGCGCCTCACGATTACGGAAAGTAGTTCGGCGTGGGAGTTTACTGGGATATAAATTTTGGACAGAGACTTGCTACGGGCCAATCAAATGTTAGGGAATTGTGTAAATATTTTTAAATAATGTAATATGTATAATTTCTTCCCTGTTTAATAAGGAAGAAAATCACTAATACATTTTAATGGATGAGCCAGGAGGGTTCACCATTACCAATTGGGAAGGGGGTGGGGGTGGGGGGGGGGGGCAAATTGCCACTATATTTTCTTGAAAGGTATATATCCCAGCATATCATTTCCGCATGATACCGCATGATACCGATTTTTAAATCTTCGTTTAAAGTTTGTTATGCCCCTATAAGTGGATCCCCTAACAGATCCATGTTCTGTCCTTGAAAGGGCTGTTTTGCAAACGTTCACATAAAACTGCTGCAGAAAAACGCTGTAAAACGTACAGAAAACATTGCAACTGGTATTTGTGATTTACATATAATCGAACTAAAACATTTGCATTCAAAATGATTGCCACAATTCAAGATGGCCGACAATACACCACTACCATGCCACCACCACACTAAACCATATACACAACTATTCCATATGACCAGTACTTGGTTTATTCGTATTTGATTATATTTTTAAGTGAAATACAAGATTATGCTTCTTCAATAAATAGTTAATACTTGAGAAATTATGTATATAAATCCAAAATGACCGCGACTATCACAATATCCGTTCATTTGCCATCGTGTCACTTATATTACATCATTTAACATTTCAAAACATACTTACGTTCGAGCATACGTACACAGTAAATGACGATGACAATAGCAAACATGCTTGGATAACTGTTTTGTTTACCAAAATCCAAAATGGTCGCCAAGTATCACGATTTCTCATCAATTTACATCGTGTTATGTATTTGATGGCATATACTAATTTAAAACAAGTAAACAGTATTACATTGACACAGTCAAACAAATGTAACACATACTTGGATAAATTACTAGTTTACCAAATTATAAGATGGCCGACATAAATTCATATTGAACCGCAATATATTTTTATGGGCTCATTAATATTGGATAAGACGGTTACTGTAATGTGTATTTTATGTTGTGACACGGTTTATAGTTGGGAACTTATTATAATATACCTGAGTGACTACGACTTTTGTATGAAACAGTCATAGCTACTCTGTTTCTTTGGTTTTTGTAATTTGAATTATCAAAGCAGTAATATTACGCAGGGATGGTGACATATTTCAAATTATACACTTACATGCTTTTCATATTAATATTTCTGAGCTTCAACCTATACGTTGGCGATATGACATCCAGTATAGTGCATTCATCAAAACAACCAGTAAACGTTGTTATGTCCCACCGTCATAGAAATATTATAGACATAGCTTCATACGCACTTACGTGTTGGCGAAGTATTTATAATTAAGTCTAAAACTACTCTACTCCATCAGTCTATTTATAATTAAGTCTAAAACTACTCTACTCCATCAGTCTATTTTTTATTTCCACGAAACGCATTTCACGACATGATGTTAACGATATACGTGTATCGCATGCAAATACCCATTTTTTTCGAATAGCATACAGTATTGTACTGCTACATGTTAATTATAAGCTGCCTGTGAAACTCATTTGAATACTGCAATATTATGTAATCACTAGTCATGATATTATTTACAGCAGTCGATTATAATCTTCCGATATATCTATTGAACGTCCAAATACATATTGTTGCTTCGTGTGTGGGTCCGTAATTTACAGGCACCACTGCTACATATTTCATATAACAATAGGTTTCACATAACCGCTGAATGTCTTATTATTACGACATTCATTTATATAAACCATTCATATGATATATAAACACGGATATCTACTGCGTATGTTTCATATTTAATACTTACTTATTATAATTTGATACCCACCAAGTAATCAATTAATTCATAAATCACTCACTAATTAAATTAATGAGAAAAGAAAATAGCAACGACAATAAAATAAAATACAAAAAGCCACTCACGTACAGTCAAAGGAGGCACAACACCGTACCCTGCCGAATCGTCAATGATCAATGTAGTTCGATGAGACAGTTAACCCTGGTTGGTATGGCGTCACAACGCCAGCACCGTCTCTTTCTTATTTTGGCGCATTGAGACAGTAAATTGGAGGAACTATACAGCGTTGAAATAAAACTGACATAAGGCAACACCCTGACAACGACAAACCACATCACTATAGTGTAGTGTGCGACAATCATGCAACAGGTCACCCATAAGTACAATGAAACAAAGCAAATGCTACAAAAGAAGGAATAATATGATCAAATTGAGTAGCATTGTGGATGCTGTCGCGAGCTCTTTTTACACATGCCATGTAATTACCATTACAAGCACATCATAGCAACATTGTACATGTACTTAAAAGTAATATCAGTAGCGGTTAAAACACAACATACATAGTAAAATACTACTCATAACTGTACTTGACAGTATCCGCCCTCAGCACTAGTTTTAGCAGACAGAAGTACATGTCATGATAGTAAATGACTGCCAATTCGAACATCAGGTGAACATCCCCGCTCGGTTTATATAATACACTTCAATGAGTGTCATCGTAATCAGAAGGTAGAAACTGCCGTCGACTATATGTCTGGCAGTGACTAACTTTAAGTTAGTACAATGCATTATGCTTTATAATGGAGTGGTCTGTTGAAATATCTCCAGGACATGGTATTGAATTGGATATTAAATGTTTCAATATCAGTTGAATTTACCTTGAAGGAAATATGATTGAAAACAACATTGTGTAGCTGGTGGTGTAAAATGGCAAACAGTATCGTCCACGCTACACTGAAACGTACATATTGTAATGCTAATCTGGTAGACTAAGTGCTTTAGCTGCATGTCACTTGCAATGTTTCATCTGTTTCATTATTCGATTTGGAATAATAAATGTTCAAGATAAGAACATATAGGACATGCAAACTTACACGACGTCCGATTTCTCAGGGCCTGTAACATAATTCGTTAATATTGCCAACGTTCTATTGATATATTTGTCATATAGCTACAGTTTTCTATGAACAATCTGAAGTTTTAATCAATGACATATGCATTAAAGTAATATATCATTGTATTCATAATATAATGTTTGTTTATGGAATAGTGAAACTCGAAAATGTCATGTTTATGCCACAGTATCCTTTTTCCATGCCCTGGCTCAAATATTAGTAGTATCGATAAACATACAGGAATTTGTGAAATTATGCTATTCAAAGAGTTTCGCGTGAGTCACCAACTGGCTGACACTGTATGTAGTGTTGTCGGGATTTAACTGACAAAACTCAAGTCTTTCTAAAATTCTTACATATGAATTCAATTAATTTACAAGTGTATTAAGCTATCTAAAGTTTCTAAATAAAGGTAGCATTTACTGTTTTTCACTACTTCGCGTTGTGCGTCTATACGTAACATTGTGCGCGGCTGTCGATTCGATTCGGCTTATATTTAAGGGTGGGAATTGGCTCGAACACCTTAGAATAGCATACAATAGGATTGAAGTAGAATGATGCAATCCTTCACATTTGGTAATGTCACCAAATTGGGAAAGTGGAAGGGTCTGATGCGTCGCAAGATAAACAGGCAGAGCTCCAGATAAGCTGATTATTTGCTTAAATACCCAAATTAAAATTGCGAAAAATCCAATTGAAATCAGAGGTAGCGAGTATCAAAAAGCAATAACAAATTTATGGTACCTTTATCTACTGCAGAAAACAATAATTGCTGTCTGTTGATGTATAAACAGTAGTGTGATTTTATTTTACTCAATTACAATTTTGAAATACCCAATTGCTTCAGAAATGATGGAGTGACAATACTCAATTACTAATTCCTTATCTGGAGCCATGAACAGACGAACCAAATTATTCTCATTTGCCGTTATTTGTATGGCTAACTTTACATAGATAAACTATAGTCACCTCCTGCCATCAAACTGTCAATCATTCAGGTGCATTTTCAGTACAACTACCAGATGTTAAATGCCATTCCCATAAAAACACCTCGCAGTCGAAACACAGATGCATCATACAGCATCCACGTGCAAATATTATACGTCCCAAACTTAATATATGCACCTGCAATGGAGGCTACAATGTTACATGTAATAAACAAACACTCACTTATAATGTTAACATAATATCTAAGTGAATAAATAATACGTGGTTATTTCGTTGTGAGTCGTACATTGCTACGTCTTAAGAGTGTACATGGATGTCCGTTGAAAACTCTGTGCTTACAGCTTCCTGCTCGCCTTTAGGTGTACTATTTATATTTTATATAATCCACAGGAACAAATATTGACATTGCAGCGAAGTGTATGTTGATCACTAAACGTAGCTGTCGTTCTGAAACTAGTAGCATGGCCGAGATTCATTAAACTACTAGTACAATAATATGATGTGAACACAATGTCCTTGAAATTACAATAATAAATGATTCATTTGGAAGCAAACAGATGATAAATCATACTCATATTAATAGCATTGCAGATTAATCAAACACACATGCATAGTAAATTCACTAAGAACATAGTAAACAGTAAGCATGTACACATAAATGGTTTCGGAAATACATGGCTTTATTCAAAATTGAAGCATAATAGACAGTGATTTATTTACCATCGCGTCGAGCGAATACACGCACTTGTTTGGCTTTGACACACCAACATTCAGCTATGTTTCCTTCCATAGGATAACACACCATTTATTTCAGAAGAGACCACAATTTAACACACAAGCTCAAAATGGTAGACAAAACACTGATACATGGTGGAATGCTAATTTCGGCAGCCATCTTGATTTTATATAAATATCATCATTAAATATTAATATGAAAGCTAGTTTTGATAACGCTATCAAACTAATCTATTTTGCGTTGTTCATCAATTTTGGATTACCGTTAATTACTTGAAATACTAGAAGTCTAATATCTGGCAGCCATCTTGGATTTATATATGGAATTTAGGCTATCACAATATGTGTCACTGCCCGTCCAGATAATGGAACAAGGTGATGAAGTGTATATACACTACCATTTATTGCAACGTAACTGTAACATGATTGTGTTAGCGGTGGGTTGAGTTGGTAAGTGAACTTGTTATAATTTTGGCAGCCATCCTAGATTTGTGTAGCAGTTTTTGACGAAACTGCAAGTTCCGATGTTCTATAAAATGAAACCATTGATTATTATGTTTTCATATCGTTTTACAATGTGTAAATGCGAATTTGCTTTGATGCTATAGGATTTTTAAAAATCACAGACATTGTCTGGATGGGCAACTATGATAAATGGCGGCCATATTGGATTTTTTTACACACATTCCTAATTCATACGTATTTATAACAAGATTTCATCATCTCATATTTTACCCTTAAACCATAAACGTACTTCTGTTTTGCCAATAAGTGATGTAGTTCGTACATATTTAATGTGGTGGGGTAATGTACTTGGGTCTTGGCAGCCATCTTGGATTTTGGCGGCCATTTTGGATGAAAATGATCAATTTCGATTCATGTAAATTATAATTACCGGCTGTAACATTTCAGTGATTTTTCGATGTGTGAATTCCAGTTTGCATTGTTGTCGAAGACTTACAGATTGCTATCATGCGGAGATAATATTTAGAGATGCATATATTTCAATACAATATAGTGGTAATGATAACCCTGTTTTCGTGGGTCTGGCTCATCCACTATTTGTAAAAGTAAAATACGCATTGAATTAATTTGAAATATGGGGTTATAATACTCTAGATACAAAACTTATCTTGGGCCCTGAATAGAGCGTCTCATAAGCCAAATATGGCTGAACCTTTCACTAGCTAGGGGTGACACTATAATAAAACAAACTTTACTTTACTTTTTCGTATTTCAGAGTTGCTTCAAAATCACTCTTAATTGCTCTTCACCTTTGTGGTATACATATTGTGTTCGTTGTCGAGACAACAAACATGGATGAAAACAACATCGCTAGAGACATCATAGACATTCTCCTGACTTCTGACAGCAATCTTTCTGTGTCAGCAATTCACTCACGCTTAGAAAAGGCAAATACAATAATAGCATACGAAGACCTATTAAGAATTCTAAGAAAGTTTAACACACACTTCTACCTGAACAGGTACAACTATGTGAATCTACGTTTACCGCTTAAAATCTGCTCATTGCACTGCACGATGACAGGATATCAAGATCGGCGTTCTTGTAAAGATCTTCATATTTGCGAGTGTTATTTACTTTGGGTCAAATGTACATCAAAAAGCGAATGCAAGTATGGCCATAACCTGTCATCACAACACAATATTCGTGTCCGAAAACAACATCTCTTGGACCGAATTTCGAATCGCCAGCTTAAAAAGCTCTTTCGAAAAAATCAAAATCCTACCAAGACACTACCAAGCATCTGCAAGTATTACAACGTCCGTCCAGGATGTAGATATTCTAAGGAATGTAAAGAATGTCCATATTTACATATATGTAAATACTTTGTACTGGGTAAATGCGACTACCAGCGCGGGTGTATGAGAAATCACGACGTATTTGAACGTACTGTGAAGACCGTCCTGCAAAATCGGGGCATCGACATGAAGCGATCGACCAGCGAGATAATTTCCGACCTCCGAAAAGCGTTGGGTGGTGTTGGTGATAATGGTGATGCTGATAATGGTGATACTGATAATGGTGATGCTGATTATGACGATGACGACGATGATGAGCTAGATGATAGAGAACTTAAGGACGACGACGACGACGACGACGACGACGACGACGATGAGCTAGAGGATGGAGAACTGAAGGACAAGCCGCACGGACGGGGAACAATATCAGCTAGAGGAACAAAGTAAGGTTATGCACTTGCACGGATCTGGACAGAAGCGTGCCCTCTCTAAACAGCATGTATCAACTGTGTAAAAAGGATTCTCTCTAAACCGGACACCAATAAAACACCCGCCATCTTATTGTTTTATCAATTTATTGGCTAATTATCGCAAGTGATAATGTCTGTCCGTGATCACATAGCACACAGATATGGCTCAGAATGATCAAATGCCTGATTTACAGTGAACCCTCTCTAAGCCGGACACCCTGGCGACCTCCCATGGTGTCCGGTTTAGAGATTTTTTCACTGTAGTTAGCACTTCATAAAATGTGAATATTTATAATGTAAGTAATTGCATAAAATGGGCGTTCACAATGTAATAACGTCGTGTAATAATACAAATACATATTCAAATGAGACACCTCTTTTCTTATAATATCAGTAAGCTCGTTTAATAAATATCATATGAAATCATCACTCGCGTAACATCCTCTATTTAGTGTTCAATTATTGGTATTATATCCAGGTCTATAATGCAGTATCACATCCGAGTATTGATTTTCCATTTCCTGTCACCGGTAGTCATTCAATTTGTTAATATGTAACTTATTGGGGTTAACTCTTGCAATATATAGAAGTTATTGTTTTTACATATTGGATTTTCCAGGAATTAAATGCGAGGGAGCGCTACCGACCGCAGCATTTAGTTCCTGAAAAAATAAATATGTTAACAATAACTGACTTATCGTTCAGCCATGTGTACAATGCAATGTCCCATCCGAGTACATATATTGATTTTCCACTTCCTGTCGAACAGGTAATCATTAACTCTGGTAATACACAACTTAGTAATAGTCATAGATCACATATTTACTTTTTAATAAATTAATTTCGAGCGACCGTTGGCGAGCAAGAAATTAGTTTATTAAAATTCAATATGTTATTGTTTACACTGCACATTCGCGAAGCTCCGCCCCTAAACGTGATTTCGAATCACTATACTAGTATGTGATTGGCAGTGTTTCACGTACTGAGCGCGTGTATGGGCGTTCATATGCTTTGTGTCATGTGAACTGATGGCAGCAACGCGTACAATCCGCTCTAAATATAGCGGCTGAACATTTAATGATTAATTTAAAAGATATTGGCGAAAGCGTCGCAATATGCAATTAATTATGACGAAATGCTGTTATTTCATTGGTCGAGGAACCAGGGCCAATAATTGGGTTTAAACGCTGCAATATCAAGGTGTGAGATCACGTGGTTTCCGAACGAGTGACGTCATGTTTTTAGATGTGTTTACAGTATATTTCGTTTAATATCTTTCGAATGGAATGACATATATTTAAGAAAAATACCGCAGGAAATGCGGCACACGTTACCCGTTATTGTATAGGCGGCTTTAATCTCATAATTATGTAAATTTGACGAAGAATCGGTTGCCGTAAATGTAAATAAAAATGAGAGCACGTGAATGTAAGAAATAAACGGTACTCGATTCTTTGTGAAAGTCATTCTGAATACCTTTCAGAGTACACATAAAACACATATGCCATCGTATTTGATCCTCTACATATCATCAAAATCCGTCCGTTTGTTAGGAAGATTTTAAAGAAAATATGCTGTAAAAATGACGTCACAGATTACGTCACGTCGGAAAATTTGGTTCGGAAACCACGTGATCCCACACCTTGAATAAATGAAATAAGTGGAACGCGATCTTGGCCGGAGATTGGCTTAGAAAGTATGGTAATTTTGATACGACAGTTGAACTGTAACCATTTCTACCAAATTGCTAAGTACACTTAGCTACCTTTAGTACACTTAGCTACCTTTAGTACACTTTGCGGGAGTAGTTATTTATTTGTACTGAAATGCGTTATTTCATATAAAACATTTGCGGGAAGGAACTCAGCAAATATGGGTAGTTGCTACTCGCAGGGCATTACCCCACGTATTGATTGGCATTATTATATATATATATAGTGTGGTAATTTACGTCTGATATATATGTATAAATTTGTGTCATAATATATATATATATCAGACGTAAATTACCACATTAATATCAGAGGCGATAACCGCGTTTCCTTAAAATGTTAACGGACGTTACTATTTATTTTCTGTATTTATATT
The DNA here is from genome assembly GCA_029237695.1 of Conchocele bisecta. Lineage (NCBI taxonomy): Eukaryota > Metazoa > Mollusca > Bivalvia > Lucinida > Thyasiridae > Conchocele > Conchocele bisecta. Next base: position 5,290,185 of record CM055279.1, read on the forward strand.
TTGATGTGCAATGATCATACTTTATAATCTGTCAAAATAGTAGTGTTTTAGGTGTCGCATTTAATTAGTACAAATAATTAAGTTTTAGAACTAGTGTAATAGTGACACAATTATACAAATATTCAATTCCTATAAAGAACAGTTTGTGCCTACTGAGTGGGCATGCACCTTTAAGTGGATGCTATTTATATGTGCCTCAAAAACTATACCAAATATAAATAAATTATTGACGATTTAGAAGCAACCATTTTGCGAGGTGAAACACAGTTCCAGCACTGACCAATATGAACTCACTACTGTCTGTTTCACGAAACCTGGCCAAATTTTACAGCTATAGAAACAATGAAAAAAACAATATTTTTTTCGATAATATTACATTTTATCAAAATTTAAGAATGAGCCTTCTTTTTATTTCGTGAAATTTGCTCAAATATTGATTTTATTACGAAAAATTGATTTGTCTATGCATGGGAATTTAACATTGGGAAAAATGAGATGGAGGAGCTGTGGGCGGAGTCAAACAAATAAAAAAAGTTGGAATTTGACTCCGAAACCTGGCTAGATAGATTGGAAATGAATTAACTAAGAAAACAGAAGTTACATTTTGAATATCGGTCCAGTATTTCTTAAATTAGAAAATTACCCCCGGGTTAAATTCCCATAGATGTCTATGGGGATTTAACATGGCGAAATTGTTTTTCCGCCATAAAATCAATATAGGACCAAATTTCACTAAATAAAAAGAAGGCTCATTATTAAATTTTGCTTTAATTTAATTTTATCGAAAACAACACTGTTTTGCATTGTCTATATGGCCGTAAAATTGGCAGGTTTCGTGAAACAGACAGTAGACGTCAATTTTGAAAATATTGACGGCTTGCGTTCCATTGTGTTTCAATGGGAAATGAAAGTACGTATATAATTCCAGCACAAACATATTTACACAATTCCCTAACATTTGATTGGTCCGTAGCAAGTCTCTGTCCAAAATTTATATCCCAGTAAACTCCATGCCGAACTACTTTCCGCAACCCTCAGGCGCAGTTAAAATAATTCTAAAGAAAACGGAAAATAAACACATTTTCTTGATGAATTTATTTCAAATGCCGGAATTATAAGGAATGAATGGTCTTTTTGTGGAATTTATAGGGGATATAAACTTGGAAAAGTCGCGGGAATACTGGACGAGGCCTTCCGGCCTTCGTCCAGTATTCCCGCGACTTTTCAAAGTTTATACCCCGATAAATTCCACAAAAAAGGCCATTCATTCATATAGTGAAACTCATCCTCAACTTCATTCATTCCTATAATAATAAGCTACTATACTCACCATACTTGTATTTTAGACATTGTGAAACTCCAGCAAGGAGCAACCTTCCTATAGATCAGTATGGACTTGTGGGGTCCGGAGTACAAACACCGGAGAAGGAGGCTATCGAGGGAACGTATACCCCAACTGGGCGCCACGGGGCCACGAGACAATGTGCGGACTCAGGTAAATGTTATCAAGTTTTAAATGTGCACTTATAGGGCTCCAGATAAGAGTATCGTATTTCTGATTTCGAATTTAATGCTTATTCTTTTTTTCCCCAAATATATTACTGAATTTAACGCATGCTATACATGAGGAAAACAGCAAGCATAGTTTAAGATTCACTTATTCGAGCTGCAAAAAGTAAACATTGTTTAGCTCAAATAAATGAATTTTCAACTTTATTAGAACCGGAGCTCCAGATAAGGTGCGTATTGGCGTATTTTACGCACTTATATTAGCAGAGTACGCGCTGATTATCAAACGTGGGAGTTGAGCTGCAATAAACAGCTCAAATAAGTGATTTTTTTTGTGTTTTACTATTTTTACTATCATTTGTTCCTAGTTAAGAAGGAAGAAAATCAATGATACATTTGTAAAAGTAAAATATGCATTGAATTTGAAATCTATATCTACTAGGGGTATACTACTCTTTATGCAAAACCTATCTGGAGCTCTGTAGAGCATTTTACTCATACACCCGTATACGAGGTTCAGTCATAAAGTTCTTATATCTAAAGAACCATTTGGTCAAATCGGTTGTTAAATATGTCATTAGAAAGCTGGTTAATTTGTGCAAACAGTAACATATTAGTTCCATGAAGTAAATCCTAAGATTTCGCAAATTCGTCATTTAGTCGCAGGCATCTACGTCAGTACAGCGCAGTTTGACGTCATCTAACGTTAAGTCGTGATTTAATAGCATTAGACCCTGGGCGTACCAGCATACATTAGGATTTTTAGTACCATCTCTGCGCACCTCAGAGTTTTGTTACTAAAGTGATCCGACACATATACTCTATATACGTCTGCTTGATAGACTTTCAGAAGTAGTAGCTTAAGCCTAGTAATTTGCATGAACAATTTGACCGCCAATGAAAAAGTGCGTTACTATATGTAGTGGCATGTCGCATTGTGGGTGTAGTTTTTAAAAAACAAACACCGATCAACATCAGGCATTTAATCCTTCATGGACAACTAAATGTTTATCAATCTATTTCATTAGGATATGATGTGCACAAATCCAACATGGCCGCCATTTTACATGAATTGGATGCAAAATTTAAGGTAACAGGCATGCATGTGCAATTAAGTGTTGACACCACACACAGATATGAAACTGACATAGTCCCAAGTTGTTTTAACATATTGGTTTTAATAATAATACTGAAAAAAAAACATAACATTTGTGGAGAAGTGTGTAAATTCAAAATGACCGGCGTATTATACAAATTTTGTAAATTATTGTTATAACCTTGTTATCAATGATTTCTGTTTATATATTTTTTCATTTTCACACAAAAACATGCACAAACAAGACATATTACTAGTAAAATGCATGTGCATAATTGCATTCCATTCCATGTTTCTAAATTACTGAGTAAATATATATTACACATGTAATTACCTGTTTGTATATGTATATGTTTGAATTTTTTATAAAGAAAAGAAAAAAATACTAACAAATAGCTATATCAAATTAATAATAGAGAGAAAAAACAAACAAAACAAACAAATCGTTGTTTTCAGATCTGCAAAGAATTTTGTATTTTTCCCCCTCCTTCTACCCAATTTACTTTTGATCGAAAAATAAAACCCTCTGCCCGTTGTTCATAAATGTCTTCTAATCGTGTTTTATGGTCATTTATTTCATCTATTGCTTCTGGAGTATGTACATTTGCTTTAACCATTTCATCGATTTTTTCTTGTAACTTAACCTCTTCTAATTTGTTTTTTCTGTTTCGCCTGGCACAATATTTTATTGATTCGTTTCTTATTGTTCCTTTAATTAATTCCCATAAAATATTAGGATTAGACTCTTTATTGACTTCTGCAATTTCGGAAATGCTGTTCTTTATAATACTTTTATATTCGTTGTCAAAAAATACAGAACTGCTGAGTGTAAAGTATCCCGGTCCTCTTGGTTGGTTATTAATATTTATATCCAGTTTTACAAGTGCATGGTCTATCTTGATGCTGCTTTTTATCTCACATCACTTAATTGCATTAACAATATTATGTGAAACGGAAAAATAGTCTAATCTGCATAGAACACGTGATGTAGAATTTGAATGTCATGTACATCACTGCTGGTTTCCGTGTTTAATTCGCCATATGTCAGACAAATCATATTTTTCTATAATACTATTGATTGTTTCCCGATTAACTTTGTGTGTTGTAATTAAACTCCCTTTTGATCCAATTCGCAGTTTAGAGTGACATTAATCATGTATCATGTATTATGTATGGTATATGCCAGCTTTGAATTAAAAAGTATTCTTACCCCTTCACTATTATTACTGTTACTGAAAATTCTCATTCACAAAAACCCTCATTTCATCAAACAATCAAGACATTCAATTTCACATATGCTAAGATGTGTGAAGTAAAAGGTTAAACCAGAAATTCATGCACGTAATAATGGTATATTTCCGTAGTATATACAAAACTATTATTATGTGTTTCATGTATGCATCAACAATTCAGGCTGACCCGGCCATTAATTGCCACCTGTCAACTCTTATCATATTATACACTATACTAATTGATAAATAATAAATAACAAGTTTACATCATTACACGATATATATATATATATTTCCTATACCCCCTGGATACTATTTATCTCACCCGTTTTTTTTGGTTACAGCTCATATCTACTGCTCGCATATTGTATTATTATCAGTGGTCATATATATATATGCAAGGTTTTCAAATGTAAAGCCCATAACAGGACTGGTGATTATAATTATAGTGTCATTCGTAAATTTTATGACCACTGATAATAATACAATATGCGATCAGTACATATGAGCTGTGATCAAAAAACGGGTGAGATAAATAGCTTCCAGGGGGTATAGGAAATAACTGTATACATGGATTCCTGTCTGTGAAAAGGGATCATACGACACATACAACGGACATAGACCCAGATCAGCCAGCACATTCGAGCAGTCTGATCAGTGTCTACGCAATTGGCAATTCGGTCACTAAAGTAACATTGAGGACGCCAGGAAATCGATTGCATTGGGTGTATGTGCAGGTGTTACAAATGCCGTAAGGTCCACTCTCCCAGCCGGTTTCCTAAATAACACATGTGTAATAAATGTAAGAAGGTTCTACTGAGTGGTAACAGCAAGAAACATGTAGCAAATCATTATCTGAATTTTATGAAAGTTGACTGCAATGTATGTCTCATTTGCAATTGAGAATTCACGCCCCCTCTATACCTAAATCCTGGATCCGCCCCTGGTCGTGGAATATAATGTTTATTCCACGTTGTCAGATCCTCGACCACCGCTATGCACGTGTCATGTTTTCAACCTGATCTATGTTAGTGTCTTCTTTTCATTGGTCAATGTGTCTCCTTTGTGTATATAGAGACTAGTAGGGTAGTTCCGTGAGTGGGAACAATATCTGGCAAGGCTTAGGAAACGGAATGGGCGAGGCTCTGCCGTGTTTCACGGCACATACACACTGTGTTGACGGGATAAATTGTTATCTATTTTCCATAACATACCGCGCACACATATAATGAGATATGTCAGCAACGACACATTTAAGAAACTTCCACTGAACGAATTTCTTCATGGGTTGCTTATCATATCTCAAAAGATAATAAATAGAAATAGGAATATAAACCTCGATTATGAAACATGAAGACGAATATGCAAATGAATAATGGAGCTGGTTAAACTACTATGTTGACGTACATGTATGGTACATGTATGACACAGTATGGTAGATGCTGACATGTTATAGATAAAATGTGTCACCATGCTTTGGTTTTCCACACACAGCTTGTCATACATTGCCCTTCGGTGCCTGTCGATACATCTTATATTACCAATGTACGCTGATCTATTCTATGTGGTCTCATTTCGGTATATTATCCATATTATGAATAGACCCAGCAGTAGAGGGGCTAACTTTGGACAGGCGGAAAGTAAACGTATTACATTTTCAGCTCTAGGTTCGATGTTCCAACCAGTATGCAGTACTGACAGTGTGCTTTAATACTACTAATCATACGAACACGGTGGTATGGTAGTGTCATTGTTTATCATAATCCCAAACAAGAACATTTTGATTATAATATAATATGCAGCATGCGAAGGGTTTTCATTCCTTTGTTTATTCTTGTACTTCCGCGCATAACATAGATGATAAACTTTAATATTTTGTAAATGTGCTGTATTTTTTGTTACCCATGCCATAATATTTGCTTATTGGCGATACATACTTTCATTCCATAGCTGTCCCAATGTCAAATGTCAAAGTCAAATTGACGTTTGCGCTAAAGCTTCTAACAACATTTGCCTTAATACTCTTATCCGTCTATTCAAGTGGCAGCCGTGTTATCCATTGCTGTTAGAAGATTAGTTTTATATTGTTTATTTGCAAAATACATGCCAAAAATATACACCACATACACCAAGTTGATTTATACTGCATTCCGTTTACGACCACATACTAGTAATATTGGCCGAACGAGCAATTGTCATTAAACGAAGATGGCTAATATACTTCTGATAGGAGTATACAAATGAACAATTTAACTACTGATACTATAGACGTTGTTCAATACATGCAGAGTATTAACATTATTACATAATGTATACCAAGTTAAATAACCGGATCATTGTACATGCATTTATAGCAGATACTGATTCCAGGAGATTAGTGTTAAATATTATTTTTGGCAAACTATTAATATTCGAATATAGGTCGGTCTCATACAAACCCGATACATCTACAACTATTTTAGCTACAAAAGGTATATACTGGTGAAAACACATCGGCTGTACACATATCTTGAATATTAAACAATACAATATGTAAGTAGCACTCGTGTTTTATGCAGACATATATTACCAACACAAACATTACATGTGTCCTACAGATCAACACTCTTAACGAATTGTGTATGCAAAATCTGACCTTTCTGGATGTACACAAGCTATAATTATTGACTAATAGCATATACATTTATATTTATTTTAAAGACGGGCATTCAGTAATGTAAAATAAATCCAACTTGTACTTTCAGCGTATATAATTAGGACATAGCAGTCTAAACAACATTGTACAGTTTAATTTCGGACTGAAACATTATGTACTCATTGATATAAGGAGCAAAACATACTTGACAAAATGCCTGTAAAATGATAAATATACATTTTTCAATGTGTCAGAAAGTAGTATCATTTCCCTTCCGGTATTACTGGCATAGAATGATTCAATTGCTGTTAGCAGATTAACACTGGCCGCCACAGTTTCTAATAAAAGTCAGACATTAATTATCTTCTGACATATAGGTCATTGTTAGCACGATCGTGTCAGGTAAATGATGTTGTTTGGTACCGAAACTACGACAGGCAGTGTGTGCGAATTGATTCGCATACTCAACACAATTCGTATAAAATTGCGGTCATCTCGGATTTATTAAACCTGTATATATTACAAACATGCCTGGTAAACAGTTGGACACATTATATTTATTAAATAAACGATGTTGGTTGGCAAGTTTCCTTCGTTTATGCATGTACGATACCTCTAGAGAGCAAATTCTGTAAAATATGTGTAATTTTCAACAATTACCGTCGTCATGTTTATGGAACTTGACAAGTGTACACGACAGCCATGATGTTCTAGCACATGTAAAGTTCAGAATACATATATCTGAATGAGGTGTGGCCAAAAATATACACAGCATACACCAAGTTGATTTCTGCTGCTTTCCTGTTACCACCACATACTAGTAATATTGGCCGAATGAGCAATTGTCATTAAACGAAGATGGCTTATATACTTCTGATAGGAGAATACAAATTAACAATTTAACTACTGATAATGCAGACGTTGTTCAATACATGCAGAGCATTAATAATATTACATAATGTATACCAAGTTAAATAACCTGATCATTCTGCATGCATTTTTTAGCAGATACTGATTCCATGAGATTTGTGTTGAATGTTATTTTTGGCAAACTATTAATATCCGAATGTAGGTCGGTCTCATACAAACCCGATACATCTACAAATATTTTAGCTACAAAAGGTACATACTGGTGAAAACACATCGGCTGTACACATATCTTAAATATTAAACAATACAATACGTAAGTAGCACTCTTGTTTTATGCAGACATATATTACCAACACAAACATTACATGTGTCCTACAGATCAACACGCTTAACGAATTGTGTGTGCACAATCTGACCATTCTGGATGTACACAAGCTATAATTATTGATTAATAGCATATACATTTAATTTATTTTAAAGACGGGCGTTCAGTAATGTAAAATAAATCCAACTTGTACTTTCAGCGTATATAATTAGGACATAGCAGTCTAAACAACATTGTACAGTTTAATTTCGGACTGAAACATTATGTACTCATTGATATAAGGAGCAAAACATACTTGACAAAATGCCTGTAAAATGATAAATATACATGTTTCAATGTGTCAGCTCGTATGTGTCAGAAATTAGTATCATTTCCCTTCCGGTATTACTGGTATAGAATGATTCAATTGCTGTTAGCAGATTAACACTGGCCGCCACAGTTTCTAATAAAAGTCAGACATTAATTATCTTCTGACATATAGGTCATTGTTAGCACGATCATGTCAGGTAAATTATGTTGTTTGGTACCGAAACTACGACAGGCAGTGTGTGCCAATTGATTCGCATAATCAACACAATTCGTATAAAATTGCGGTCATCTCGGATTTATTAAACCTGTAGATATTACAAACATGCCTGGTAAAGAGTTGGACACATTATATTTATTAAATAAACGATGTTGGTTGGCAAGTTTCCTTCGTTTATGCATGTACGATACCCCTAGAGAGCAAATGCTGTAAAATATGTGTAATCTTCAACAATTACCGTCGTCTTGTTTGTGGAACTTGACAAGTGTACACGACAGCCATGATGTTCTAGCACATGTGAAGTTCAGAATACATATATCTGAATGAGGTGTGGCCAAAAATATACACAGCATACACCAAGTTGATTTCTGCTGCATTCCTGTTACCACCACATACTAGTAATATTGGCCGAATGAGCAATTGTCATTAAACGAAGATGGCTAATATACTTCTGATAGGAGAATACAAATTAACAATTTAGCTACTGATAATGCAGACGTTGTTCAATACATGCAGAGTATTACCAATATTGTTACGTGCCGGTAGTGGTGCGTATATATGACCCCACGCAGACCCTGTCTAGGCTACGTGTGTTGCTGCGGGCTCCCGCACACTGTATCACACCCTTGCTGTGCGAATACTACCCAGTATCCTCTAACACGCGTTGCGGGCTATAGATGACTGATTGACCGACAAATGTGGTAGCGTCTGCCTGTCGTTGTCAATCCGTAGATATGTGCCGCCTGCAACCTGTGTCTCTCAGACCTGGACTAGATGCTGCACATCTGTATGTAAGGGAACACGGGTGTAACTGCAGTCTGGCAGTCCAGGGAACAGATAAGAGGTTAGATAAATTCAACTATTTATTAACTTTTTGTTAGCACAAGAGATATCCGTGAGATGGTTCAAATGAACGGTATATTCGTCCGTACTACAATAAGTAATCTATCGTGTGGATAGACTAAACTGTTTATAATAAGTATGTAGTAAAAACCGCAAAGATCAATATTAACGAAATGGCAACGTACTGCCCAGTAGATATATATACAGTGGTTCGATCTAGAGGTAGAACTTGACATCCATCAGAGTTCGTTCACGTACAGGCAAATATGACTGTATAATGTAGTAATTATGACTAATTGGGTCTCTGGGACCCATGAAACGTTACTATGTCGCAGGTGTGGTCTCAGGGACCCTAAACAGGTGAAAAATGTCCTATGTTGCTGATAAGACCCTCTCAAGGGATAAATAATGTCCAAATGACTCTGGATGGACTTAATAATGATCTAAACAGTAAATGGTTCTTGCTATGAGAACAGGAAATTAGCTTACAAGGAGAGTGTTGTTCATTTTTTTAGCACGGAATTTACGTGGAGGTATTGTCGGGTGAAATGCCAAAACCAGAGTGATGACTGACGGAATTTCCGTTCCTTTTATAGTGTGGCTGGGCCATCTGGCCACAGAACGGGCCAGTGGCCAATAATTGGCCAGATGACCACAAATACGGGCCAGCTGGCCATAAAAACGGGCCAGTTGGCCAGCTGGCCACAAATACGGGCCAGCTGGCCACAAAACAGGCCAGGCGCGCGCCCTGAAGTATGACGCATTTTAACAGGAACATGACGTCATGTATGCGCCAAGACGTAGATTCATGGTGCACAGATTCAGAGATAAAAATGGCGGACTTTTCGTAGACAATACTTCCACGAAGACGAATTTAAGTTAAATACGTGACATATGATAGATAGTAACCCTCAAATGCATTTGTATATGCTCTCTTCATCTTTTCTGTCAATTGAATCGTTTCGCCAGATAGTACCCCAACTATCCCGTCATGCAACTCTCAAGATGGCGGATGAAAAGCCACGCGATTTTACCATGTGAGAAAAGGATCAGATTATCAGTTACAGACGCGATTTCTGGGATCGTTGGATAACTATAGCTGGCAAAACAATGCATTTAACAACATGTTACATGATAATATTTACTGTGTGGTGTTTACACGCGAATCGATTGGCGTGCAGACTTGTTGAAAGGACAGGTGCGCGAAATTGTCAACACACAATCAAGCGAAAATGGATGGAAATTCAATATTCGACCGAAGACGGCTGTGATTTTCAGTATGCGTGTTGTGGTCTGAGTATGAATTGCCAGATCTGCATGTATATTGCTATTTCACGGTCTGTCATTTCAACAAGAATGATAAACTGGATGCTTTGTAAATGATTTGAAATTAAACGTCACATCAACTTCGTTGGATATGAACTGCAGGTAAGCACCTAAATATGCCGGAGCATATCAATATTACATAATGTATACCAAGTTAAATAACCTGATCATTCTGCATGCATTTACATAGCAGATACTGATTCCATGAGATTTGTGTTGAATGTTATTTTTGGCAAACTATTAATATCCGAATGTACGTCGGTCTCATACAAACCCGATACATCTACAACTATTTTAGGTACAAAAGGTACATACTGGTGAAAACACATCGGCTGTACACATATCTTAAATATTAAACAATACAATACGTAGGTAGCAATCGTGTTTTATGCAGACATATATTACCAACACAAACATTACATGTGTCCTACAGATCAACACGCTTAACGAATTGTGTGTGCACAATCTGACCTTTCTGGATGTACACAAGCTATACTTATTGACTAATATCATATACATTTATTTTTATTTTAAAGACGGGCGTTCAGTAATGCAAAATAAATCCAACTTGTACTTTCAGCGTATATAATTAGGACATAGCAGTCTAAACAACATTGTACAGTTTAATTTCGTACTGAAACATTATGAACTCAATACCTGTAAAATGGCGTCCATCTTTGTTTTATACAAATTATGTATTCCTTTAAAAGGATAACTATACATTTCCAATGTGTCAGCTCGTATGTGTCATAAAGTAGTATAATTTCCCTTCCGGTATTACTGGTACAGAATGATGCAATTACTGTTAGCAGATTAACACTGGCCGCCACCGTTTTCTAATACAATTCAGACATTAATTATCTTCTGACATATATGTCATTGTTAGCACGATCATGTCAAGTAGATTATGTTGTTTGGTACCGAAATTGACCATGACAGGCAGTGTGTGCCAATTGATTCGCATAATCAACACAATTCGTATGAAATGGCGGCCATCTTGGATTTATTAAACATGTAGATATTACAAACTTGCCTGGTAAACAGTTGGACACATTATATACATGTATATTAAATAAATGAGTTGGTTGGCAAATTTCCTTCGTTTATGCATGTACGATACATCTAGAGAGCAAATTCTGTAAAATATATGTAATTTTCAATAATGATCGTCGTCTTGTTTGTGGAAGTTGACAAGTGTAGACGACAGCCATGATGCTTCCAGCATATGCAATGTTCATAATACATAATATCTGAATGAGGTGTGGCCATATTACTTCAGAACTAGTGTTTGGTACATACAATGATAGCACGTCTTTGTCAATTTATTTACATATTTTATAAAATTCAAATAACATGGCGGCCATCTTGGATTTTCACAAGCTCTGTTCTGGCTTAAATCGAATGTTATATATTCGGTAATGTGTTAGCTATGAAATAAATTAAGAAGCGCCACATTTTCCCTTCTAATAATGGTTCCGCAATGTAGTATATATACTACGGCAGCCGATGCTTTTCTCACTGGCGGCCATCTTGTTTATGCAAATTAGTGGGCTTAAACTACCTCTTTGAAATTCAATTCACTTTGACCGGATGTAAATGTCATATGAAGATGAACAATGTGGCAGGTATAGTAAACTTCTTATCAAGGAAGTCCGAGAACTTTATGACTGCACCTCGCATCTGGAAAATGTTTCCTAAGCTTATGCGGAATTTGATCATTTTCGTAAAGTATTGCGTATTTTCGAAATCAACATCGGCGAAAAATGGTATTACACCGCTTTGATTTTGTTTCTAAAATTTCAGTTTCTACATTGCCACACCGCGGGTATGGTAGGGACAGAGCCGGAAGAAAGTATAGTCACAAAGACGGCCATGGTAGGGACAGAGCCGGGAAGGAGTATAGTTCCACATACAGCCATGGTAGGGACGGAGCCAGGAGGGAGTATAGTCCCATAGACAACCATGGTAGGGACGGAGTCGTAGACAGCCATGGTAGGGCCAGAGCCGGGAGGGAGTATAGTCCCATAGACAGCCATGGTAGGGACGGAGCCAGGAGGGAGTATAGTCCCATAGACAGCCATGGTAGGGCCAGAGCCGGGAGGGAGTATAGTCTCATAGACAGCCATGGGCGGGATGGAGCATGCAGGGAGTATAGTCCCATAGACAGCCATGGTAGGAACAGAGCCGGGAGGGAGTATTGTGCCATAGACAGCCATGGTAGGGCCGGAACCAGGAGGGAGTATAGTCCCATAGACAACCATGTTAGGGACGGAACCGGGAGGGAGTATAGTCCCATAGACAGCCATGGTAGGGACAGAGCCGGGATGGAGTATAGTCCCATAGACAGCCATGGTAGGGACGGAGCCAGGTTGGTATATAGTCCCATAGACATCCATGGTAGGGACACAGCCAGGACAGAGTATACTCCCATGGATAGCCATGGTAAGGACGGAGCCAGGAGGGAGTATAGTCGCATAGACAGCCATGATAGGGGCGGAGCCGGCAGGGAGTATAGACCCATAGACAGCCATGGTATGGACAGAGCCGGGAAGGAGAGTAGTCCCACAAACAGCCATGATAGGGACAGAGCTGGGAGGGAGTATTGTTCCATAGACAGCGATGGTAGGGACGGAGCCAGGAGGGCGTATAGTCCCATAGACAGCCATGGTAGGGACGGAGCCAGGAGGGAGTATAGCCCCATAGACAGCCATTGTAGGGACAGAGCCGAGAGGGAGTACAGTCCCATAGACAGCCATGGTAGGGACGGAGCCAGGTTGGTATATAGTCCCATAGACAGCCATGGTGGGGACAGAGCCAGGAGACAGCATAGTCCCATGGATAGCAATGGTAGGGACGGAGCCGGGAGGGAGTATAGTCCCATAGACAGCCATGGTAGGGACGGAGCCAGGTTGGTATATAGTCCCATAGACAGCCATGGTGGGGACAGAGCCAGGAGAGAGCATAGTCCCATGGATAGCAATGGTAGGGACGGAGCCGGGAGGGAGTATAGTCCCATAGACAGCCATGGTTGGGACAGAGCCGGGAGGGAGTCTAGTCCCATAGACAGCCATGATAGGGACAGAGATAGGAGGGAGTATAGTCCCATAGACAGCCATGATAGGGACAGAGACAGGAGGGAGTATAGTCCCATAGACAGCCATGGTGGGGACAGAGCCAGGAGAGAGCATAGTCCCATAGACTGCCATGGTAGGGACGGAGCCAGTATGGAGAATAGTCCCATAAACAGCCATGGCAGGGATAGAACCGGGATGGAGTATAGTCACACAGACAGCCTTGGTAGGGACAGAGCCGGAAGGGAGCATAGCCCCATATACAGCCATGGTAGGGACAGAGCAGGGAGGCAGTATAGTCACACAGACAGCCATGGTAGGGACAGAGCCAGGAGGGAGTATAGTCACACAGGCAGTAGGGACGGAGCCGGGAGAGATTATAGTGGCAAACGCAGCCCTAGGTGTGATTTACGGAAGCTGATCTCAACCAAAAGGGCCCGCAAGTCGGTTAACTCAAAGTATAAAAACTTAAAGATGACGACCACCGAGTAGTCTCTAACTTGACATGTGGCTGAGTGACTGAAGAAATGGGGCTTATGATATGTGTGGATGTTCCATCGTGTATATACCTTGATATACGCCGTATAAAAATACTGACAGTGTGCATATACCTTATCCACACCGTATCACAGTACACACAGTGTGTATATACCTTGTTTACAACGTATGACAATACCGACAGTATGCATATACCTTATTCGCACCATATCACAGTACCCACAGTGTGTACACCGTATCACATTACCGACAGTATGTATGTATATATATATCTTGTCTACACCGCATCTCAGTACACACAGTATGTATATACCTTGACTACAACGTATAAAAATACCGACATTGTGTATATACAGTGTCTGCACCGTATCACAATACCCGCAGTTTGTACATACAGTGTCTGCATCGTATCACAATACCCATAGTGTGTACATACCTTGTCTAAACCGTATTACAATACCGAATGTGTTCATATACCTTGTTTACACCGTATCACAATACCGATAGTGCGTATATACATTGTCTACATCGTATCACAATACAAGAGTGTGTACATACATTCCGTATCATGGACCTATCAAACGTATCACAATACCAAGAGTTTATATATATATATTTTTGAATTTCCCACACTGTATAACAACACCCACGTTGTTTATATACCTTGTCTACACCGTATGACAATACCCACAGTATATATATAGCTTGTCCACAGCGTATATACTGTATATACTATATATACACACTGTTTGTATTATGGTACGGTGTGGAGAAGGTATATACACACTGTAGGTTTTGTGATACGGTGTATGCAAGGTATATATATACACTGTCGATATTATAATACGGTGCAAACATCGTATATATATATCAACTGTGGTATGGTGGTTTACTCCGGGTACTCCGGTTTCCTACCACATTAAAGATCACCCTTATGACTTTATTGGTGCAAACGAAAGCATTTGTATAAGTGCTGTCGTGCTTGTTTGTAATCGTTGTATAATAAATAAAGTTGATACTTTAACTGTTGGTATTGTGATACGGTTTGGACAAGGTATATACACACTGTGGGTATTGTGATACTATGTACACAATGTATATACACACTGTCGGTATCGTGATACGGTGTAGGCAATATATCGGCATGTGGAAACTATCCACTATATCACAATACCAACACTGTGTATATATATTGTCTATACCGTATCACAATACCGACAGTGTGTATATACCTTGTCTACACCGTGTCATAATACTGACATTCTTAACAAACCTTGTTTCCACTGTATCACAAAACCCACAGAGGTGTTTATATACCCTGTCTACACCGTATCACAATACTGGCATTGTGTATATACATTGTCTACAAAGTATTACAATACCGACCGTGTGTATATACATTGTTTACACCGTATCACAATGCTAACAATGTGTACATGCATCGTCTCCATCGTGTCTAGGAAGCTGTCTACTATATCACAATACATGACATGTGATTTGAAGAATGGAATATATGTCATGAGATGCCGCCGGTGTGGTCACGAATATATAGGAGAAACTGGCGATCTCCTACGCAAATGCATCACCATCCAGATAAGCAGATAAGCCACCAGAGGATTCGAATGTTGAAATTCAGTGCACATATAGACACTTGTGCAAATAGGTACATGCCAACATATTATATTTTCCATTTATAAAATGAAAACGGAAAACACCATTACTAGGAAAACAAAGGAATTATATACTATATCACAATATCAACAGTGTGTATATATATTGTCTATAACGTATCACATCATATCTTTTTTTCTCAATTTGTAGTTTTTATGTCCAGATATATTTAATCGAATAACGTCCTGATTGAAAAGCATTAGTATGTCGTCTTCTATTTAGGGTCTTTGTGAAACAAGATAATTATATGTACATAACATTGTTAGTTTAATTGTATTCAATCCCACTGTTGTTCTTGTGTAGCAAATCTTTTTTTTAATACCTTTTAAAATCAGAAAAGTTTGGTTCTGTATTTCTCAATTGGCAAGAAAATATAAAATATTTTCACAAATTTTCACAAATATAATTCAAAGGTTTAAGAATATATATTTTCTGTTCATACTGTCAAAAAACGCATTAAATGTAAATCTAGATTACATACCTACATCATGATCCTTTAAAAATGAGCACACTTGTAACCAGAAATGCTGACCTTTATTGCATTCCCAAAATTGGTGTTTATTTTTCCTGGGCCATGGCAAAGAAGTCACACAGATTATAATTGACTATGCTACATTTGTACAACTAATCATTTGTTACTACGATTTTCAGTAGAAATTTGTACTGAAATTTTCTTAGTTCAATACTTATTGCGCTTTGAAAATAATGTGTGTTTACTACCTCCTTTGTCTGGTTTAGAGTCTCATAGAAAATGAAACATGATAGTAATACTTCCCCTTATGGTTTCCTTTCTCGATTGTTCTAGGACAGTTAAGAAAACTAGTTTTGGAAATGCAAAAATCTTACAAATTGTTATCTTCCCTAAAGTGGTAAGCTTTCTATGTTTCCATAATTCCAGACATTGTTTAAATTCCTTTACTTTTGGGATTAAATTTGCATCGTGGACTCTGTTTTTTATCATATATACCTAATGTTTTAATCCTGTCTGTTGTCCAATAAAATAGTTTTTCTTCACAGTATAGTAGTAGAATATTAACTGTTAATGTAACATGTTCTGAAACATATTGACGTATAATAGTTTAAGCGTAGACCGAAATGTTTCAAAAAGTATATATTGTATTGATTATGGCTTCTAATGAATCTTTAGAGCCGTCCGGGTTAAACGTGGCGTCATTTGCGTACGTAGTCTTTTTTTAAATTTCTTCTCCATTAATAACTTTTCAGTATTTTGTCCTGACGCTGTGCGACAATATTTCTATTGCTATAATGAATAATTATGGGGATAATGGATATCCTTGTCCGACTCCTCTTCTTAGAGTAAAGAAAGATATCCACTATTTGCTACACAACTGGATATGTAATAAAGCAATTCAATCTATTTTATGATATGGGGTCCAACTTTTAGAAATATTATTACTTTTGTATATATTCATGACTTATACTATCAATGCCTTTTAGCAATCAACAGAGTAGTAGAGACCAGGAATATGTTTTTCATTTACGTGATCAATAGTTTCAACAGCAGCCTTATATTATCACCTATATATCTAACAGTTTGGGAAGGATCTATTAAAGTATTTAATACCTTTTTCATTCGGTTTGCAATTGTATTGGGTGCAATTTGATAGTCAACATTTAGTAATCTTATTGGTCGCAAATTAGAAAGACTAGTTGTGTATTTCCCTTTCTTTGGAACTATTTGTATCATTAATACTTTGTTTTTGGAGAACGATTAATTCGCCTTTTTTTCAAACGATACAGTAAGTTATTTAACTAAGTATGATTTTATAAAATTCCAAAATAAATTTATAGAATTCAACAGTAATTCCATCTAAACATGGACGTTTGTTATTATTAATTTCCTTTAAAGCATTGAAACACTTCTTCAGATAATAATCCCTCGCAACTAAACTTCTGTTCATTATTTAGTTTATTTCATTTTCTATATCTATAGAATCTATTTTCTATATCTATAGAATCTATATTCTATATCTGAATCGCGACCATCTTTTTACTTTGTACAGCTTTTCATAATGTCGTTTTTCATCAACTCCGATTTCTTCTTTGTTTGCTATATATTTTCCATTTACATTTAAAGGTGCATACCCACTCAGTAGGCACAAACTGTTAATTATATCAGACACATCATCAGAGACATTTTCTAGCAAAATAAACATTCATTCACAATTACCCCACGAATGTATTGGCATTATTATACATTTTATATAAGATATAAATTTGCACACTGATATCAGGGGCGATAACCGTGTTTCCTCAAAATGTTAACGGACATTACTATTTAGTATCTGTATTTATATTTTGATGATCATACTTCATAATATGTCGAACATATCATTTTTTCAAATGACATTTTTAATTAGTATAAATAATTAAAAAATGATCTCATTTACATATGAAAATAGCCTGATACCACCGCGCGTCACTATCAGTAAAATAAATATTACTACATGATTATATCTGTATAGCGGGCACTCGTAGTTTTTTGAACTAGTGAAATAGTGACACAATTATACCCTTATATTATTTCTATAAAGAACACTGTGTGCCTACTGAGTGGTCATGTACCTTTAATTGTCAAATACGTTTCCTTTCCAATTTTATTTTCTCTAAATCTGCACACAAAAAATATAGTTTTTTTTCTTTTACCTTCAACCCAATTTTGATCGAAATAATACTTTCTGCTCTTCTTTTTTATCAATTTCTTCTAATCGAGTTTCATTAGTACATGTATTTAACTCATCGATCACTTCTGGTGTTTGTATATTTATTTATCTTCATTAATTTATCGATATTTTACTGGAGCTTCTTCTCATCTGTTATATCATTTTCAATGGGCTTGGAAGTATATTTTTTGTTTCGTTTCTAATGGTTCCTTTGATTAATTCCCATAGGGCATTTGGATTCGCTTCCTGATTGCTATTGAGTATTCATGGTCCTCTAGTCTGGTTATTAATACCCATCTTCAATTGTACTAATGAATGATCTGTATTATTGCTGCCTTTTATTTCGAATTTAGAAATAGTATTTACTATGTTATCTGATATAAAAAATAATATAGTCTACACAAAATTGGAGGTCTCGAATTTGAATGCTATGTAGCTCTTTCTTGTGCTCCATGTGTTATCCTCCATATATCAGCCAAATTATGTTTCCATAATATTAATTATCATGTCTCTATTCCGTTTGTTTGTATTTTGCAGCCTATCACTTTTATCGAGGTGATATTTTAATACAGGATTGAAATCCACTCCGATAATGATTCGCGAATTTTCCTTAATCAAAATAAAATCATCCAGTTGTTTAAAAAAAACATTTTATCTTCTACATTTGGACCGTAAACTTTTATTAAAATTACATCTTTACTGTTTATTTCCATGTGTAATGCAAGGTCTCTACATGGAATCAGATCTATATAGTTTATTACTGTATATGGTAATTCTATGCCTGAGTCGCCTCCCAATCGGATACCCATTTTGTTTGCATTATTGTGCCATTCGTTGGGAAGGGTTGTAACTAATGTTGATATAGATTGTAGCCCAACTCATTTGCATGTTATTTAAACATTACGCTTGCTTGTTGTACTTTTATCTATGCCGCTTACATTTGCAATAACATGTTATTAAACTAAAATTCGTTTGTAGTATTTATAGCCTTTGACGTTCAATGTACATATATTAGTGTCCACATATGTATATACCTTGTCTACACCGTATCACGAAAACTATCCACTACATCACAATACCAAAAAAGTGCATATCCATTATCTACACCGTATCTCAATACCGATAGTATGTATATACATTGTCTACACCGCTTCACACTACCAGCAGTGTATATATATATACATCGTATCACATTGCCGAGAGTGTGCATATACAATGTTCACACCGTATCACAATACACATAGTGCGTATATACATTTAGTACACCGTATCACAATACCGACACCGTATCACAGTACTGACAGTGAATCTTGGCGAATGATTATTATTGACAAATAAAGCCGTTTACACACATAACTTTGTTTTCATATGTTTGTTTGTACATATTCAGTCCCAGTAAAATAGTAGGTATGGATACGAATTTAGTCAATTTACTATAGGGCCTAAACAAAGTATTGTGGTGCGGTGAACGGTCCATAAAAAGCTACAAGACTTTATGTTTTAAGCCTCGGTAAGAAATGACCAAATTGACAAAATAGCTAGGGTGTGAAGTGGGCAAAAAACTGGGTACGACATGACAAAAGGCGGATATTAAATTGAATGGGTACATAGTGTGTGGGTACGAATTAACCAGGCACCTTTTTGGCATTACATAGACGATGGGATTACTTTGGTGGTACGAAATATCGTCAAAAACGTGATACAGTCCACTAATGACATCATTTGTATTACATTTTATTTGGTCTTGCTCGGTGAGTATGTCGTCTTGATTAGATACTTATCTCGTCAAGACGTCTTACTAACTGGTCATGGCGGGATACACTGTATTAAGTCGTCTTATTATTTATATTCGACGAGAACATTTGAAGACATTAACAAAAATCACGTTTATGACAATATTTCTTGATTATTACCGCGCCCATTTATTTCGTCTTGACCAGTCAGTAAGAAGTATTGACGCGAAAATTATGTAGTTAAGACGTCTTATAAGGTGTAGTAGAACGACTTGGCTATCATGTGATCATGTTATGTACGAAATATGCCACCATAGATTACAATCCAAATGTAGAATAATTAAGGAATAAAATCATGGGCTGTTGCGTTTACTGGGGTTCAAATACATTTGGTCTGTTTAAAGTGAGGTGCGTAGACCCCAATAAACGCTACAGCCCATGGTTTTATTACTTATATTTACACCGAATTTGCTGATAGTTTCAAAAATGTAAATAACCAAATATGGCGTTTGTCACGATAGGTGCATTTTATCAAGTATTGAAGAATAATCCCTCCAGCAGGTCCATGTATGCAGGTATTATAATTAGTAAATGCTTGGGATATAATCAGTTAAGGTCAGAGGTGTGAAAGTACTGAACAATGGGTGACTGGTTTATAATGTAACACTAATGTAACACTGAGAGACACATGTGCTATATGGGACTTTATTATATTGGAATTATTGCTTGCTGCCTGCTCAGAAGTATCTTCTCTGTAAGTAAACATTTTATGTGGGGACAATCATCGATCGGAGTGATATTGTGTGAAGCTTGGAATTAGTCCTGTCAATTGGGGAAAGTTATAGCACTTAACTTCGTACCGGTGCAAATGTTATTTCAGGCGGCCGTTGGGAAGAGAGTTGGTACTTGGGGTGACTTGCGTATGCGAGACATGGGCTGGCTGATGATGACCTTGGTTTAGTGCAGTGCCGAATTGTGAATTGAGCTAGTATTTACTGTTGCTTGGCAGTCAGATACAGTGCCGATTTATGACCATACCAATTATATGATCGTATCCAGTAGTGTACGGCATGCTTGGAGCTTAGTGCATATCAGCTGTGCGCATTGCATTGCTTAGTGCTTAACGTCTTAGTGAAGTAAACTTTGTGTATATTTAGTCCAGTCAATGTATGGATGTGGACTAAACGGGCTTAGTGCCGGGAAAATCATTGTGCTAGTGGCTTAGTGCGGAAATGAGTTTGTGCTTTCGTGCTCTATAACATGTGAAGGACACATTGACATTGTGTAATACTATTGGTACAGTAAATACATCTGGGCTGTTATTTTGTGTGCATATGTAGGGGAAATAGGCCATGTACTATGCGATGAAATTGATATACATGTGCATAGTGGTGTTTTATTGGTTTGTGCAATAAATTGTGAACCATAAAGCTAACTGATGATATTCCATCCCGATGATTTGTGACAAATTGTGGCAGCGGTGGGATAGTATTGTCATCGGGATATAAACATTACAAATTATATTGGACTTTATGTGCGAGTGGATTGTAGCAGTGACGCGGGCCTCCAGTGACTGTATTACAATAATATATGATATGTAAATGATAATTAAATTATAAAAAATGAATTCTTGATGATAACAATATGAAAATAGTATAGTGATCACACTGACATCTTTCCGTGTGGCTGTAGGTTTGTTATTTATTTACAACATAAGGGTTGTCATGGCCTATATGTGTAATTAGTATGTACTATCTAAATATATAGTTATCACATTGATGTCCAGTCCTGTCTATTCTCATTTAGTAATCACTTGGACCCAATTATTTTTAAAATCGTGGATTTTGCAAAGTTATGGGAAGTATGGAAGGAAATGAGGTTAGAAAAGAATAAAACTTTTTGAGTTTGTGGAGACAGCAATTGAGAGCAGATGAGAATGAGATGAAGAGATTAGAGAGAGAAGAGTCGAAAGAAACAGAACGCTTAGAACGAAAAGAGATGCGGGAAAAAGATCAGAGAGATACAGAGGAAAGAGCACTGGAACGGGAAGCTAAGGTTAGATTACAGCTGTTGGAAAAGGAAATAGAGCTTGAGAAAGTAAAGGCAGGTAAGGAAAGTGTAAAGGCATTGAAGTATTCAGGCCCCAAGTTACCTCCATGTGAAGAGCAGAAAGATGACATGGACGCATCTTTGCACAGATTTGAAAGGTATCCACATCGTGTAAGTGGCCGCAGAATGATTGGGCGATAAATTTGAGTGCCCTATTGAAGGGGCAGACACTTGAAGTATATTCCCGTTTGTCACCAGCAGATGCAGATGCAGATGCAGATGATTCTATAAAGGTCAGAGAAGCCTTATTGAAACGATTGCAGTTAACACAGGAGGGTTTTAGGCAGAAGTTCCGCACCTGTAGTCCAGAAAAAGGTGAGGCTGGTCCCCAATTTGCAGTTTGTTTACAAAATTACTTGTTAAGATGGATAGAGTTGTCAGACACAGATAAATCATATGAGGGATTAAAAGATCAGTTATCGCAACAGCAGTTTGTAAATGCATGTCCCAAACAATTAGCCATGTTCTTGAAAGAAAGAAAGCCGAGTGGTATAGAAATGATGTCAGAGCTTGCTGAGCAATTCTTGGAAGCTCACGGAGGTCAGTTCTGGGGGTCGGAACCCATGAATGTTGGTAAGAAACTGATTGGCCCTGAACTTCACTGGATAAGGTAAAATTGTCAAATGCTTGTATTACACCGGAGGACGGGCAATACGACTGTCGTACTACAGACAATAAGGTTAGATTGGAATGTGGACATGAACTGCCATTGATCAGTGCATTTTGTATGAATAGGTCAATTGATAGTACCATGCCAACTGTGGAAGGTATGTTGAATGGGAAGTGTATTAGCGTACTGCGGCATACAGGTTGCAGCGGAGTAGTTGTAAGGAAGGATTTGGTGGGAAAAATTAAAATGTCAGGTAAGATAAAGCGTTGCATTCTTATAGATGGTACAGTCAGAGACACACCAGTGGCTAATCTATATGTTGAAACGCCGTTCTACGCAGGTAATATTGAAGTAATGTGTATGACTAGTGCTTAACGTCTTAGTGCCAGTAAAGTTTGTGTATATTTAGTCGAGTCAATGTATGGACTTGTAATAAATGGGCTTAGTGCCGGGAAAAGCTTTGTGCTAGTGGCTTAGTGCGTGAATGACTTTGTGCTTTCGTGCTCTATGCAGGATACATTGACATTGTGCAATAATATTGGTGCAGTAAATATATCTGGGCTGTAATATTGTGTGCACATGTAGATGAAATCGGCCATGTACTATGTGTGTGAGATTGCTATGCATGTGGGTAGTAGTGTTTTATTAGTTTGTGCAATAAATTGTGAGCCATAAATCTAACTGATGATATTGCATCCCAATGATTTGTGACAGTCTTCCAAACAACTTGAGGTTGGCCTTTCATTGGTCACTAATTATTTCCCTTCGGAGTTGCAAGTGCAAAGTGTTCTCTCATCACAGTTTGTGCTTTCCAGTCATTGTGACAGTATTAAATACTTTTCCCAGCCCACCCATGACCCAGATTTAAAGTTAATTCCGTGTTGTTTATGTTGTTTTCCTTTTTATTTTTCACTTCCTTTAACTTTTACTTTGTTTAATTCATCTTTATTTAAAGTGCATTGCATTTACCTTATTCTTACATTTGTGTTGTTCAGTTTCCAGATATCAAATTGTTTTGTCAGATCAATGTACAGTACAGAGCCATCTCTCAAATTTATAATAGGAACATTCCTTTGACCTTGTGGATACACGCAACTGTTGTTTGCTTGTATTATATAATAATACAAATGTAAATTGTTCTCAGCATATAGATTAGCGGCTGAGGAAATGGATTTCATTTCCCAGGCACTAGAATAGTCAGTGCTTGTTGTATTTCTCTTGTTCCTGGTCGCTTGGTTTGCTGCTATACATGTAGTAGCATCCGCCAGACACCATGCATGATGGGCATACTGGTTCTAGTACTGCTCATTGTGCATGATGGGCCGTGCTTCATCCTTGTATACAGGGAACTTGAGGAATGTTTTCACAATATTGTTTTCTGTTACGTTGATTTGATGTTTGTAACTGGATTTCAATTAGCCAAGAAAATACATATTTTTTATTTTCTATTTTGGTTATCATTCATTTGATTGCCAGATTATAGAATTAGTGGTAATTATCTTTAGTTCTAACAGTTAGGTAGCAGTAGTATATACAAGGCTGCTTCTGGACCACTTCCTGTTCTGGGGCCTGCCCATCCCCCTCCCCCACACCCACCCCACCCCACGAACGGGCCCCAGAACATAAAGTGCTAGAACCATCCTTGTATATACTACTCGGTGCTAGATAAACATGATACACAAAGACTAGACTATATGCTCGGGGACCTGCCATGGAGCCTGCCCCGTGGAGCCTGCCCCACCCCCACGGGGCGGGTCCCACCGATATCGTCAGCTAATATTTGTGGCGGAACGACTATTTAGATATGATATACCTGAGGTTTTTATATTACATGATGAAGGGTCACAACCTCTGTGCTTGGATGAAGGTGGGCGAAACAGTTTTATCCCGTCAACACAGTGCCTATGTGCCGTGAAACACGGTGTCAATACGACCTAATCACAATTAATACGCGGTTACAAAGAAATATCCAAACCACAGTGTTGACCAGTGCCTGATTGATCAGACTGGTGAAAATTGGACTGTTCACAGTTTACGTGCGGGTTAAATTTCGCAAATAAAAACGTTATCGCCGGAAAATAAAATAGTTAAAATTAAGTTCATGCCATTTTCTGGATGCCAAAGCGATTACCTGAACAGAACACAGAACACATTGTTTATTTTCGCAAAAGAGTTTCAGTCCACACGCAGGTGGAATAAGAAACAAACAAGGCATGTATGATAAGTACTAAGCATGGTGACGTCTATAAAGCTCATGTAGGCAGGCGATGCGCCACGACGAGACGGGGTCCACAGACTACTAAAATGAATAAACATTAATAATTGATAATCAATGAGAAATTTTCAAACAATGATCAATTTACTCAACCTGGCATATGTGAATGCGGGTTATTACTATTATAATAATAATAATAATCTGACCCAAAACACCTGTCGTGCATGTGATCAGTGGTGATACAGTCCGGGCTACTACGTCATTTAAAATAAAAATTGCTGCTCCCAGTGATTCCATTCAGGTAAGGAAATAAACAAATAAAATAGTTGTTTGTCGTGTTGATTATTATTCTGGGCAGCTCACAGTCGTTGCGGAACCTGCTCCGAATGAAAACGGATGGGTCTGGTGTATTTTGACAGTATATTTCGTTGAAAAGAAGCTGTAATTTCACATTGTCGGTGACAAAATATAATGTATCAACAGACCATTCATCTATTGAACCCGCCTGAAGTACCGATAGTGTAATGGTTAATTCTGGACGCATTGATTCAGCTGATCACCATTCTAAATATGATTAATTTGCAAAGCCGCCATCTTGTATTTTTCTGTTTCCATCATCCATGAACGATGAAATGAATAGAAACAAAATCGTTGTAATATGATAAGATTATTCTGTAAACATTTAGATGAGTAAAGTACCTAAAGGCTAAAACAAATATTGATCAATTTACTGTCATGGCTGTTCATTAAGGGATTAGTACAACCATAAAGTATCGAACTATGTTGTGAGAGCAAATGAGTGGTTGATGCAATTCGGTTCTAACTTATCTCGCGTTTGGAGCCTAAATTAACTAAATTAAGTTGATTTAAATGTTGTTTGACAATGTTGAAGTTGAAGGGATAAATAGAATAGTAGGTTAGTGCCGTGAATGGGAAAAAGAGCCTCGCCCATCTCGTTTCCTAAGCCTTGCCAGATATTTTTCCCATTCACGGCACTAACCTACTATTCTCTATATCTACGGAGAGTATTGCATATCAACCTACTGCAAGATGCACCTGGCGAAGATCAGCATCCAGATTCCCGTGCCTTGCCGTTCTTGTTGCAAGAGGGTACAGAGACGGGTCTTCCTGTGCCGGAATTGTGTTAGGGAAACTATTCGCACTGTACTTATTACTGTAGAGAAGAGGGCCAGGAGACAGCTTGCACTGGTTATGAACGAACTTATTGCGGTTCGATCACCCAATTAGAGATAGTACTGCACTTAGTATATCCCATTCAGCATGGCTACTATGGAACAATTTATCGAGCAGCGACTTGCAGAAATGCAGGCACCCGAGCCCCTCCATGACGTTGTCACGAATGTCATGGACGAGCCCATTCCGGAAAAGGTGAAGAGGCGTGCACTAAAGTCCCTGTTTCCAAATAGTTACCGGCCTCCCCCGAAACCTCGGAAGAAACGGAAGGCCATTCGGAAGGAGTTCATACAGTTGCAGAGCAACAAACAGACGGATGAGCTGGTCTTCAGGCAGACCCACTGGGCGATATGGAAGTTTCTGAGGGGCTGGCAGATGGATGTGCACAAAGACCACCCTCTTGCCGCAGACCCAAGAGCCTTCCTGGAAGTAATGCGCCTCCAGATCCGCCAGAAACTCATCGACAAGATCCGGGCTCTCAACGGAGTCAAGTTTCAACTAACACACAAGGTCAATCTTAGAAAAGACGGGCTAGATGGTAGTGAGGAGTACACAGACCCCATGCTCCGCCACAATCAGGAGGCTCTCCTACAGGTTGGCGAGATCAACGAAGAGCTAGACAAGGCATTCCCCCGCCTCCTGGAGATGCTCGAAAAATGTACACAGAGAGGTTCTGGATGGGATGTTAATGGAGTCTCCGCTCTATGGCTGGATTACGCCACTAAGAGGTATCAGCCACTAAGAGTGGGTTCATACATCCCACTGCCTGTAAGTAATGTATAAGGCCGTAATTAATGTTAAAAACAAAGATGACAACTGTCTGAGATGGGCACTCCGGGCAGCCCTCTTTCCTGCTAATGACCATGTGGACAGGCCCACTAAGTATCCCACTCAGGATGGTCTTGATTGCACAGGGATCGATGCCCCGACACCCATCTCTCAGATCCCAAGGGTCGAAAAACAGAACAACCTGGCCATAAACGTCTTCGGCATGGACGAAGGTGTCAACTATCCACCAGCTCAGCAAGAAATTAGCTGATATGCCTAGAATCAACATACTGCTCATTGGACCCCGAAGGCCAACTTTGATAGTCGATCAAACCCGATACTGAGGGCCGCTATCACCACGACATGATATGCCGCATTCACTATCAGTTTACCATCGTCTTCAGCCATTGTCAGTTATTGCATATGAAATGGATCACAAGCAGTGTTTAAATGGGTCGCAACCGGCTTCAGAACCGCAGCTGGAACCGTAGCTGGTTGTCGCGAGAGGCCCACCCATATATAACCTGCAACTACAAGCCCACCGAAACATCTCTCGGGGTACCCGAATGGGCATCCTTCGGGGTGACTAGCAACTGTTTGGCCTCTCGAAGCTTGGCTAGTATTTTATCTTGCTTAGCTTTTCAGGCAGCAGCCCCTGCACGCCCCGCTGCCTGTCTTTTAGGGTCTTTATGTCGTGCCAGCGGTTCCAGTTGCTGGGGGCAGCTGTTCTAGCTGTCTGGGCGGCAGTGGTTCCAGATGTTCCCGCTGCGTCACTCTCGCAGGTGTGTCCTGTATTAACATTTTCTGAGCTCATCTGTGATAAATTACGCAGCAAGCTGATCTTAGCGCATGCCCAAGAAAAGGGTCAATCTCAAGGTTGTTAACCAATCCCGCTTGATTCTGGATTGGCAGAAACATACTTGCTGCTGCTGCGTAGAGCTGAATGGCTGGCGCCCCTAGGATTTTCATCATCACCGCGCCTAGCTGCGATTCGTATCGGGCATACCATTTCTCAATCTCTGCGTGTGCTAAATTATCAACCTGGTCGGATGTGAGACGCCGCCCTAGATACTGCTCAGCCTGCCCCATGCAACTAGTGCAGCAAGCTGTTGACGCTGCTCTGAAGTTGCTGTTTCAGCAATCGTGTCGTCCGTCGTGCCGACATCTGTTCCAGCTGTTCCGGTAGTCGTGCCGACAGCGGTGCCGGCAGTCGTGCCGACAGGCTCCTCCAGCAGCTGATCTAGAAGTCCGTAGTACTATTTTGACCCACCTCATAAGTCGAATATATTGCCAAGCGCACTACCCGAAAATTATGATCACTATTATGTTTGTGGCAGAGCACCAAATTGATTCGCACACATTCTTAGCCACATCTAAATAGCTAAACAGTGTTTATCATAAGCCTATCAGTGTTTAAGCTGCGCTTAGCGCACTTTGTAAGCAACTGGTTGATCAGTATTTAACAGAAGCTTGGTGAGCTTGGTTTCTGAAAGCATCTGTCGAACCTCCAGCCGTTCCTCGCATGTTGGGATGATGTCATTCTCTCGAAGGCAGTCATCGAAGGAGTCTCGGTCCTTGCAGTGAAAGAGACGGACCCATTTCGTTTGCTCACGCAGATCCTTGAGGACCGCGTTGTACTTCTTGTTGGAGATCCAGACGCTTTGCTTCGCATGCTGGTCCGAAAATGCTAGCTCAGAGAGCATGACCTTCTTTTTGGTCATCGCTGCCTTGGCTGAGCAGTTGTCAATCACGTACAGGGTGTCCTGAGCCTGTCACCGGGGTCAACGACGTATATCTCAGAGTCAGCCCAGTTCCATGGGCGCTGCTGATAAATCTTGTTGTGCCGCACAGTAGGACACAGGACCACAATGTGTTGAAAGACATCGCGGTAGGGGCCCTCAAGCAAGTCCATGATGCAGACTGTTTTTCCGCATCCAGTCTGCTCACATATTATGGCGGAGTGGGCATCCTCAATATAAAGTTGAGACGAATCGGCCATCTTCGATGTTGAGTTGCGATTCTGTGATGATACAGTCGAACCTCCCCGAACGGCCGCCTCTCTACAACAACACACTCTCTATAACAGCCGCTATTTTATATCCCAAATGGATGATTTCCTCTGTATAAAACCATTCGACTGCTGAGCACGAAACTTGCCGTCTGCTTTTGATTTGCCTTGTTTCTCAATAAAAACATGTTTTGACAGCATTTTAGAATCATTTCCATTGGCATTAACCTCTCTACAACAGCCACCTCTCTACAACAGCCAGTTTTGCGTCTTCCTATGGGTGGCTGTTGTAGAGAGGTTGCACTGCATATAGGTACACGTTCAATGCGCCAACGCCGTCTTCCTCTAAATAGCTATCTGGATCGTCACACACTCGGAGGCATTCTCCACTCGGCGCCCACTGCCGTGGAGTTGGTCGTCGTCGCTGGTTCGCATATCTAGCCACAGCGCGTACTTCGAAGTCAGGAATTATGCAAGAGAGACGTTCGAGAGCTATAGGTCTTTGGTCTCTGCGGCAGCCTCTGGGGCGCGCTTAGAGCCGGCAGCAAACTACTTTTTGGTCTCGTCCCACTGCTGGTTTGCGCGAAGGCCCTGGCTGTAGAGCTGATTGGGGACTCCCTCAATTGTCACATCGACCTTGGTGATTTTAGGGTTATAAAATCTATCGCTTTTTCTAGCCCAAATCGCGACCCGGGAATCACTGACAGCATCAGTATGATTTTCATCGAGCGGGTGAGGACGTTGATATTAATATTCCATAATGTGTCGCGTTTATCTTTTGTCATCTTACGATGGCGAAGAACTCGTACATAAAGTATGGCAACGATGTCGTACTCTAGTGAAACATTTTCGATCGAATACGTCGATGTCGCGTCAGTGGATAAGAGAACTCGGCCACAGTCGTTTAACGTTAGTTCGTATTCGAGGCGGTCCGCCAAAGCGCTTTGATAGTATGGCATGTGGCTCTCCAGCAGCTCAAAGGCGAGTGGGACGTAGAAGCGGTTGCCGTAAGCAGTCGCAACTGCATTGTCGCTCGAAACATTGGCTGCCGCGTTTCCAGCCCCGATTCTAATCCAGGTTACGTTATGACGGTTGCTGGTATCAACACCCTGGTAGACTGCGTTTTCACGATCTTGTGCGGTCTTCCACATGTATTGGTAGCAATAGTAGACGTCACTGTCGTCGATTGAAATCACCTCATTACCAGAATTTTTATCGTGGCCTTCTTGACGACGGCACGGCCCAGGTTCTGAACGACGATTCGGTCTGTGTCTGTGGACGTCAGTTAGATAGTGAATGCGAGGCGGACAGTCCCTGGCACAATGACATCGTTAGCTCCGAGGTTGGGGAAGCGGACAAAGAGCTGCTAATTCTGGTCAATCGTAGAGGGGTTGTTCGTAATGACCACGCTCTGTCTCATGCCTTTTACCCCGAGGGGCTCCCGCAGCCTGCGGTATGGGTTGAGTTTGCGCCCGTATTGACTTGAAGACATCTTCGAACAATACTATTGAACCCACCGGATTTTTTTTGTTCATGACATCAATCGATACGATACATCGAAACGATGGCCGACGTAGATATGGACGATTTCACGACCGGCGACGAAACGGCCTTCATAGAGCCGCCAGGAACCTCAGCCGCGGACTATAACACAGGTGTGGGCGGTGATCCCACCCCTTGGGATGGTGATAATATTGGGCAGCATGGCCTCCGACTTGCTATAGAAGACTACTACAACGACTGGGCAAAATATGGTATGGTCCCATCTACTGGCCGCCGGCGCTACGACAATTTCGAAATGGTTCATGAGACCGGCAGTATGTTACGACTGAAGAACTTCCCTGATATCCCGATCGTCTACAGGAAGGGGGAACCCCTAACTCTCAGTACTATTTCCGGACAGAGCTAAAGCTATACAGGACGTAAAAAGCAGAAGCAGGATGGTAAAAAGCCCTCTATGGACGCCCGTACTGCAGAGACCCTGCGCTTGGTGGACACCGATCTAGACGAAGCGGCAGCCAAACTAGAAACAGTCGAGCCCAGCGATGCCCCGCGCGTAGCCGCCGATGCTATTGACACAGTGGAGACAGCGCTCAACGATACACAGTTAGACGAAATACTCAGCGCATTGGATCCGCCGATAACTATGCGCGAAATGCGAGGGTATATTAAGGATTTGCAAACATCCCGGGGTGAGCTAACGGACAACCTCGCTAAGCTCTAGGTGTTGGATGAATGTATCGCGAAAGAAAAAACTGGGACAAGCTCATGACGACGAAGATAAGCGGCGGATAACTAAAGAGCTGCGGAGGTTACGGGATGAGAGAGAAGCTCGTGTGGAGGCTGCTGCCTCGGTTGACCGTGAGGCGCTCGGCACTCAAATAAATCGGATACGAGAAACAATCTCACGGGTCCTACATGAAGACACAACACTCGGTGAGCGTCTTCGCACGCTGTTCAGAAAGCAGGGGGTCACAATAGTAAGCATCCTCACAACGCTTGGTCAGCACCCGCGCCAGCACCTGCACCTGGTGGTGCCAAGGAGTAGATAAAAAACAGCTAAAAGCCCTCGCCAGTCTACTGGCTAAATTAGACGGGAAAGCGGCTGCCGCACTGCCTGGGCTGATAGACGAGCTCGTCTCCATCTTGCTATCCATCTTGCCGAGAATGTTTGGGCAATGGTCCTCGCGGTCGCTGGCCTCTTGCTGTTCGCCAGCCGCGAGTGGCTTAGGTCAAACCCAAAGCACGATTAGCGCGATTAGCCCGATTTCCACAAGGACGACGATGAACCCCATTATTTCGGCTGATGTTGCACTTCGTGCTGTTGCACTATGCGCTGTTGTACTTAGTGCTGTGGCACTATGCGCTGTTGCGCCGACATTGGGTGCTTGCAGAGTCTGGGGTTTTATGAAATCGATGTCGGTTCCATCTGCCAGCCCTGTGATGATAGCTGTGTTCACGTTCCCGTTATGGCCTATCTTTTGTTGGGTGGTGGCAATTACAATCTGATTATTGTAGCCGTGAACCCGGTCGTCTCGTAGTACTATGTTGCTCGGCGCCATATACAGGTTTATTCCAAATACATAGTCTACTAGGGTGCTAGCATACTGTAAACAGTATTGATACCACGGGATCGCCGTCGTGGCCCCGAATGAGAACATCCCAATGCCAGTGCTGCTCGGAAATGCTTTCTGGCGCCAGTCCATATCTTTTGAGACCCCAAATTCTCTACAAAGTATTTCAAACGTCCTACTGTCGTGGGTGTTGGAAATGGGTTTCCAGTCGCCGTCTTGCGGTTGAGAGATTTCCCGTTCTTTGAGAATCTGGCTAATGGTGTAGTACACGTGAAAGTTGTAAACAGCCCTCAGGAAGGGGTCCTCCGCGGCCAGATGGTCCTCCGCGGCAACCCCACACCCACCCGTGGCGCACCACATGGCGAAGTTAAACTGGGCAGCCTATTTTTTCAAAGATGTTGGGAAAGTTGGTTTGAAAGCGGGACAGTTGGGACAACAGTGGAGCTGCGAACTTGGATGGTGGGGTGCACCAGCTGGGGGCGCCCGCCTTAGCGGTGAAGACCCCGCCGGGGCAGTATTTCGCAGCTGAAATGGATGTATTTTATTATCATGTTTGCAACGCTTACCAAAGCGGAGCTCGTGCGCTTCAGAAGCCGATCGACAACTGTTGTGGGGAGCGCAGCGCCGGTCTCAGATCAATCACCTTCACGGTTGGCTAGCGCAACGTTGAAGAGAACGAAGGGTTCGGCTACATGACGAACGGCCGCCCAGTAGGCGCACAGCTACTCCATGGTATTTGGAGTTCGCGAGCCCTCCAAACGTTTGTCGCCGACGAGCTTAACGGCCGAGCCAGCCTCACAATCTATAAAGCGTCCGGACTTCCGACCTTGACCGTCGAGCCATCCAGCCGGGTAGCGATCTCCCAGACGTTGGCCATGCGGCTCGGGTTTACAACAACATACTCCGCCAACAGTAGATGGTTTGGACCAGGCGAGCACGTCGGCGATTGCGGTTGCGGTTGTTCTTGACGTAACACAATGAGCATATACGGGCCATGCAGTTCCGGCACAAGCGCTGAACAGGACGATCCCGTTGAATTGCCTACACTTACGCCGGTGAGTAATCTATCGACTGCGACAACGGTGCGCCCGAACATACAGGCGAGGAGGGAAATTACAAAAACGAAGCCAGTTATTACGATTTGTGCTGAAGAACGAGGTGGATTGTGTTCAGGAGAACATTAGTACTCTTTCGGCAGCAATGCTAGCAACCGGCACTCGGGCATTCCCGTGTTCGCTGCGGGCAGAGTTTGCGAATGGGCCTATGCTCGGTAGACTATAGCGGAAAAGCAACGGCCGAGGGGGCAGGCCTGTTTTGCATGATGAGCAGACTGGTGGCCCGCAAGCTCGAGGCCTGGAGTCGCAGCAAGACCGAAAATCAGTTCTTGCGAGGTCGAAGAAAAACAGTATCGACATTATAGTGTCGAAAGCAATAGCCGAAAGACTCTCATCGCCCGCCTCGGGACGTGACATGCTTATTCGCGTGTCTGCGGCAGCAGCAGAAGGTCCCGCCCGCCATACTGTCCGAGCGCCATAGTTCCGTCGGCGCCCCCATTCTGCGATTGAGCGCTGCCTAGGATTAATTTTTCTCAACTGCACCACCATGTTTCAGTGCCTGAGTCCCCCACTGCCCACCATGTGTTTGCGTGGTTAACTGTTGGCGTCGTAGTACATAGCTTTACACTCACTTCCTGGTTAACAAAGTGTATATCGGCGAAAGAAAATGGCCCGCACAAAGAGGTTTACTTGGTGTTGAATGGCCGGGAACGCCTATTTTGTAAACAACCCTTGAAAAGAAACTTTATTCGTCGATAATTATGCTATAATCATAATATGTCAGAACTTTGATTGGTGATTATAGCATAATCTCCAGTGAATTATTTACTTTGGATTATGCTATAATCATACTCTGTCAGGCCCTGTCTACACATAGTTATTTGAATTATTTCCCTTTTGATTATGCTGCCTGCATATTTAATTGGTGATTATTCTATAATCACCAATGAAATTATTTGGATATAAATAGGAGAATTAATACTGTGAGGCCTTGGAGAATATTTTGTTTGATATTTTCTGATATTTTCTGGCGGGCCGCCTCGTGGGTTCTCCATTGTATTGCTGCTCCTCAGGCATTTGGTGGGGCCCCGCCACGTGGGGGTGGGGGTGGGGGCCCGCCCCGTGGGGGTGGGGGCGGGATCTAGGGGGTGAAGTGGTCCACCCCAGTTTATAATTTTTGTGTAGACCCCGAGCAATACATCCAGGCCCCCCGAGCATATAGTCTAGACTTTGTTTATATTGTTTTTGTCTAGACCCGAGTAGTATATACAAGGATGGTTCTGGCACTGTATGCTCTGGGGCCCGTTCGTGGGGTGGGGTGGGTGTAGGAAGTGGGCAGGCCCCAGAACAGGAAGTGGTCCAGAAGCAGCATTGTATATATTGCTGTAGCAGTGACCAGTTTGCCGCCAATTACTTACAATTGTTTCTGGGAGTTACAAACAGTAATTTATTCTAGAGAAAACGTGTGGATGGGAATGGGTTTGCACCAGCACTGTACATTTGCCTCTGGATGATAATTGAGAAAACATGCAACTTTCAGTCTCTAGTTCCGCGAAAGTGATCAGTTTTTGAGGAAATAACATATTTCAGTACTTTCAGTACTTTGATTATGACTGGTTGCTGGAGGCGGGAATAAGTGAAACGGCGATGGTTATAACTATTGCTCTGTGACCTCAATGTAACATGATCGGCGAGAACATACTCGCAGATTATCCATGTACGAACATATGAAATGTGTATTTAGTTATTAGTTTTCTTCAAAGTGAAACTAACGTTCTACATGTAATCTAGAAACAAACTTGCTACCTCGCTACTCCATCTCTCCACAAGGGTAGCAAATCGGCCGCATTCACGTGATAGGTTGAGTGAAGTGGTGATTTGTGTTGCTCCGGACAATTTCTTTATTTTTCTGGATTTTACGGATAATATTGGATTAATACCTAAATATACCTGTGTGGGAGTGATAACCAAATGTGATGGTGCTCATTATATGACTTGATGGGTAAAAACAAGCACGGAAAACGAAAAAAAGAGTAGTGGAACAGATTCAGAACATTCAAATAAGAGCGCAAAACATGGCGGATTGCCGGAGGGGGTGAGTGACACTATTGTTAGCGACGTATTGTGTACGGCGAATTCGGTATTGTACGGACCAGGGACTCCAGATAAGTCAAATACATTATATCCGTCAGTGTTTTCTCCTTCATACGAAGTTGATACAGTTACATTACAGAGGTCTCCGACAATAAAATGCACAGTTCCCTTCCCTACTCATATTGATCAAAGCGCGAAAATGGCTACGAATTCTACAAATCCAACAAATGCGGATATCATGACTTATCTGACAAAGCTGGATAGCAAACTTACACAAGTGGACAAAAAGTTAGAAACATTAGACTCACTGGAGAAAAAGATGGATACATTTGAGACAGAATTGAGAAAAATGTGGATCCATATTGGGGATAAGGCAAAGGAAGATAGTGCCAAATTTAGCAAAGTGGACGAAAGACTGGACACTGTCGAATTCTCCTCTGGTAAGGCGCATGATAAGTTAACCGCTATGGAAAAGGAAAATGCAAAATTGAAAGACTCAGTTATATACCTGCAATCACAATCCATGCGCAATAATATGATTTTTGGTAATATACCTGAAGACGCAAATGAAAAACGGGACCAGACGGAACAGAAATTTAGAAATTTCATACACGAGAAACTTGGTGTAGCAAAGGAGTTGGCGGATAACATGAAACTCGATAGAGTACACAGAATGGAACCGACTAACGTTCCCGGGGGAAACCGCAAGATTGTGTGCAAATTTAACATTTTCAAGGACCGTGAGATGATCCGCAAAGCCAGGATTAAATTGGAAGGTACGAACTTTTTTATGCATGAGCAGTTCCCACCGGAAGTTGTAGCAAAACGACGTAAACTAATTCCAAAACTGAAGGAAGCCAAAAACGCCGGGGAACAAGCATGGATCAGTTATGACACGCTATATGTAGATGGAAATCCGGTACGCGATGCATAGGAAACCGCCGAGGGTGGATTGAAAATACTAGTTTGGAACTGTAATGGACTATCATATATTAAACAACATGAACCAGACTTCATCGAAATATTGAACGGAAATGACATAATTATACTATCGGAATCTTGGACGGACGAGCATAGTGATATAGAATTAAGCGGATATACAGTAATTTTAACTTCTACCGTAAATTTAAACACAGACGGGCGCGGAGAAACAGCGGAGGCATTGTGATGTATTGCAAAAACAGTATTACGAACGGTGTTACTGTGATAAGAAACCATTACGATACTATATTGTGGTTAAAATTGGGCGCTGAGTATTTCGGAAATGCGAACGACATATATTTGTGTGGTGTTTATCTATGGGGCGACGAATCACCAGCCAGGAACGTCGTAGATGCAGATCTATACCAGACATTGCAAAATGATATATATGACTTTGACAGTTTGGGAACCGTTATTGTTGCCGGGGACTTCAATGCAAGGATATCATGTAAACCAGATTATATTATATTTGATAAGCGCGTGTGCGAAATAGACGACGATGGTTATATCCCGGATTCGCCGATAGCCCGAATTTCACAAGACACTATTTCCAATGCGCAGGGCATCAAACTTACTGACCTGTGCAAAGCGACATCGCCGCGACTGACCAATGGACGCCTAGGTGAGGATCACATGACGGGAGCGTATACCTACTTTAATCGCCAGGGGTGCAGTGTGATTGACTACCTATTATTGAAAGAAAGTGACTTTCGATCAGTGAGTGATTTTCGGGTAGAATGTTTCAATGAATTTAGTGACCATGCCCCACTGACGTTTACGGTACACGGTGTCCAGTCGGCGTGCGTAAATATTTCTAGGAAAGAAACGAAGTATAAGTGGTGTGAAAATAAAAGGGACCAGTTTCGAAGTGGCCTTATAAATAAGTTACCAACTCTGAATAGAATCACTTCAAATATAAATTCCGAAATATATAACTCCCAGACTGTGAATGAAACCATATCTGAATTTACGGGTGTATTGCGCGGTGTCGCCGATCAACTGTTCAGTAATCAAAGTACTAAAAGTAATAGACTAAGTACAACATCAAAATACGCGGCAGAAAGACACAGATGGTTCGATACGGAATGCGCAACAGCGAAGCGACAGTATAAGCATGCGTTGTCGGTATTCAATGTTGATAGAAACCGTGCAAATAGACACATATTGTGCGATGTGAGGCATAGTTATAAACTCATTGTCCGAAAGAAAAGAGAAGATACCAGTTCGACAAATCGAAAGAAATTGTGAAAATGAAAAATAAAAAACCACGTGACTTTTGGAAACATTTTTCAAAACGAAAAATTAATAGTGCACAAGATATACCGGTAAACGACTTCCACTCGTACTTTAAGAATCTGTCAATGGAAATTAACAGTACTGAAATGGATGAAGCAGAGCTATTTAACAACCATCACGATTTCGACAACCATGATGCAACTTTTGAGGAACTTGACCGACCAATATCTATACCGGAAGTGGAAAAGGCAATCCGGAAGTTGAACCGACAGAAGGCTGAGGCCGGAGACCATTTACTAAATGAGTACTTTCTGGAAGCAGGGGATATAATTGCATCGCATTTAACGGACATATTTAACCTTGTGTTTAATACTGGGCATTTCCCGGACGCATGGACAGAAGGCGTTATCGTCCCGCTGTATAAAAACAAGGGAGACACAAAAGACACGAACAATTATCGCGGTATTACCCTTGTGAGCTGTCTGGGAAAGTTGTTCACCAGTGTGCTTAATAATCGCGTGAGTGAATGGTGTGAATCACATAATGTAATTTCGGATACACAATTCGGTTTTCAGAAAGGGAAATCCACCGTAGATGCAGTATTTATATTGAGCTCAATGATTGAAAAAATAATAAACAGTAAACAACGTCTTTATACCGCATTTATAGACTTGTGAAAAGCATTTGACTCGGTATACAGAAATGCATTGTGGCTAAAACTACACGGGCTTGGAATTAACGGTAAAATGTTACGCATTATACGCGGAATTTACAAAACGGTGAAGTCGTGCGTGAAACATCATGGACAATATTCAGACTTTTTTGACATCACGATCGGATTACGTCAAGGGGAGATAATGTCCCCGATACTATTTGCCCTGTTTATCGAGGATCTGGAGCTGTATCTACAAGACAACATAGACAGCGGACTGACTCTACAAGATATAACCGTCATATTGCTACTATTCGCAGACGATATGGTACTGCTCGCAAAATCCCCAAATGAGCTCCAATGCAGCCTAAACAAACTTCACGAATATTGTATAAAATGGGAGCTTGAAGTAAATACGTCCAAAACGAAGATTGTGGTGTTTCGTAAAAGAGGCAGACTGCTAGCTGACGAACAGTATTATAACGGTCAATTGTTAGAAGTTACAGACGATTTCAACTATCTCAGGGTGGTGTTCAACTATACAGGGTCGTTCGCGCTGAATCAACAGACGTTATCGGGAAAGGCGCTGAAAGCTATGAACATATTACTAGCAAATACAAGACAATATGATTTCAACCCAAAGACGATGTGCCAACTGTTCGACGCGTTCGTATCCGCAATTCTCTCCTATGGATGTGAAGTGTGGGGCCATACAAAATCGAAAGAGATGGAGCGAATTCATCTCAAGTTTTGTAAAACTATTCTGGGCGTGAAAATATCGACGAGTAATGTAGGCGTTTATGGTGAACTCTGTCGTTATCCATTGTACATTAATAGATATACAAGAATCATAAAGTACTGGTTTAAGCTGATTAAAACGGATAACTGTATTTTGAAAGTGGTATATAATGGTACTCTATTAGATTGTACACGCGGGGTTAACAATTGGGCAACTAAAGTGAAGTGCTTATTAGATAATTTAGGTTTCACATATGTATGGAATGACCCTCACTGTGTTTCAGAAAATGCATTCATACCGCAGTTTAAACAAGCGTTGTTTGATTGTTTCGTGCAAAAATGGCATGCCGATGTACAAAGTAATAGAAAACTGACATTGTACAAGTACATAAAACCAGATTTTCAGTATTCGTGTTATTTGGACAAAGTTCGGAGCAGGTGGCTCAGAACTTCAATTAGTAAACTTGTGTTATCATCACATACGTTACGTATAGAGACTGGAAGATATGGACCAAACCGAATAGAGAGACATGAACGCGTGTGCCAGCTGTGCACTACAAACGATTTAGAGGACGAGTACCATCTTGTGTTCAAATGTCCTGTTTATGAGAATATTAGACGGTCCGATATTAAACGGTACTACCTCAATCACACAAGTGTACATAAACTTGTATTATTATTGCAGTCGACTAACAGAAAAGAATTGATCAATCTATGTAAATTTTTATCTGAAGCATTTGCAATAAGAAAACGTCTAATCATGCAAATTGCATAGTACACGATTATAGGTTAGAGTGTGATATGCTATGACAAAATACGCCTAAATAGCTGTCGGCAGTGTAGCTCATAGTTGGATAATACTCTCATACACCATGTCCACCACCAATATCGATACCACAGACCGTTGAAGTCACATATAGAGTTGCGAGGCGTGTCTTGACAAAATGGGACCTGCTCCTGATCAGTCTACATCTTTGTCAGAGTGTGAATACGCAGGCTGACCGGGATGTATGCTGGTCGCGGTTGTGGCATGGCCCACTTTGTCAGAATACAACTCGCATTAAGTATACATTGCATGTATCTACCAAATAAGTGCTGGTCATTGTATATACCTATTCAACATTGACAGTTATCAGAATAGAAAAATTCACCCTCTAGAACAGTATTTACCTTGCAATCCATCTCGGCTCATGTTCACTCATACCTATCATGTATTATATTGATTGTATTTTGTTTCATGACGAGGAACTGTATTCAGTTTAAGTCAAATAAAACATTCTTCTTCTTCTTCTTCTTTGTCGCACCTGGAAGAGTGATTTTTGCAATCGTTTTTCCAGCGCGATTGATAAGTTAGCAATACAAAACAGTCAACGCTGTATCAATAAATTATTAATAACGAACATCCCTGTGTAAAAATGTTTATTTTACCGTGTGAAGGTGTTTATGTGACATTTATGTCCAAGTCTTGTAAATTCGAAAGCTATATCGAAATCTTCAATTTGTTTATGTTGAATGCGCATGCGTATTAAATATTTATTTATCACGGGTATTTGCACGGGAACTTTCGACTTCCCGTCCCGGGCGAAGTTGGCATTGTCTACTTTCAAAATAAATGATGATACAAACTTAAATGGTGTGCTCGAACAAGCAGATGTCCCATTTAAGTTTGTATCATTATTTACTTTGAAAGTGTACAGATTTAAATACAGACTTCTCCAAATATTGATGTTGAGAAGAATTTGTTCTGATAATTTCTTTAGAGATTTTGTTTTCTTAAAGTAGACAAGTTCTTACTGTATCTTACTGTATCCAACGTCGGTAGTAAGCCTTTGACTTCTTAGACGTATCTTTTATTATTTTCTTAATCACTGGTATGTCTTCCTAATCACTGGTATTTCTTAAGTTGAGAGAGCATTAGACAGTGAATAAGTACATCCCTGATTAAGATTTAATACATATGTTAAGGTGAGTACTAATGAAATAGTTTACTTTTATACACAAATGTAATCTACACAAAGTGTGTAAAAATAACATTATTTTCCGTAATTATTATTTTTGCTTAACTAAGCAACTTGAATGCATGTCCATCCAAATAATCATTAAACTTATAGTGGCGGTAAATCGGAAAAACTATAAATATAAAGTTTTATTTAAAAAATGGATTCTATGAAACGATGTGATAGAATCAGATCGAATTAAGGATGTCGTTCCGTCAACTCATCAATCAGGCAA
Source organism: Conchocele bisecta (assembly GCA_029237695.1). Lineage (NCBI taxonomy): Eukaryota > Metazoa > Mollusca > Bivalvia > Lucinida > Thyasiridae > Conchocele > Conchocele bisecta. The sequence continues at coordinate 5,331,170 of CM055279.1, forward strand.
TATAGAGGTAAAAGTGTCTTGTGGTTCCGTCAATCGAGTCATCATGATCCCCATTTCGTAAATTAGGTAATTTAATTTCAAAGGACATCTCCACTAATTGGCTTGCCGGCCAATGCTCCTTGGCCGCATGTTTGACCACTTTCAATTAATATCGTCACTAACTGACCAAATGTGTTAATCACCGATGATGTACGTATTACGTTTCACTGCAGAGTTGGTGTACACTACTCCTCTAAAGCCTTCAAGACGATCGATCTAAAATTATACACATGTTTTCTACATACATGTGCACCTTGGTGTTTTATGCTGATTTGTTAAAAACAAAATATCACCTTTTTATCGTAGCCATTTGTATCTACATTTATTTGTATGCAATTCAATATAGGGTACATATTTTTCCATCGGACTACTCAAACTGCTGAAGGGACTAAGCATTGATACACCACTAATTGTGCAAATTCTAAATCTGGAAATGTCAAAAAATAAAGTTCACGCAAATGCATAATAAATTGATTTATTTGGAACTTCAATGTACATACGACAATCACTATATGTTAGAATGCCCTACCTATAAGCACAGAAGTCGATATTTATGCTGAAATCATGCCACCCCATAATGCAAATTTCATCATGAACAGTGAAATCAAATGAATACATGTTTCCATATCCGTTTTTCTATGTATAATATCGTGTAAAATTACATGATCCGGGAATAGTGAAACATCTGATCGAATATTAATGTGGAAAAAATATTTGCAGTTGAAATCAGCATCAAAATAAGAGTTTTAATTAAGACGCATTACAATTATGTCTTAATCTATCAAACACATACTATTAATCTCTTGTCTATAAAAAGCTATACACTTGTATGCTATAGCATCTACATGATAAACTTCAGTGATGCTGATTGCATTTGATACTAGTAAATATATGGTTATCGATTTAGATCTCGACATATAGTGAGCTATATATAAATGGTAACGTATCTGTTCAATACATATATTTCAATCGTCATCAAGAAGAGCACCAAAAATATAAAACATTTAAAGGTGCATATATACCTTAAATGAACATGAACTTGTCATGAAATGTGATTTAGAGTCATAGAACACAACTATTGTAACGTATATATTTACAATATCATATCTATCTATACTTATGCATACTAGTATTGTACCACGCTGCATATTATGTTTTTCGAACACTGTGAAAGTGAAAATGTGGTTAACTATAATAAAGTGATTATGTTAACGCTATATACGACTATCGGTAACGCACCAGTGTAAAATGTTATGCTGATCTGATTATGCATCCACTATATATAATGTGAGCGTTTATGCATACATGGCAAATGAGTGTCATTATTGGTAGCGCATGTATTTGTTTGAACCTGAAGACATATATCGCATACTAGTATATGACCTTTCATAGCCAATATTGATTTCGGCTTAAGCAAAACAAGTACCAAATATACTTACACAATTGTGCGATACATGTTTATTCAACGGAGCTTATATATGCACATTTATACATGTGTAAACTAAAATTCAAATGCAAATAGATGTTCATCGTACACATATGTGACCAGAAGTCAGATAAAATGAGACACAAGCCATATTGAATTTTCTATCGTTAACGCCCGAGATCAAAATGCCACTGCTGGACTGGGAAAACGTCTGATGCACCGAACAGACAGCTTAAAATAGATACATATTCGTAACGTGTCTGTTGTGTAAAAACAAGAACACTCTGCTGTATGAATATGTTTGTCACAGTTAAATATTTTATACCCTATAAACAGTTGTTGACCTTCACTAATTTATAAACTATACAGGGATTTAATTTAAGCTTCCATGAACGGTACAGCATACAGTGTAAAATACAATTGTAACAACTATTGAAATTGCAATCACCAAACCCAGGTAACGTATCTGTTCAGTATTTGAGGGACAGCCTTTATTCGAGAACAGTTACTAAATGACGATGTATTTAGCCAAAATACCTATTTCAGATCATACATCTGAGTCTTATGATTGAAAAAAAACAACACATATTATATTTCATTATATCAGGAACATCAACGTATGTACAACACTTATACTGAACACACACTGGTGTTGCTAATTGTTTTTTCAGTATTAGAAACATTTGTTAACAATCCCAATTGTTTACGCCACTCTCGAAAGGTGATACACGCACATTGGTTGATCGGGTGGAACCACCAGGCTCGGCCGCCTGAAATATGTACCTAACTTGAATTTTCATGTCATTCATTTGTCACTCAATCGTCCATTTGTTTTAATATATTTGTAAATCAGTCATTACACAGTTCTGTATCCGTTTGTTAATAACAAAACCATTACACAATTATACCTCCATTTATTGTTTTGTCAGTATTCTATTACATAATTCCATTTTAATTGTTTATTGAATTCCAGTTATCACAGTTAATAAAATATTAAATATGATATACTACTAACCACACACATCCTTGCAGAAATCCATTTCTGCATATACACACTCGTTATAACTGACTTTTATTATAATCATTACCTTTATCTTTTTATATTCAACACAAATAACATAGGTCCCATCGCAGATCCTTGCGGCAATCCATAGTTTAATGCCTTTTGTAACATTTCTATTTTCAAAAATTGCCATTTCACATTCAATTATGTTATTATATTTTATTATTGTAATCCTTTTACAGTGATACTCATTAATTGCCTGTATGCCACAGACAACTGTAAGAGACTTTTTTAATTTTCTGTGAAGTGTGTTCATTAATTAACCTTCTTAATTGGTTAATCTCGTGATAAGATAGTTTCATGTTCTATGTTCACTAATAATAACCAGTAATCAGGTAATTTCAATAGCTGTGTTCTTGATGGGTCAGCAGTATGACATTTGTTTCATTAAATGAATGGCGAAAATTGAAGATCATTATCACTAAACCCGTGCCGTTGGTTAATGTAACGTGAGTAATACAACTACTTTGTAATTCACTTCATAGGCAGCGATCATTATCCGATCATTACTAAAGTTTCTACCCATTATCACAAGAGAACTCCCGCAACAATTCCCAAATGGAAGTTCGGTCATGCCAACTGGGAACTCGACCATTAACTATGCACCACTAGGTTACACATCGATACGAATTTAGATACAAAAGACTTTCACGATGAATTTGTGAGCACACGGAATAAGTAAAGAAAGCATACCACAGACAAGTGGTAAAGCACATAATCGCCCAACCAATCCCTGGTGGATAACCGCTTGCACAGAAGCCATTAAAATAGGGAAAAATGTCTACGAAGATGGGAACAAGCCTATAAATATCATGTATAAAATAAATTCCAGACTTCTTTACTTGTTTTATCTTTCGTAATTGCCGATATAAAATTCTCACAACCTTTCTCTTTTGCTCTTTTAGTGGTTTCAGACGCCAGGTTCTTAGCTTTCAAGTATTCCTCTCGCCTTCTTTGTTTTAGTTGTACATGGTATTTGTAGGCTTGTTTCCATCTTCGCAGACAAGATTCCCTGTTTTAATGGCTTCTGTGCAAGCGGGTGTCCACCAGGGATTGGTTGGATGATTGTGTGCTTTGACAATTGTCTGTGGTATGCATTCCTTACATGATTTCGTAGAGGGTGCACACAAATTCATTATGATATTCATTGCAGTTTAATGTTTTCTCTACATGTAACTTAGTTGAACATAAGTGATTGAAGAGCTCCCAGTCAGCCTGACCGAACTTTCATTTAGGAATGGTTGCGGGAGTACTCTTAAGGTATTGGGTCAAAATTTTGGTAATTATTGGATATTGATCACTCCCTAGTGTTGAACCGAGTACGAACCAGGAGGACGAGGAAGCTAGAGCTGGTGTAGCTAATGTTATGTCTGGTGTTGTTCCTATACTTTTGCTATGTGGGATATGAGACGTATCGAATGTTATGGCCCCATCATTTAATAATACGTAATCTGTATTGTCTAAAAAGTTTATTATTTCATCACTAGTTTTGTTAGTTTTGGCGAGATAATGCACGTCCCAAAGTGGGTTGTGTCCGTTAAAGTCACCCAATATTAGAGCTGTATTACTTATCTGTTTGGTAATGTTATATATAGTGTGTAGTTTAGTAGCGTTTGTACTGCCACCTGGACCGATGTATACATTTAGTATGTCTATTTTACATTTGTTACCTAATATTGTAATTCCAGAATAAAGAATATGTTGTGTTTCCTTCAGATGATTCGTTTTTAATTATGTACAAGAAACTCCATTTTTAGCATATATGTATGTTCCACTACCATGGAATGGATTTGTGGAGTGCGCTATTAAGTTGTATCCTGTTAGAGTTGATGGCTTTTGGCTTTTCTTGAAGGCATATTACATCGGGTGACAATATATTAGTTTCTATAGCATTTATTCGCTCTCCTTTGTCCGTAGAAATCCCCGACAGTTCCATTGAAGGACTGTCAGGGTGTGATTATTACTATTATTATTTCTACCCATATATGTTTATGTTTTATTAATATTATATATTATTGCACAGAAGAGCGCCATGTTTACTATTCAGAGGTTCCGGTTGGGAGGCTGTTTCAGGTTCATTGCTTCTCAGCTGTACTGGAGGCGCTAGAAAATTGGGACCTTGCTTACATTGGACTTTACGTTTATGTTTTTTAGTTTGACGACTACCAAATGTTCCATGCCTGTTAAACGTCTTTGATTGTTTTTGTGCAAGGGGCATATTGTATGTTTTGTAGCGCTCTTATTGTTTTCGTCCATCGGACTACCCGTTGGACTGGCATTTGGGGTGGATGTTTTAATGGTGTTGGTTGCTGCTTCTGTGTGTTGTTTCGTAACACTTTTACGACCTTCTGTTATGTTCTATGTGTTAATGTTGTCGCTGGAACTATTTTGTGATATATTTGACAAGCATAGAGGTGATGACGCTGGGGTGGATTTGTTGGGGCTATTGTTTACGACTGGGCAGCAAGGACTTTTTTTCGCAGTCCGTGCTGATGCTATGTGACATTTCGGGTTCAATTTCAGTTGTCATGCCGAGTTCCGCCGCCAGTTCTATTATTGTTGTGTCTATTTCCGTTATTAGTCCAGCATATTTGCGATTACTCGTAGCTATTGATGGATGCAGGGGTTCAGTATCGTTATTTCTTCTTTGTTTAGTTGGTGGGGATGATGTAGGGTCTTGTCTGGGTGTCGTGTTCACGTGTTGAATAATAGCGGCAGTAACTGTGGGAGTGTGAACTGTCCTATTTTGCAGATGGGATTCTGCATTGTGACCTATTATGCCTTTGTTCTAATTCCTAAATGAGATTATAATGTTGTTTCTATCACCGCTATTAGATCCAAAAGTTGACTTGTTGTGACGTACTGCTGTATTTCAGTATCTTGTTTGGCGTGTGTATCCATGGATGGTGATTCAGATGCCCGTTTGTGTTTGTTGTATTGTGGTGTGGCTGGGATAGTTGAATACTGGCCGCTTTGTTGTTGTATTGATAAGTTAGTGGTGGCATGAACATGTGTGGTATTGGTCGAAGTTTGTGTTTGCAGTTGTTCCTTGAGTGCGTCACGCGTTAGTTGTATTGTTTGATTTTTGTGATTAATGTGCGTCTTGTATTTAAGAAATATCGGGCAGTTTGGATCGCTGGCCCGGTGGCCACAAGCCTGTAATTCTGCTACATAGCAATTGTTGCAGAAATCGTGGTTCCTCGTGTATTTAGATGTGCAATCCTTATAGAAGTGTGCATAGCCACACATTGGGCAGTTGACTGTTTTGTATCGCTAACTTATCAATCGCGCTGGAAAAACGATTGGAAAAATCACTCTTCCAGGTGCGACAAAGACATAACGGGGCCGATTTGATACCCTTGAGGAGAGATAGCGTAGCGGGGTAGCAATTTTGTTAATACAAAGGCCACATGCATCAGATACGAAATGTATGTCTTGGTCACAGGTCGATATAGGTGCACGTATGTATAGCAAACAATGCTTGTATGCTCTAATATTAGATAATGAAATCACAGATGCATTGATATCAATTAATATGGACTTGACCATGCATGCATTTCCCATGGAGTACTTGGCGTATGTTGGTGTGATACACATACGATTCGAGTGCCTGTGTTCACTATAAATGTTTTTAACAAATAAGTAACAATTAAAGTGACAAATTGATTCAAAATATGCCTGGATGTTGTTTGAATATATTTCGAGCCAATATTGGTCACATACTTGCTATATCGTCGTGCTAATGCCAGTTTTGCACTTTTTACACACCTACTTTACCTATTATGGTTCAATATGGAATATTCTGTGACCTTTACCCTTGACACATTATCGGAAACCAACAGTATAACAATATTGATGTTGGTAGTTTGCGATTTTCATGTTTGTATGAATGTGGATATATGGGAAATCAGTTGCCTGCCTGTTTCCTATAGAACCAAATATGCCTCGCTAAATTACAACCCGAGTTGTGGGAGCCCAGCTTTAAATCATGACTCATCATCGCGTAAAGTAAGATCCTTTGTTTACTGTAATATAATTCCAGCACAAAAATATTTACACAATTCCCTAACATTTGATTGGCCCGTAGCAAGTCTCTGTCCAAAATTTATATCCCAGTAAACTCCCACGCCAAACTACTTTCCGTAACCGTGAGGCGCAGTTAAAATAATTGTTAAGAAAACGGAAAATAAACACATTTTCTTGATGAATTTATTTCAAATGCTGGAATTATAAGGAATGAATGGCCTTTTTGTGGAATTTATCGGGGATATAAACTTTGAAAAGTCGCGGGAATACTGGACGAGGCCTTCCGGCCTTCGTCCAGTATTCCCGCGACTTTTCCAAGTTTATACCCCGATAAATTCCACAAAAAGGCCATTCATTCCTATAATGTATTTCAAAAGTTTTATACCTTCCTAGGTATACTTGTAACATACACAACAGACTGCGTTAATTTTGCTCAGACTATCAACGTTTCTAACATATATTGGCAATGCAAACTCACAATCAAGCAATTTGATTGACGGAGCCTGAACTGTAGCACAGGTCAGGGTCAGTCAATCACGCTGCTGAATAATTAAGTATTTTGAGTTACAAACAAATGACAAATATTGTCAAGATTAGCGCAGGAAGTCGAGTACCCACTGTCTGGTCACGTTTTGCATATTAAATTTCAAAACGTATTGTTGGCAAACACTTGTTATGTATATTCATCGCATGGCGTTTAAGGAAGTAAATACAACGGAGCGTTAGCGTGTCTAATTGTTGTCAGTGACTGGAGAAGTGGGGATTTGTGATCAGTGTAGCTCCTGATCATATAGCACACTACTGTAGCTTGATAATGATCTACATAGCTTGTTATATAGAATCTTGACGGATGTTTCATTAATGGAATGGCGAAGAGTGCCGATCCTGATCAGATTCAGCGGATGCACAGGCTGATCTGGATTTACGCTGGTCGCAAAACACATAAGCCCCATTTATCCAGTCACAGCCACAATTAAGAAAACGGGGACCAGCATGTGCCATGATCAGACTGCCCGGATGATCAGGTTGAGCTTCAGCTACGCTAGCATGTTCGCATTCATTGTAAGGTCCATTTGCTGAGCTGCGGCTCCAAATATAGTCAGACTTATCTGGGTCTACAGCGGTTATAAAGACAATACAGTGTATACCCGTATCAGACTGTGGACACACTCAGACTTATCTGGGTCTACAGTGGTTATAAAGACAACACTGTGTATACCAGTATCAGACTGGACACACTCAGACTTATCTGGGTATAACACAGTGTATACCCGTATCAGACTGTGGACACACTCAGACTTATCTGGGTCTACAGTGGTTATAAAGACAACATCGTGTATACCCGTATCAGACTGTGGGACACAATCGACTTATCTGGTCTCAGCGGTTATAAAAGACAACACAGTGTATACGTATAGACTGGTGGACACATCAGACTTATCAGGGTCTACAGTGGTTATAAAGACAACATCGTGTATACCCGTATCAGACTGTGGACACACTCAGACTTATCTGGTCTACAGCGGTTATAAAGACAACACAGTGTATACCCGTATCAGACTGTGGACACACTCAGACTTATCTGGGCCTACAGTGGTTATAAAGACAACACAGTGTATACCCGTATCAGACTGTAGACACACTCATACTTATCTGGGTCTACAGCGGTTATAAAGACAACAACGTGTATACCCGTATCAGACTGTGGACACTCTCAGACTTATCTGGGTCGCAGTGGTTATAAAGACAACACAGTGTATACCCGTATCAGACTGTGGACACACTCAGACTTATCTGGGTCTACAGTGGTTATAAAGACAACATCGTGTATACCCGTATCAGACTGTGGACACACTCAGACTTATCTGGTCTACAGCGGTAATAAAGACAACACAGTGTATACCCGTATCAGACTGTGGACACACTCAGACTTATCTGGGCCTACAGTGGTTATAAAGACAACACAGTGTATACCCGTATCAGACTGTAGACACACTCATATATATCTGGGTATACAGCGGTATAAAGACAACAACGTGTATACCCGTATCAGACTGTGGACACTCTCAGACTTATCTGGGTCGCAGTGGTTATAAAGACAACACAGTGTATACCCGTATCAGACTGTGGACACACTCAGACTTATCTGGGTCTACAGCGGTTATAAAGACAACAACGTGTATACCCGTATCATACTGTGGACACTGTCCTGCCTCAGACTTATCTGGGTCGCAGTGGTATAAAGACACACAGTGTATACTACCCGTATCAGACTGATGGACACACTCAACTTATCTGGGTCTACAGTGGTTATACAGACAACATCGTGTATACCCTATCAAGACTGTGGACACACTCAGACTTAATCTGGTCTACATCGGTAATAAAGACAAACACAGTGTAAAGCCCCGTATCAGACTGTGGACACACTTCAGACTTATCTGGGCCTACATGGTTATAAAGAACAACACAGTGTATAAACCCGTATCAACTGTAGACACACTCATACTTATCTGGGTCCTATACAAGCGGTTATAAAGACCACAACGTGTATACCCGTATCATACGTGGACACACTCAGACTTATCTGGCCTACAGTGGTTAATAAAGACAACAACAGTGGTAAACCAGTATCAGACTGTAGACACACTCATACTTATCTGGGTCTACAGGCGGTTATAAAGACAAACAACGTGTAAACCCGTATCAGGACTGGTGGACACTCTCAGACTTATCTGGGTCCAGGGTTATAAGACAACACAGTGTGATACCCGTATCAGACTGTGGACACACTCAACTTAACTGAGTCTACAGTGGTATAAAGACAACATCGGGTATACCCGTATCAGGATGTGGACACCACTCAGATTATCTGGTCTTACAGCGGTTATAAAGGACAAACCAACATGTTATACCGTATCAGACTGTGGACACACTCAGACTTATCTGGGCCTACAGTGGGTTTTAAAGACAACACAGTGTTTAACGTATCAGACTGTAGAACACTCAGACTTATCTGGGTCTACAGCTGTTATAAAGACAACACAGTGTAATTCCGTATCAGGACTGTGGACACTCTCAGACTTATCTGGGTCGCAGTGGTTATTAAAGACAACTCCAGTGTTACCCGTATCAGACTGTGGGTCTACTCTAGAATTAAATCTGGGTCTACAGTGGTTATAAAAGGAACACAATCGTGCTATAACCGTATCAGAACTGTGGGACACACTCAGACTTATCTGGTATTCAGGGCCGTTAATAAAGACAACACAGTGTATTACCAGGTTATCGAAAAGACTGTGGAAAACTCCAGACTTATCTGGCCCTACCTACCCAGGGGTTATAAAGAAAACCACATGTATACCCGTATCAGAGTAGACACACTCGATACTTATCTGGGTCTACAGCGGTTATAAAACAAACAACGTGTTATACCCGTATTCAGACTGTTGGGACACTCTTCAGTCTTATCTGGGTCGCATGTGGTTATAAAAGACGAACAACAGTGTATACCCAGTATCAGGACTTGTGGACACACTCAGGACTTATCTGGTCGATCCTTACAGTGGTTATAAAGACAACATCGTGTTATTACCCGGGTATCTGACTGTGGTTCACACTAAAGACTTAATCTGGTCTACAGCGGTAATAAAGATCAACACAGTGTTACCCGTATCAGGACTGTGGACCACTCAGGACTTTTCCTGGGCTACAGTGGTTATAAAGACAACACTGTGGTATACTCCGTTATCAGGACTGTAGGGACACACTCATACATTATTCTGGGTCTACAGCGGTTATTAAGACAACATCGTGTTTACCCGGTTATCAAAAGGGACTGTGGACCACTCGCAGACTTATCGGGGTCGCAGTGGTTTTTAAGACAAACACCCCAGTGTTATACCGTATCGGACTGTGGACCACCACTCGACTTATCTGGGCCTACCCGTGGTTATTAAAGACAACACAGTGTATACCGGTTATCAAAGACTTGTAGAAACACTCAGGACTTATCTGCGTCTTACAGCGGTTTAAAGACAACAACCCGTGTTTACACCCGTATCAGATGTGGACATCTCAGACTTATTCTGGGTCGCAGTGGTTATTAAAGACTTACACAGTGGTATACCGTATCAGACTGTGGACACAACTCAAAGACTTAATCTGGGTCTACAGTGGTTATAAAGACAAGCATCCGTTGTTATACCCGTATCAGACTTGTGGACACACTCAGACTTATTGGTCTACAGCTGGTACTTAATAAAGACAACAACAAGTGGGTATACCGTATCAGATGTTTTGGACACACTCAAAGACTTAATCTGGGGCCCTACAGTGGTTATAAAGACAACACCCAGTGGTATACCGTTCTCAGGACTGTAGACACACTCATAACTTATTCTGGGTCTCAGCGGGATAAAGACAACCAACGTGTAATTACCGTATCCGGACCTGAGGACACTCTCAGACTTTTCTTGGGGTTCGCAGTGGTTAAGAAGACAACACAGGTGTATACCCGTAAATTCAGACTGTGGACACACTCAGACTTATCTGGGTTACAGTGGTTATAAAGACCAACTTCGTGTTTACGATATCGAATGTGGACACACTCAGACTTAGTCTGGGTCTACAGCGGTAATAAAGACAAACAGTGTATACCGGTTATCAGGAAACTGTGGACCACCAGACTTAATCTGGGCCTACAGTGGTTATAAGACAACACCAGTGTATACCCGTATCCTGACTGTAGGACACACTCAGACTTATCTGGGCCTTACAGTGGTTATAAAGACCAACACAGTGTTACCCGGTTATCCAGATGTGGCATCTCAGACTTATCTGGGTTCGCAGTGGTTAAAGACAAACACAGTGGATACCCGTATCGACTGTGGGACACATCCCAGACTTATCTGGGTCTAACAGTGGTTATAAAGGACAAACACAGTGTAGAACCCGTTTCAGACTGTAGACACAACCTTCAGACTTTCTGGGTCTACATGGTTATAAAGACAACACAGTAGCCCGTATCAGACCCGTACACACTACATTTCTGTCTACAGTGGTAAAGACAAACACAGTGTATACCCGTATCAGACTGTGGACACTCAGATTTATCTGGGTCTACAGTGGTTATAAAGACAACACAGTGTATACCCGTATCAGACTGTGGACACACTCAGACTTATCTGGGTCTACAGTGGTTATAAAGACAACACAGTGTATACCCGTATCAGACTGTGGACACACTCAGACTTATCTGGGTCTACAGCGGTTATAAAGACAACACCGTGTATACCCGTATCAGACTGCGGACATACTCAGATTTATCTGGGTATACAGCGGTTACCGAGACAACACAGTGTAGACCCGTATCAGACTGCGCGCACACTCAGACTTATCTACAGTGGTTACCGAGACAACAAATCCCATTTTCTCGCGGCATTTATGTACACTGGTACAAACAGTACCTGCATAAACTAGTTTTAGTTTCGTTTCTGCTTCCTGGAATACATGCCGAATTAATGGGAATGTTGTACACAGCCGGCCGCGCGATTCATGCCTATATTACAATATCTTGCCAATATTTCTTTTATTTGAAATACTTGATTAGTGTAGCTTGATTGTATGAGCCTGAGCTGTGCAGACAATCAAACTGCTTGATTGAGAGTTGGCATTGTCAGTATATGTTAGAAACGTTGATAATCTGGATAATATTAACGCAGACGGTTATGTAAATGCGAGTCATATATGGCTGTTCGTGAGAAAATGGGGCTTATGGGTTATGTGACCAGTGCAGCCACATGTCAGTCAGCGCATCCGCACAATCTGATCAGGGCATGCACTGTTCGCCATTCAGTCAATGAAACACCCGTAATGCTTCTAATCACAACTTTGATCCGTATCAGGCGTATGCTAGAAGATCAGACGTGTGAATATCGACAAATCCCATGAGCCCCATTTCTCATGTCACAGACACATCCATATTGACATTCAACTGCGAGTTAATTGTAAATTAGTGCATTCATTCTGTGTAGTGTCGTAAAACTACACAGCTGTCATGGTTGCAGTGAAGTAAATTATCAACATCTGATTGTGAGTAATAGTGGATTATTAAAATTAATAGAAAAATGTGCTACGGGTTAAGTCGACCTGTTACAGTATTGAATATATATGGGGACGTGGATTTACTAATTACCCAGTACTTATTGATATCAGATCAATTTGTTTTCTCTATTCAGGTTCCGGCGCGGATACAGGGGGGGGGGGGGGGGGGGGGGGGGGGGTTCCAGGGGGTTCGGACCCCCCCTGCTCCCGGCAAAAAAAAATAAAAAAAGAAGAAAATCTACAATGCTCGAATAGTTGGATGACTTGTTTCGAGGCCTATGTGTCAGGAAATCGCATCTGCGGCGATCTGGCATTTGGCATTTAAATATTTCAAGGGGGAGGAACCCCAGACCACCCCCCCTCCCGACTTTGTCGTGAATGGACACAAATATCTGGCGCGGCACGGAAACGGGATTTGCTCGGCAGAGCCTCGCCCATCCCGTTTCCTGAGCCTTGCCAGATATTTTGTCCAATTCACGGCACTAACCTACTATTCTCTATATCTCTGTAAGTCCGATTGACTTGAAACTTCATATACTTTACGGATGTCTGCGGTCATTTTGGATGAAAATAATCAATTTCAATTTCATATAAATTATAATTACCGGCTGTACCAATTCAGTGCTTTTTCGATGCTATCAGATTGCCATCATGCGGAAATAATATCTAGAGATGCATATCTTTCAATATAATATATGTTTTCGTGGGTCTGGCTCATCCGCTAGACACTATAATAAATAAACTTTAATTTACTTTTTTTTGTATTTCAGAGTCACTTCAGAATCACTCTTAATTGCTGTTCACCTTTGTAGTATAATATTGTGTTGACTGTGTTGAAATTGCACGTGGCCGAGACTACAAACATGGATGAAAACATCGCTAGACACATCAGATACATTCTCCTGACTGCTAACAAAACTCTTTCTGTGTTTGCAATTCACTCACGCTTAGAAAAGGCGATGAACATATAGAGAATATTAGTATAGTGTCATGAACGTGAATAAATATCTGTCGAGGCTGAGAAATCAGGATGGGCGAGGCTTGCCGAGCACATCCTGATTTCGAGCCGAGTCAGATATTTATTCACGTTCATGACACTATAATAATATTCTATTTATCCCGTTAACCACATCAAAGTTGTTCAAATGTCTCTAAAAATTCATTTGTGGCCTCATAAGTTTGTCTTCTGAAGCGACAAGATTATCGTGTTACGTCATTCACATAATGACGTAACGTCATACATAATGACGTATCTACTAGACGTGAACGAGAAAAAATACACGTACCTGCTTTTCACGTCTAGTAGCGACATAGTTGACGGGATAAAATACAATACGAAGACATATTAAGAATTCTACGGAAGCACAGAGGTGACATGCAAACTTTTTTTTTCTAGGCATGAGTTTTTTTTTTATCTTGTGGGAACAAGATATTATTTTGAGGGAACAACATAATATCTTGTTCGCACAACTTAATATTTTGTTCCAACAGAATAATATTTTGAGGGAACAGGATATTAACTTGTTCAAACAAGATATTATTTTGAGGGAACAACATAATATCTTGTTCGCACAGGATAATATTTTGAGGGAACAACATAATATCTTGTTCGCACAACTTAATATTTTGTTCCCACCGAATAAAATATTAAGTTGTGCGAACAAGATATTATCCTGTTCCCTCAAAATATTATCCTGTGCGAACAAGATATTATGTTGTTCCCTCAAAATAATATCTTGTTTGAAAAAACCTCATGCCTAGAAAAAAAAAAGTTTGCATGTCACCTCTGTGCTTCCGTAGAATTGTAAGCAAGTTTAACACAAATTTCTACGTGGACGCGTACGACTATGTGAATCTACTTTTATCGCTTAAAATCTGCTGATTGAACTGCACGAAGACAGGATGTCTCAGGCGTTCTTGTTCATGCCTTCATATTTGCAAGTTATATTTATTCTCAGGTAGTTGTACATCAAAAAGCGAATGCAAGTATGGCCATAACCTATCATCACAATACAATATTCGTGTCCGAAAACCTCATCTCTTGGACCGAATTACGAATCGCCAGCTTAAAAAGTTCTTTCGAAAAAATCTGAATCTTACCAATACACTACCGAGCATCTGCAAATATTACAACGTCAGTCAAGGATGTAGATATTCTAACGAACTTAAACTATGTCAATATTTACATATATGTAAATACTTTGTGCTGGGTAAATGCAACTTCCAGGGGGGACTGTATCATGACGTATTTGAACCTACTGTGAAGACCGTCCTGCATAATCATGGTATCGACATGAAGCAATCGCCCAGCAAGATAATTGCCGACCTCAGAAAAGCGTTGGGTGGTGTTGGTGATAATGGTGATGATGATGATGATGATGATGATGGTGATGGTGACGGTGACGGTGACGGCGACGGCGACGGCGACGGCGACGGCGACGACGACGACGACGACGACGACGACGACGACGACGACGACGACGACGACATAGAAGAAGAAGAAGAAGACGACGACATAGAAGAAGAAGAAGAAGACGACGACATAGAAGAAGAAGAAGAAGACGACGACTGTCGTCTTCTTCGACGACGACATAGAAGAAGAAGAAGAAGACGACGACATAGAAGAAGAAGAAGAAGACGACGACATAGAAGAAGAAGAAGAAGAAGACGACGACATAGAAGAAGAAGAAGACGACGACATAGAAGAAGAAGAAGAAGACGACGACATAGAAGAAGAAGAAGAAGAAGACGACGCATAGATAGAAGAAGAAGAAGAAGAAGACGACGACATAGAAGAAGAAGAAGAAGAAGAAGACGACGACATAGAAGAAGAAGAAGAAGAAGAAGAAGACGACGACATAGAAGAAGAAGAAGAAGAAGACGACGACATAGAAGAAGAAGAAGAAGAAGAAGACGACGACATAGAAGAAGAAGAAGAAGAAGACGACGACATAGAAGAAGAAGAAGAAGAAGACGACGACATAGAAGAAGAAGAAGAAGAAGACGACGACATAGAAGAAGAAGAAGAAGACGACGACATAGAAGAAGAAGAAGAAGACGACGACATAGAAGAAGAAGAAGAAGACGACGACATAGAAGAAGAAGACGACGACGACGATGAGCTAGAGGATGGAGAACTTAAGGACAAGCCGCACGGACTAGGAACAACAGCAGCTAGAGGAACACAGTAAGTTTATGCACGTGCACGGATCCGGACAGGTGCGAATCCTCTCTAAACATCATATATCAATAGTATACAGAGGATTCTCTCTAAACCGGACACCAATAAAACATCCGTCATCTATCTTATTTTCTATCGGTTTCTTGGCCAGTTATCGCAGGTGATAATGTCTGTTCGTGATCGCATAGCACACAGCTATGGCTCAGAATGATCAAATGCCTGATTTACAGTGAACCCTCTCTAAGCATATATACACCTTAGTTGGGTAGAGGGGGCACCCAATAGATTCGCCAGACCAATCGTATGATGCTTCCGGCGCCCCTGAGCAAAGAGGGATAGTTATTTCTCGCAATTAGCATCCGTACAATTAGACACAATAACATGTAGCATCATTATTCAACAAACTTAAACTAGAAAAAATACTTATTTTTTACTGTTTTATGATGATGTCATAATATGAAAAATTAAAGTAGGCTTGATGCGAAACGTATCTAGTTAAACGGACATAAATCATGTAAATGTGTATTAAAGCTGGGGTCCCACATACCAGGTTATACGGGGAGACATATTTGTTTCATCCGGCAGGGCGGGGCGGGGCGGGGCGGGGCGGGGCGGGGCGGGGCGGGGCGGGCGGGGCGGGGCGGGGCGGGGCGGGGCGGGGCGGGGCAATCTGCCATTACCCCACGTATTATATCAGACGTAAATTACCACACTGATATCAATGGCGATAACCGCGTTTCCTTAAAATGTTAACTGACGTAATTATTTATTTTCTGTATTTATTTTTTGTTGTGCAATGATCATACTTTATAATTGGTCAAAATAGTAGTTTTTTAGGTGACTCATTTAATTAGTATAAATAAGTAAGTTTTAGAACTGGTGGAATAGTTACACAATTATACGCTTATGTAATTCCTATAAAGACTTGTACGTGGATGGCAGACATATTTATAGGTTATTTGATTTGTATGTGGATACATGCACGAGTTTCGCAGCATGTGATATTGCGCTACTTTACACCGAACGATATTTTATTATATATGTACTATTTATATGTGCCTCAAAACAATACCAAATATAAATAAATTAAACAAATTAGTGACGATTTAGAAGCAATCATTTTGCGAGGTGAAAGATAATTCCGGCACTGACCAATATGAACTCACTATTGTCTATTTCACGAAACCTGGCCATATTGTACGGCTATAGAAACAATGCAAAAACAAGATTTTTTTCAATAACATAAAATTTTATCAAAATTTAAGAATGGGCCTTCTTTTTACTTCGTAAAATTTGCTCAAATATTGATTTCATTACGAAAAATGGATTTGTCTATGGGAATTTAACATGGGGAAAATGAGGTGGAGGAGCTGTGGGCGGAGTCAACAAATGAAAAAAGTTGGAATTTTACTCCGAGACCTGGCTAGATAAGATAGCTAAGAAGGGTAGAGGTAACTTTGTCTCTGGAGTTAGGACAATACTACTTAGTGTGGGTTGATGTGCATGTGGCGTCTGTATTGGTGGCAGAAATGCATTTGTTTCATCAAGTAGAGTAGCTTGAAGGAAGTGTGATTAGTTATAATTGTCTATATTAGAACAATACTAATGTAATGGTCAACATACCTGTATCTAGGTTATTATATGTTATCAAATCGTTTAGTGGCAGCATATACATGTACTACGAGGTCTGTAAAGGATGCGGTCACAGTATGAATTGTTGATGCATAAATACATGATGCATTAAGTTTTAAAAAAAAAAGACAACTTGACAGGGTGTCCACATGTCGTATAGTTGACGGTGTTAAGGTTTATTATATTAATTTCAATCATGACTCATAACTGTAACATAACTACTGTCTGAACACATACCCGACCACGTGCTCGAAATCGGGTGGTCAGATGGAACGAGCCTGAACATTGCTCTGACTAAGCCGATCGAACCTCCAGACACGAAACTGTAGTGGATGTGGGGTGGGGTTGTTTTAATCGTTATGTCCATATATACATATGTATATATATACACATATATATATAAAAAATAATATTATAAGTTATTGTGATTCTACACAGGCTATATGGTGTAATATTGCCCGTCTGGAGGTATGTTCACCCGAGGCGATAGCCGTGTCACGAAGCCAATTGTGTTGAGATTTTAAAACACTAAACGGGACAGTTTGTGGCATTTTTCGCTGATATTTTGATGAGCGAAGAATATTTATGGAAAAATAAACAATAAAGACTGGTTTTGAGTTTACAATTTGTTACTTTTATTGATCAATTCGGGGTTTTATTGTGCTTAGTGAGGAATACAATTCGCAATCGGTAGACGCTTGCAAAATGTGTCTTCATTGGACGCGAGGCGCCGGAGGGGTATCGCAATTCCTGTATGTCTGACGGCCTTGGCAGGTCATATAATATATATGACCAGGCAAGCTAGCCAATCAAAAGCCGAAAAAATTATCTGCGGTATGACAAATATATATATACATGTATATATCATGCTAGCAGCGATGCGTCAGTTCACGCGAAATGACACTTATATAGTATTTGCTGAGTTTGCATATCAGTTCAGCCAATGATCATCCACAGGAGAGTCCTATACCCCTTGCCCCTTGCCCCCCCCCCCCACCCCAGATAAACGGCACTAGGACACCGCAATATCCACAATATAGTGTGAATGAAATATACATATACATACGAGTAGTGTGTATTGCTTTTTGAATGACCCTTTGTTGAGAGCACTCGTGCTATATGACAAATCGAGTATGTGTGCGTGTTATTGAACAAAATAATATACTAGTGTGTATATATATATATATATATATATATATATATATATATATATATATACTGTACACAAAATAACGCGTGAACATTTCGTTTACCACCATATATCTGTGTTGCAATCAATGTCTCTAATATAATATAAAATATGTTCACTTGTAATGTATGCAAAATGGTACAAAATATAGATATATTGATCTGCTAAAATTACACGTTATCAATGTTGGCACCACATACCCGATCAAAAATACAATTGTCCCACGTATTTTATCCACATTCGGTGGTCTACAGTTTACGAAAAGCATAAATAGGAGCATATGCGTATTAATTTGCATACCACATACACCAAGTTAATTTCTGCTGCATTCCTTTTACGACCACATACTAGTAATATTGGCCAAACGAGCAATTGTCATTAAACGAAGATGGCTAATATACTTCTGATAGGAGTATACAAATTAACAATTTAATTACTGATACTACAGACGTCAGACGTTGTTCAATATATGCAGAGTTAACACTATTACATAATGTATACCAAGTTAAATAACCGAATCATTGTGCATTTATAGCAGATACTGATTCCAGGAGATTTGTGTTAAATATTATTTTTGGCAAAATATTAATATCCCAATGTGTGGGTCGGTCTCAGACATAAACCCGGTAAATCTTCAAATATTTATGTACATAAGGTACATACTGGTGAAAACACATCAGCTGTACACATATTTTAAATATTAAACAATATAATACGTAGGTAGCAATCGTGTTCTATGCTACATATATTACCAACACAAACATTAGATTAGGACACCTACAGATCAGCATGCTTAACGAGTTGTGTATGCAAAATCTGACCTTTCTGTATGTACACAAGCTATAATAATTGACAAATAGCTTTTATTTATATTTTTAAGACGGGAATTCAGTAATGCAAAATGAATCCAATTAGTACTTTCAGCGTATATAATTAGGACATGGCAGTCTAAACAACATTTTGCAGTTTAATTTCGGACTGAAACAGTATGTACTTTGTATCTTTGCAATAAACAAATTATGTATTCCTTTAAAATGATAGTTATACATTGTTCAATGTGTCATCTCGTATGTGTCAGCAATTAGTATCATTCACCTTCCGGTATTACTGGTACATAATGATGTAATTGCTTTTATCCGATTAATACTGGCCGCCACCGTTTCTAATCTAATAAAATTAATTATCTTCTGACATATATGTCATTGTTCCATGTAGATTATGTTGTTTGGTACCGAAACTGACCATGACAGGCAGTGTGTGCCAATTGATTCGCATAATCAACACAATTCGTATAAAATGGCGGCCTTCGCGAATTTATTAAACATGTAGATATTACAAACTTGCCTGGTAAACAGTTTGACACATTATATACATGTATATTTATTAAATAAACGATGTTGGTTGGCAAGTTTCCTTCGTTTATGCATGTACGATAGATCTAGAGAGCAAATTATGTAAACTATATGTAATTTTCAACAATAACCGTTGTCTTGTTTGTGAAACTTGACAAGTTTGAACGACAGCCATGATGCTTCTAGCACATGCAATGTTCAGAAGACATATATCTGAATGAGGTGTGGCCATATTACTAAAGAAGTGGTGTTTGGTACCCACAATGATAGCACGTCTTTGTAAATTTATTTTACATATTTTATAAAATTCCAGTAGCATGGCGGCCATCTTGGATTTTCACAAGCTCTGTTCTGGCTTAAATCGTTTGTTATATATTCGGTAATGTGTTAGCTATGAAATAAATTAAGAAGTGCCAAATTGTCCCTTCTAATAATGGTTCCGCAATGTAGTGTATATACTACGGTAGCCGATGCTTTTCTCACTGGCGGCCATCTTGTTTATGCACATTAGTGGGCTTCAGTTACTACTTTGAAAAGGTATATCATGAATAAATATATACAGGATATATTTCTAAACACATTGGCACCAGACATCTTTGGTGCGCTCAGATGGTACCGACAACTCTCTCGCGCCCAGGGCCGACTGTTTTCGAAGCCAAATAAACGTATTCATCGCACATGCGCCATTTAGTTTAGTAGATTTGTATTGTAACTTGCTTCATTGTATGTAAGTACTTTCACCCAATGTTCTAATTAATTTCGATGGAGTGCCACTTTCATAGTCGCTATACTTTGCACATGTTTGGTTACCTGTTTTTTTGTCTTAGATTATAATGTCATTCAACAATTAATGATATCCGCCATGGATTAAAAACCCGTACACATTTCAGCATACATGTATAATTTAGCTGTGAAAATATTTTGCCATGATATCAGAATGTACACATCTGAGTTGAAGTCACTATGCTGCCAAACACGGAAATTGACGCGACGTCACAATTTTTTTACTTACAGAAATGATGGTCGTACATTAGAATAGAGATAACCGTATTGAAATTTGTAATTTGGGGAGATACTCGGTGTATTTACGGTTGGAAACTCCGATTTACCTGCGTCGCCGTAAATCAAAGTTTCCAACCGTAAATCTACAGAGTATCTCCCAAAATTACACATTGTAATACAGTTATCTCCTAAATTGACGCGACGTCACAAGTTTTAACTTACAATTCTCTGCACTACCCGCATTCGTGTTACGTAGTACGTTTGTTTTCAAACGAACGATGTCGAAACTGTGCATTTACATAATTGAGACATTACTGTGGTGGAAAAAACAATAAATTTAGAATCCTGCACAATATACTCCGCACAACTATGAAAATCGAAGCACAAGTATTTCATAAAATATTGGATTTTTCAACTGCTTCGTAGTGACGTTATTTCATTGCTATATTTACCCATTACGTGCGAACGGATTGTCGCAAAGTATGTTCTTATTGTCACATCAATTCACTTTGACCAGACGTAAATGTCATATAAAGATGAACAATGTGGCAGGTATATTAAACTTTTTACCAAGGAAGTCCGAGAACTTCATGACTGCACCTCGTATTTCGAAAATCAGTCATATGTTCCCTAAATGACGTCAAAAGTGACACAAAATTCAGAGCTTATGTGGAATTTGATAATTTTTGTAAATTATTGCGTATTTTCGAAATCAAGTTCGGCGAAAAACGGTATTACACCGGTTTTATTTTGTTTCTAAAATTTCAGATTCTACATTGCCACACCGCGGGTATGGTAGGGACAGAGCCAGGAGGAAGCATAGGAGGGGGTATAGTCACATAGCCAGCCATGGTAGGGACAGAGCCAGGAGGGAGTATAGTCCCATAGACAGCCATGGTAGGGACAGAGCCATTTTGATATATAGTCGCATAGACAGCCATGGTAGGGCCGGAACCAGGAGGGAGAATAGTCCAATAGACAGCCATGGTAGGGACGAAGCCAGTAGGGAGAATAGTCCAATAGACAGTCATGGTAGGGACGGAGCCGGGAGGGAGTATAGTACCATGGATAGCGAAGGTATGGACGGAGCCAGTAGGGAGTATTGTCCCATAGACAGCCATGGTAGGGACAGAGCTGGGAGGGAGTCTAGTCCCACAGACAGCCATGGTAGGGACAGAGCCGGGATGAAGTATAGTCCCATAGACAGCCATGGTAGGGACGGAGCCGGGAGGGAGTATAGTTCCATGGATAGCGATGGTAGGGACGGATCCAGGAAAGAGAATAGTCCAATAGACAATCATGGTAGGAACGGAGCCGGGAGGGAGTATAGTCCCATGGATAGCGATGGTAGGGACGGAGCCAGTAGGGAGTATTGTCCCATAGACAGCCATGGTAGGGACAGAGCCGGGAGGGAGTCTAGTCCCACAGACAGCCATGGTAAGGACAGAGCCGGGATGGAGTATAGTCCCATAGACAGCCATGGTAGGGACGGAGCCGGGAGGGAGTATAGTCCTATAGACAGCCATGGTAGGGACAGAGCCTGGAGGGAGAATAGTCCCACAGACAGCCATGGTAGGGACAGAGCCGGGAGGGAGTATAGTCACATAGACAGCCATGGTAAGGACGGAGGCGGGAGAGATTATAGTCCCACAGACAGCCATGGAAGTGACGGAGCCAGGAGGGAGTATAGTCCCACAGACAGACATGGTAGTGACGAAGCCGGGAGTGAGTATAGTCCCACAGACAGCCATGGTAGGGACGGAGCCGGGAGAGATTATAGTCCCATAGCCAGCCATGGTAATGACGGTGCCGGGAGAGATTATAGTCCCACAGCCAGCCATGGTATTGACGGAGCAAGGAGGAGGTATTGTTCCACAGACAGTAATTGTAGTGACGGAGCCAGGAGGGAATATAGTCCCACAAATAGCCATGGTAGGGACGGGGCCGGGAGGGAGTATAGCCCCATAGACAGCCATGGTAGTGGCGGAGCAAGGAGGAAGTATAGTCCCACAGCCAGTCAAGGTAGGGACAGAGCCGGTAGAGATTATAGTCCCACAGCCAGCCATGGTAGGGACGGAACCGGGAGGGAGTATAGCCCCACAGACAGACATGGTAGTGACGGAGGCAGGAGGGAGTATAGTCCCACAGACAGCCATGGTAGGGACAGAGCCGGGATGGAACATAGTCCCACAGACAGCCATGGTAGGGACAGACTCGGGGTAGATTATAGTCCCACAGACAGCCATGGTAGTGACGGAGCCAGGAGGGAGTATAGTCCCGCAGACAGCCATGATAGGATAGACTCGGGGTAGATTATAGTCCCACAGACAGCCATGGTAGTGACGGAGCCAGGAGGGAGTATAGTCCCACAGATAGCCATGGTAGGGACAGAGCCTGGAGGGAATATGGTCCCACAGACAGCCATGGTAGGGACAGAGCCGGAGATATTATAGTGGCCAACGCAGCCCTAGGGAGCTGATCTCAACCAAAAGGGCCCGCAAGTCGGTTAACTCAGAGTGTCCGGTAATTGCGGAGTCACATCGACACGATTTCTCAAAGTATAAATACTTAAAGGTGACGATCACCTAGTAGTCTCTAACTATCTTCCACAGTACCCACAGTGTGTATATACCTTGTCTACAACGTATCACAATACCGAAAGTGTGCATCTACCTAATCCACACCGTATCACAGTACCGACAGTATGTATATATATTGTCTACACCACATCACAGTACACACAGTGTGAATATACTTTGACTACAACGTATTAAAAATACCGACAGTGTGTTTATACAGTGTCTGCACCGTATAACAATACACACAGTGTATATACACAGTGTCTGCACCGTATCACAATACCTACATTGTTTAAATACCTTGTCTAAACCGTATTACAATACCGAAAGTGTTCATATACCTTGATTACACCGTATCACAATACCGATAGTGCGTATATACATTGTCTACACCATATCACAATACGATAGTGTGTACATACATTCCGTATCATGGACCTATCAAACGTATCACAATACCGAGAGTGTATATATATATATTGTGAATTGCCCACACTGTATAACACTACCGACATTGTTTATATACCTTGCCTACACCGTATGACAATACCCACAGTGTATATATAGCTTGTCCACACCGTATATACTGTATATACTATATATACACACTGCTTGTATTGTGATACGGTGTTGACAAGGTATACATACACTGTAGGTATTGTGATGCGGTGTAGACAAGGTATACACACACTGTAGGTATTGTGATACGGTGTAGACAAGGTATATATACACACTGTCGATATTATCATACGGTGCAGACAACGTATATATATCAACTGTGGTATGGTGTTTACTCCGGGTACTCCGGTTTCCTCCCACCTTAATGACCACCCTTACGCATTCATTGGTGCCAACGGAAGCGTTTGTATAAGTGCTCTCGTGCTTGTTTGTAATCGTTGTAAAATAAATAAAGTTTATACTTTAACTGTTGGTATTGTGATACGGTTTGGACAAGGTATATACACACTGTCGGTATCGTGATACAGTGTAGACTATGCATAGACATGTGGAAACTATCCACTATATCCACATTGTTTATAAACGTTATTTACACTGCATCACAATACCCACATTTGTGTTTATATACCCTGTCTACACCGTATCACAATACTGACATTGTGTATATACTTTGTCTACACAGTATTACAATACCGACAGTGTGTATATACATTGTTTACACCGTATCACAGTACTAACAGTGTGTACATGCATCGTCTACATCGTGTCAAGGAAGCTGTCCACTATATCACAATAGATGTGAGGTGAAGAATGTAATATATGTCATGAGATGCCACGGGTGTAGTCACGAATACATAGGATAAACTGGCGATCTCTTACACAAACGCATCACCATCCATGACCAGCAGATAAAACACCCGATGACGCGAATGTCGAAATTCAGTGCACATATAGACACTTGTGCAAATAGGTACACGCCAACGTATTATATTTTCCATTTTATAAAATGAAAACTGAAAGCACCATTACTAGGAAAACAAAGGAATTATACTTCATAAACAACGCTAAAACCACATTTAAATCAAATTACGTGAATTCATCCATGCCATCACACATGTGTATGATACATGTACATATATATGACGTTTGTTGAAGTATGCGTTTAGCAACGTCACGTTACACAGTTCCGTCCCCTAAAGTAGTGAAACCGGTTGTGAACCATGAATAAGAAATACAATTTCGTAGTGGAATCGGACTTTATTTCTATCATATACATTCCTTCAAGTTGTACGTGCACATCGTTTTTAAGTGTATGTGTGTGTGTGTGTGTGTTTTGTTTACACCGTAACATAATATCAATATATATATACATTGACTACACCGTATCACGGAAACTAACCACTATATCACAATATCAACAGTGTGTATATATATATTATCTATAACGTATTACAACATACAATTTGTAGCTTTTATGTCCAGACATATTTAATCGAACAATGTCATGCTTGAAAAGCAGTAGTATGTCGTTTTCTATTTCGGGTCTCTATGAAGCAATACAATTATATGTACATAATACATTGTTAGTATAATTATATTTCATCCCGCTGTCGTTCTTGTGTAGCAACTATTTTTTTTAAATACATTTTAAAATCAGAAAATTTTGGTTCTGTATTTCTCCATTTGCAAGAAAATATAAAATATTTTCACATATTTTCACAAATATAATGCACAGGTTTAAGAATATATTTTTCTGTTCATATTGTCCAAAACGCATTAAATGTCAATCTACATTATATCTAACATCATGACCCTTTAAAAATGAGCCCACTTGTAACCAGAAATGCCGACCTTTATTGCATTCCCACAATTGGTGTTTATTTGTTTCCTGTATTTGTTTCATCAACATTGCAAAGTATACTTATCTAGCAAAGTATACTTTGAGGGAGTAATCATTTATTTTTCCTGAAATGCATTATTTCAAATAGAACTAACCGCTGCATACATTTGATGATTAAATGTATGCAGACTTATTATACTGAATTTATTACATTATCACAGCCAAAATGGCTGTGATAATGTAATACATTCAGTATAATAAAAATTAATAAATTTATTCTTCAATTGAAAGTTTCTCCCTCAAAGTATACTTTGCTAGATAAGTATACTTTGCAATGTTTGGTGAAAAGGGCTACAAGGCCACGGTAAAGAAGTCACACAGATTAGAATTGACTATGTTACATGTACAAGTAATCATTTGTTCCTACAATTCTCATCAGAAATCTGTACTGACAATTTCTTATTTCAGTACTTATTGCGCTCAAAGGTTTAAGTAAAGGATCGAGGTTTATAAATACATTAAATATACATAAAAGCATTAATAAGTGGAAAAGCAATAAGCTAAACGACATTATTTACTCCCTCCTATACACAGTACCAAGGTCCCGACGGCCGCGAGACAACGGACTCTCACGAAACAATCAACCGATTGATATCACTGTCGCCTATTGTAGAAGTTAGGAAAATGTTAGCCCTCCGCAACGATATATTCCACCGGTTACTAGACAAAAAAAATGAATGTATGCGATAGCTCTAGTACAGCTGAGTGGCATATTATCAGGAAACCGGTGCACTTGTTTTACGCCGGCGTGCAGTGCAACACCAGTGGATAACAACATCTCAAACACAGGTGGTTTCAATATGTGCATAAATTATGCAAATATGCATGGGCGTCGCCAGGGGCCGTAAGTCTGCAGGACTCCTGGGGCTGTTTCACTAAACTTCGTACGACTAAAATATTCGTAAGTGCAAATTTAGGATCTTCTGGAAATTTCAATTGATGGGTTTACGTTTATTGAGCATAGGCTACATACGCAGCCGATGCTCAATAAATGTAAATCCAATAATTGTTTACAAGAAAACAGTGTTAGTCGTACGAAGTTTAGTGAAATAACCCCTAGCATTTTTTAAAAAGGAGTTTGAATTTCAGCTGTGAAGCATATTTCGGTTGCTTCACTGCCCCGGAATGTTCTGATTTCCAGAAGCCAAATGCAGCATTCGGGTATGTTTGGATCACAACTGGCAACGAGTTTTAGGTCAGCTTAAGAGGCGTATTCTGAAAAAATTTGCATATTGCAATACGTTTGGCGTCTGTAGACTATATGTACGTTTTGTTAGTAGGGCATTTAAATAATATAATGCCTGCTCATACTTAAAATGGCTGTACATTAGTAAAAAAAATAACAATGGCAAAAAAGAGGAAACCTATTCACCCCTCCACAAAAGTATGATTTGTGGCCAGGTTAAACAAAACAGCCCAGCACATTATAGTTTTTCAAATTTTATTAAAAAAGAGGAAATCCTCTGATGAAAAGAGGAAAATTCACACCACAGATTTTTATAAAAAAAGAATCCCGCTGGCTCCAAAAAAGGGGCTTTGTACGAACCTGTCGAACCGCCCCTGACGATGCCCTTGAATTTACTTACTGATCTGGTTCCGCTGGAAGCTGTAGAAAGCGTTCACGGTAGTAGGAGCGGTTGCCCATCTGTAAATACAGTATTGTTGGGAATCTGCATTGAACATTTTAATCGAATAATCGGACTCCTTACCGATTTTAGAGCTAGCTGCAAATCATTTGAAGGACTCTCTATATCATTTGGAGCTACCTCTAAATAAGTAATGCTAGCTATATTTTAATGCTGGCTCTAAATATTTAAAGCTAGCTCCAATTATTTAGAACGAGCAATAATTATTTGAGTTTATGTACATTTGGCGTCCCAGGAACGCCAAATATACATAAAATCAAATAATTAATGCTAGCTCTAAATAGTTAATGCTGGCTCTAATTATTGCCATCTTAGATTACGCGACGTCTTCATTTTTATCAAATCTGAAAAGGCTCAATCCAAAGACCTATAACTGTGAAGTTTGGTCAGCATCGGCCAAGTGGTTCGTTAGAAGATGTTTTAAATATACGTGTATAATAATAAACATGATAATTTGACATATCGGTGGCCATCTTTAATGACGTTTTGACCAAAAGACATCCATCAGAGCGATCGTCACGTCGATAAACACGATTTAAGGACTGACTATATAGAATATGACCGTTTGTTTCAAATGTAGTGGAATCATACATGTGACTGAATATCTATATAAAGTACAACTGACCCTGTACTTCTTACAGTATATTATACAGAGCATTGAGTTGCCATCTGAGCCATTTTAGTTTGTACATGTTATCGGACAGTTTCACCACTTGGAGGGTTTGACACCTATAGAAAATAATATGGCAGAACATCTAATACAAATTGGTCCAATAGGTCCCACATATATAGGATGACAACGTCCTATAAATATTATTCCAGCAGACTACACAAAAAGCTAGAAATTTGAGCATTTCTACCATCAGTCACAAAATATACAATGGACACGTTTCCAATGTGTAAAATGTCAAACCTATGCACTGTCTATTATTAGAAGTGCATCTGCCACAGGTAAAACCCGTATTTACTCGCATAGCAGGCAAGTAGACAGTAGTGACAATAAATTCAGATAACTGCTTACAAGTCACTGGATTCGATACAGTATTTATGTTAATACAGGTATATATCTACAGCACTGAGTATTGTTCTTACTGTTACACAGTCTTTACTGAATTCTCAAATATTTTAACAAAGGGTCAACAAATCTTTCAGATGTCAGACTTTGTATATACATTTGATGAAAATAAGGAATAGCTTGCTGTAGTCAGATGTCTCCCCATAATGTTGCACTAAATTTTATTCACGTGTTTGTCATATTATTAGTGGTATGTGTCAAACGTAATAAGAGTTAAAACTGGCTGATGGATTGTACATGCTAAGATGGCCGACATGAAAACTCCATATGTGGTAGGTAGTCTTACTTTTAACCCGTATTTTAGCTAGTGGTGAAGTTATTTTTGTAGTACAGTATACTATTTTGAATCATGGCAGTTGATGCTATGTTCATGCCATGTTTGGCATAGTCCATTTTAAAGTAATTTGATTGGTCATCAATGTCAGCTCAGGGTAATATTTGTTCCATTTAAATCATTCAGTCCTTATAGCTGGTCAAAGCAACATCAACCTGATATATGTATCTGAGTGCTATTTGCGATACTTCTTCATTGAACGACGTCGAGTGACTGATGTAGTTGGTATAAGAGGAATTGTGGATTGAGTGTGAGTGGTATGTAACCTTTTATTATATTTTAATGCATGTATTTGTGAACGGAACAGGTTATAGTCCAGTGCTACACGCCATATGAATCGGAAGTTACGAGAGTCCGTTATTGCACTGTGTGCACTGGATATAAACTGTTCGCATGTCATGTAGGTAACTCATCAGTTGTGGTTTTATATGTTGTTGAGACGTAATTCATATTTCCGTCAGTTATTAATAAAATCTGTGAAAATGGTCGCCGTCTTTGTAAACCGGAGTTCGCCCGACCAGACTGTGCGGCTGCGCAGGCTGATCTTTGCCTACGCTGTTTGCAAAGGCCAAGTGATCCATTTTCGTATATTTGTGATCAGTTTATGTGTATTTTCTGTGTAGCATTGTTGGCTCTGGGACATTGGCAAACAGGTTAAACCCTGATTAGATTGCACAAGGGTGCAGCCTGATCTGGGTCTACACTTGGTGCAAATGTTGTCGGCCACCTTCTTCCATGAAAGGGTTGATAGTAGCCATGACCATAGCCGCGAGCAAATAATATCTATTGTGACAATGACATTGTGCTAGCATAGCCAAGTATGTTGTCTGTGCATTGGCTGCATATTTGCATTGTGTTACAAATGTGTGTATTATTGTTGATCTGTGATATAATATGCATCAGCTATGATATGTCAGTTCTGTGTGTCGTTGGCACTGATCAGTTGCTATGGGTTTAGTTTGATCAGGGTCTACAGTGATGCACAACTGAATAACTGTTGCATAGTATATGGGTGAGTGTGTAATCAGTGGGTGACAATGTGTACAGGAGCATTCATGTGCATCCGATTGTCTGTGCAGTCTGTTTAGGTTTATGACAACGTCCAATGGATGTTGTATGTATAGGATCTGTTTTATTATGTTTTATTGGCTAAGTGAATGCACCGATTTTAATAGATTTAGTCATGTAGTTATGCACATGAGAATCGTCTCCATGTGATAACTGGTGCACTGGAATCATTAGAATCATATCAGTATAATTGTAATGCATGTAATATCATTGTGATTAACTTGACTAGTGCATCTTATAATTGTTCACTAGGGATGAGTGTTGGTGTGGCGACGGCCAGAGGACCATGACTTGATTTATGGTGTAAACGTTTTGGGACCATATCCCGGTAGGTTATCGACATATATTGTAAGGGTTTAGTGCATGTCTGTATATTTATCCCAGAATGGTTGTAGGTTCAATCCCTTCATTTCACTGGATTATCAGTTTGGTGAATTACTGTGCGAACATGTTTGGTTCATGAGAATCGTTTCCTTTTCATTATATTCTCCACATGTTCGAGGCTAAGTGATTTATGACAGAGGTGTCACATTCGGTAAAGTCAGCTGATATTGGGTATTAGTGTATATCATACTGATATGTGAATCTGTGGTATTTATCCACGAAAGGAGGAGTTCGAATATTGTAAATTGCAATAATTGACTAGGTTTTTGTAGGATCCATGTACTGTGCAATATTGTGTAAATGTTATGTAAATGTAAGCTTATTTTATGTAATGTTTGTTTCAGAAATATTTATCTACTTGTTTATACCAATAAACATTACGTTCTGAAAGAAAATGTTTCGAGGTGTATTGATACAACTTGCGTGACACCAGCATTTCCCCCCTCATCGTGAGCTAGCCGGGAAGGGGTTACGACATATGCACTGTGTAGGATATAGTAAGAAGAGAATGTTCACATGTATGTTATGCATATATCCCATCACATTTACGAAGCAGTTATGCATGAATCATTAGATGATCAGGGGCCCCAAGGGTCCATAATATATGGCATGACCATATTCGGTCTAAGTTGAAATTTCAGGATTCCAGGTGTTTTGTTTTCAATTGAGAAGCTGTCTGATTGCTGTACAAAAATGGCAAGCACTGTCAAATAAGGGTGGTTTTATCAGATCAAGGTCCCGATATTATAGTGAGTTCATTCAGAAGATATTACCACAAATATGGTGACCCCATTGACCATTTTGAAACAATCTGACAGAACATGGTATATGGTTCATTTACCCAGATTCGTCGAAATCAGTATGGGTGTTCATAAGGCAATAATTCCAGCACAAAAAATATTTAAACAATTTCCTAACATTTGATTGGCCCGTAGCAAGTCTCTGTCCAAAATGTATATGCCAGTAAACTCCCACGCCGAACTACTTTCCGTAACCGTGAGGAGCAGTTAAAATAATTCTTAAGAAAACGGAAAATAAACACATTTTCTTGATGAATTTATTTCAAATGCTGGAATTAAAAGGAATGATATGATATAAACTTGGAAAAGTCGCGGGAATACTGGACGAGGCCTTCCAGCCTTCGTCCAGTATTCCCGCGACTTTTCCAAGTTTATACCCCGATCAATTCCACAAAAAGGCCATACATTCCTATAATGCCTTTTGACGAATATGACATACTTTTGAAGTATGCGACGACCTCCATCTTTAACAAAATGCTTCATACATAAATCATCCTTGTAAAGTTTGGTCAATATCGATCCAGCGGTTCGGGAGAAGGCGTTTAAAAATGTGAACGTTCGACGGACGGACAGTATTTTCTCATAGCGCCCTTTCCGTCCCAAACAGAGTCCGGTGATGGCCCACAACCCTCGCCGGCCCGGGCTCAGGGGTGGAGGTTGGTGTGTGTGTGTGTGTGTGTGTGTGTGTGTGTGTGTGTGTGTGTGTATGGGGGGGGGGTAGCAGACTTTTTTGTGGGACCCTTGACGCGCCCGCCACCCCTCGTCTGCGCCTCCCAACGCCCTTTCCGCCCTCAAAAGAGACACCGGGGACGGCCCACAACACTCGCTGTCTTTTTTTCTGGGGTCCTTGACACACCCGTCACTCCTCCCTGCGTCTCCCAGCACACTTTCCACCCTCAAAAGAAAGTCAGGGGACAGCCCACAACCCACCCCGGCCCGGGGTTCTATAGAAACAGCAACCAAGTGGGGATCGCAGGTCGAGTCGGGGCGCGAAATGTGGTAGGTGGGTATTGGTGTAAGGTTATTTAGAGGGATGTCGGTGCGGTGGATATACATCAGGTACTCGTTGAACATGAAAGGCCACAAAACGTGCGCCTGGTTAAAGGTGGGTGGAGCGGAACTGTGTGGAAAAAGTTGTTGCTAGGCGTATTGTAAGGTCCACCGAATAAGGATCCGCCGAGGTTATAAAATCCCGGCGCCTTGTAAATCTTGCGGAAAAGGTGTCCAGATGGATATTCAGGTTTGTCGAGGTTGCGGCCGGGAAAGGATTCGGCATAGGCAAGTGGCCTTAGAACGGAGGGACAGACGGCAATTTCAACGGGTTCTGGATGAACTCCTCACTATTCGTCTTCCCATTTATACCGTGACGGGCAAGGTGTATATCCATTCATCTGGGGCAACCCATTGCCACCCGCATCCCCATTTAGGCAGTGGTCTCGCAAGGAGTATACCAATTTAGGCCCGCCCCTTGCTACTCGTGTTCCCATTTAGACATTGTTCGGGCAAGATATATACCCATCCAGCACATGGCTACTGTACGTAATAAAAAATCGGTCTATCTGGGTATTCGGCCCTCCGAAATCCTGACCTGGTCAGGGCCATCGCCTCAAAACGCTCGGAAGAGTATCAGAAAAGACTCTAGCAGGCTACGAGGTCGGGGCGGTTCCCGACTATTCGTGGGGATTTTGAAAACTCCCACAAGCGCTGCCAGAGTCTTGTTCCGAAGATCAAATTTCTTCTGCGTCGCTCAGAGAGTGGTTGAACGCTGTGAAGGTGACTTGAGGGGTCAAGGCCTCAACCCCACGAGGAGGCAGAAGATCCATGACTGGAAATATAGAGTTCACGAAACCGGCGCAACAATCGACGATCTGATCGCTCTGGAGAGGGTCCTCAAACATGCCATCATCATGCGGGATATAGCTGGCGAGGACCTCTAGAACACTAGCAAGTACCATGTCAGTCGGTGAAAACCAATAGAGCTCATCTGCCACAACGGCCACGCCTGGTCCAAAGGCCTCCACTTCCCACAGATCCACATCTACGAGGGTGATGTCTGGCAGGCCATCGGAGAGGCAACACGAGACCAGCCTATCGCAATCCGGTTTCTTGGGGGTGATACCCTATTTCTAGCGATTCGGGCACCCGGGCAACCGCATGACCAGATAGTCTATAAACGCCCCCCTTCCCAAAGACATTGACACCGAATTTGCCGAGTTCAAACAGGGCGTCCACCCCGTCATCCAGGCCTGGTTTGGGAAGCATTTCACCAAGCAGGGTTGGGCCCCGACGCTGCTGCTGGTCATTTTTGTAGAATCGGGTTTACTCCCCCACCTGAAAATCTGCGAGACCATCATCGCTTTCGAGAAACAAACCGAGGTCTGGCTTCCTGAGAACCGAGACCAGTGTTGCAGCATCATCGGGAAGTTCACCCAGGGCAGCAAGGCCGACGGCGAAAAGTTGTATTTTGTGATATCAGCAAAGCATTTGACCGTGTCTGGCATACCGGTCTGCTTATGAAATTAACAGCGGCAGGTGTTACTAATAACGTACATGACTGGTTCACCAACTACCTTAGTAATCTGAAACGAAGGGTTGTGCTGCCAAGAGTCTACTCTAACTGGAAACACATTAGAGCTGGTGTCCCAGAAGGTTCTATCCTCGGACCATTGTTATTTCTCCTATACATAAATGATATTGTTATGGACATAAGGTCCAATATACGCCTCTTCAACGATGACACCAGCTTATACATTATTGTAGACACTCCAGAAACTGCTACTAGGACCATTAATCCCGATCTTGAAACTATTTCCAATTGGTCTAATAAATGGCTTGTAACATTTAACCCTAAGAAGATAGAATCACCACTTATATCACGGAAACGTAACAGACTATTGATGAATAATGTTAATGTTTCAGAAGTTGAGAGCCACAAACACCTAGGTATATACTTTAACAATGAAGGAACATGGCATCGACATATATAATATATAACAGGGAAAGCATGGCGTAGAATATACATTATGAGAAAACTAAAATGCATACTAGAGAGAAAATGTCTGGAAATAATTTACCTTTCCTTTATTAGACCTCTGTTAGAATATGCTGATATCGTATGGGATAATTGTATTCAATATGAGAAAGATGGATTGGAAAAATCCAAATTGAAGCTGCTCGTATAGCTACAGGTGCAACTATATGCTGAAATTCCCTGGGATACATTAGAAAATAGACGACATTCACATAAACTGTCGCTGTTTTACAAAATGAAAAACGGCATTTCACCTAATTATCTTGTGGATATCCTTCCGCCTGAAACAGACACTACTCGTAACAATTTAGGAAATGATGACAACCTACATATCATACGATTCAGAACAACTCTCTATTATAATTAATTTCTTCCCTCTTCAGTCCGAGACTAAAACTCTATGTCACAAAACACACGGAATGCTCCGTCACTTAGTTGTTTTAAAACCAAAATAAAAACAATCACAGACAAGGTTCCAAGTTATTATTACAGTAGTCAACGGCATATGCAAGTAATACATACACGACTCCGGACAAAATGCAGTTCTCTTAACTATGACCTATACTGCAAAAATAGTCTTGAATCACCAAATTGTATCTGTGGTCAAGTTGAAGATGCCACTCACTACTTTTTCTCCTGTACAAGATATGCACTACATAGAAATCAATTAATAGATGATATAAAAGCTTATTGTCAACCGACCCTCAATACCTTACTCTATGGTAATATACAACGGGACGATCCTACTAACGAAACAATATTTACAGCTGTAAGAATGTACATAGAGAATACAAGTCGCTTTGAAATGATACGGTGGCACCTCTGTAAGCCGGACACCTTGTACATGATTGTGTGGGTAATTCTGGTGGGTTTTATTTGTATTTATCTCTGATGGTACAGTCTGTTTGTGATTGCAAAGCATGAAAACATGTCTTGGAGTGGTCATATGACTGATTTACAGTGTAACATATCTATGCCGGACGCCATGGGGACGTCTCAGGGTTTCCGGTTTGGAGTGGTTCCACTGCGGCTGCTTTTGTACATCATCACGATAACCAACACTTAATGTGGGCGTGGGTGGCTTAGTGTGCGAACATGTTTGTTTCTCGAACTGCTGCAGTGGATTTTTTTCTATTTTTATTTTATAATAACGAACTAAAATAGTTGTCTTTCCATTTTTGTTAAAAATTGGTTAATGCATGTATATTTACATATTGTCATCTATAATACATCTACCGTGTTTCGTAGGAAGCAGAAAATAGGAGCATAAAGCAATCATGCTAATGGCAGTACTAATTATGTTTGCTATGTCCTGGTTCTGGCAGCCTGTGATACCAAGTTACATGTTAGGGAGAGGATTTATATAAGCTTGCTTTCAATCCAATCCCATTTGTATAATTCTGTATATACTACGATTGATGCCTTACTTGTAAATAATATACAAATAAAATGGGTTTAAACCAAACGACTGACCCGAAGGCTTGCGACCGACCATGGAGAGCTGGACTTCCTCGTGAGAGACACCTGCCAAAGCGACACCCTGGTTGGTGCACCTCAAAGATGCCCCCTAGGCCACACCCTCACGTATTATGATGGCTCCCAGCCCCAGTACACCCACCTGAGGGCGAGAATGCAGGGGTATGCCCACATCAATCTGCTCGAGATGCTGCGGCGATTCACATATGAGAAGGCCGTCCGGGTGGCAACTCACCAACTACGTCCGCAAGCTCGAGGGGGTCGAGGCTTATGTGCCGCAGGAGGAGCACCCAAGGGGGTACTGCGGCATCTGTCATATCTACCACCACGAAGAAATGCTGAGGCCACCCCGAGATGGGATCAACCCGGCCCAGTGGCGCGACAAGGGTGAGAAGCTATTCATGCCACAGGAACACGCAGCCTATCATACAAAGCCCGAGTATATCAGCCATGCAAAGGACCACCCTCCCAGCACTGCACCGAGCTACGATGATCCCCTGTCCCGACGCTGGCTGAGCTACCTGAACGGTGGCGAAGGTAGCGGAAAAAGTACGAGAGCAATCGAGCTCTTCCGGGCGAGAGACCCCTTCGTGTTCACCCCAACCCGCCTTGCCAAAGAGATACGCGTCAGAGGGAGGGGGGGGGGTCAAGGTTCAGACCTACCATAGCTTGATTTATGATGGATGACAAGAAGCTATATTCTAGTTTACCAACGGCGGACCAGGACGTCCCAGCGGACCCGACTGCATTCCGATTGAACAGGATTGATGAGATCCAGTA
The DNA here is from genome assembly GCA_029237695.1 of Conchocele bisecta. Lineage (NCBI taxonomy): Eukaryota > Metazoa > Mollusca > Bivalvia > Lucinida > Thyasiridae > Conchocele > Conchocele bisecta. The sequence continues at coordinate 5,367,717 of CM055279.1, forward strand.
TCTTCTCCTACAGGAAGGATCTAACAGTACTGGCCTCGCCAAAAAGTATTGGCGGGCTGTGAACGCGGCTGATGGAATCAACACCGCACTCGCTTCAACTTCAATACTTAGTGGGATATGTAGTCTCACTCTAGAATAGACCGTTTTCGTCGTACCAATTGCTGCGGCCTTATGTGCAGAGGCCGCCGCGGCTGGATTGCATTGTATGGCAAGCAGGTTGGCAGCCCGCGGCCTAAAAGTCCAGAGCAAAAATCATGACCACGTCACTGTCCTTGCGCGGACAGAGAAAAACAGCATTGACGCCAGCATGATCAAAGCCATTCAAGACAACGAAATTTCGGATGGCGAGGTCAAGTCCGTCTATGACGAATGGGACCGATATAAGGACCTAAGGATGTGATCAGGTCTAAGTCCTCTCAACCCTCAAATTATCACAGACGCCGACATAAAAAGGCTCGTCATGGAAGAGAGCGCCGAAGAAAGGCGAAACATCCTAGACCGCCTAGGGAAGTAATATGTTTGTTCGCGTGTCTGGCCCGGGAGGTCCCGCCGGCGCCATATAGTCCGAGCATCATGATTCCTCGCGCACCCCCTGATGATTTTAGATTTTAGAAAGTAGGTCAATGTAGCTGTATAACTGAGGTACAATTTCGAAGGAAGACATGCTAACATTAATATATTTATTCCACGAGTACCTGGCGAAGAATTTAATCCCGCACTACAAAATAAAATCCGAAGCGAGGGAAGCGGCAAATGTGTTTGAAAAAGACCGCATGCGCTTGAACGGAGAAACGCATGCTGGCGACTAGCGGTCATTGAAAGCGCATCTGGGAGTCCCACCCGGCGAGTGGGTGGGGTGCGTGGGGATAGGGCGGGCATAGGGCTCTCATATGTTTCAGGAAAGGGGCTTGGGAGCACACGGGCAAAAATCAACCCCTTCCCAAATTGTCTAGCCTGGTGGTGTGTGTCAGTCCAAGGCGGGGGGATGGGGATCGAGGAAGCAAGGCACAGTTTGGGTTACAAGCTCCCCAACTATTAGTGCATTCATTTAATTGTGTTTGGCTTCGTTAATGGCAGTATCTACGGTGTTAGCTATTTGTTTGTTAACCACTGCTTCAGGCTCAGAGGTATACCTCGGATGAAGGCCGTCCCGTTGTTGAAACGCCGGATATCGAGAATAATGTAGCCGTCCAGGTTACATACAGTTAAATAAACGCCGTCCCTCAGATCGTAACGCTTTACGAAAACGCAAGCCGTTCGATTCGCGACTTTAACTTCGTAGTTCATCGGATGTTCGCGAGCTAACGACGAAAGAATTATACCGGGATCGGACAGTAGCGTGACTATTATAATTACGGACGCCCCTATCCATTTAGCGACCGTTATATATCGCCTCGAGTTGTTTATTCTATTTCATTGTTCCAGCATTTTACCAATTTCGGCGCAGCAAGATTTTTTCTGGAAATGTTTTTTTTCCGATGGTGCTGAAACATTCCTGAACGTCTTTGAGTTCCAACCATTCCCTGCTTTTCAACTCTCGATAAACGGCAAAAATCCGGGTTCTAACTCGTGCCGATTTTTTCCTTCAATGACCACCTCGCTAAGCATCGGTCTTAAATTCTTATTCTCTCTTCTTGTTTTGTGTTCTGCTTAGCGAGGTGTTGTAGGCTACCGTCCACATCACTCTATCCTGCGACTGGTCTAGGGTACCCTCCTCCTCATTCCTCCCTCGAAAGTTCTTCTAGTCTGTGAAGTGTGTGGGCAGGGTCACACGTTGGCAACGTTTAGTCTCGGCGACCTGAGGCTGACCTGGCGTCCCAGGTTAATGAACGATGTTAATTTGTCGTATATAAACCATAGCCTTGTTGTGCAATCAGTGTTTTAGTTAATTGTTATTTGATTTCATCAGAACAAATCCGTTTTTTACACAATAAAATAGGGGTATTCAATCCAAATTGTTGAAAATAAAAAATAATTAATAAGAAAAACATTCGGACATCCTGTAGCCTATTTCATCAAAATTGCAAAGTATACTTATCTAGCAAAGTATGCTTTGAGAGAGACATTTTCAATTTAAGGATAAAATTATTAATTTTTATTATACTGATTTATTACATTATCACAATCATTTTGGCTGTGATAATGTAATAAATTCAGTATAATAATTCTTCATACTTTTCATCAAATATATGCAGTGGTTAGTTCTATATGAAATAATGCATTTTGGGAAAAATAAATGATTACTCCCACAAAGTATACTTCGCTAGATAAATATACTTTGCAATTTTGATTAAATCGGCTACTGGTTTCCGCTTAATGAGTTGTGGATGTAAACATGCAAGAAAACACCGTGACCCGCAGTAAATAATACTACACTCAGGTATTCATGTTCACACCGTGCAATTGTAAATACACGCTGGGAGGCGCAGGGAGGGGTGGCGGGCGCATCAGGGGTCCCACAAAAAAAAAAAAAAGTCTGCTACACCAGCCCCACCCCCCCCACCCCCCCCCCCCCCCCCCCCCACCCCCCCCCCCCCCCCCCCCCCCCCCCCCACCATCACACACCACTTCCCCCAGCTGAGCCCGGCCCGCTACATTTTGGGGGAGGAAAGGGCCCTAGGAGACGCGGAGAGGGGTGGTGGATGCGTCAGGGGTCCCATACAAATGTATGTTCACCCCCACTGCTGCTGGCTGAGACTAAGATGTGTTACAGCTCAGGCTATGACAATCCAATTGTTTCATTATAGGAATGAATGGCCTTTTTGTGGAATTTATCGGGGTATAAACTTGGAAAAGTCGCGGGAATACTGGCCTTCCATTCCTTATAATTCCAGCATTTGAAATAAATTCATCAAGAAAATGTGTTTATTTTCCGTTTCCTTAAGAATTATTTTAACTGCTCCTCACGGTTACTGAAAGTAGTTCGGCGTGGGAGTTTACTGGGATATAAATTTTGGACAGAGACTTGCTACGGGCCAATAAAATGTTAAGGAATTGTGTAAATATTGTTGTGCTGGAATTATTGCGAGTTGACATTGCCAATAGATATTCAGAAACGTTGATTATCCAGACAAGATTAACACAGGCTGTTGTGAAAATAAATGCTAGAGAAAGTAAGCAGGGGCTCACGTATATCCCCGGCCGCCGCCTGGACCGACAAATAAAAACCTTAAAGCAAATATTAAAAAAATACTTTAACACACATTTCTAAGCAATTTGACATTGGACATGAAGTCCACATGGGTGTGGTATGGAAATGGAAAGAAAATATGGATGATGATAAGGAAGTATATGAAGAATGATGTCAATCCGACTGAACCTTGCAGAGATAATGGGTACCCGAAAACTTTAACGCAAATCTTTCTAAGTAACTTGACATTGACATTGGACGTGAAGGCCGCATGAATGTAGTATGGAATGAAAATATGGATGATGGTAAGGAAGTATGAAGTTTTGAGGTCAATCAGACTAACGTTACAGATATAATGGGTATCCAAAAACTTCAACGTGGATGGACGGACGGACGGACGGACAAACGGACGGACGGAAGGACGGACGGGATTACGAAAACTATATACCCCTCGACATACTTCGTATGCCGGGTGTATAATAAAAAGATCTCAACGGCTGCAATTTTAATTATCCCTTTCAACACTACATAACTCAAATGAAGATGTTTGCAAACATTGTAGATCTCATCTCATCTCATCTGGATCTGCACTTTTTGCAAGTAATTTTCATATTTTTGAGAACAAAACACCCCCTTTTCGTAAATGAACCTGTCTGAAAACTATTTTGTGACGCTTGGATTGGTCCACTCCAGTTACTCAGTGCTGAAAGGGTTAACCTTTAGAATGCGGGGAAACGAAAATTGTCATCTGCTGTTTCATATTTTGTCTTTTGTCTGAATAAAACATGGCTTAGCAGTGCTTCAGAATAATTTCCATTGAAAACGATTTTAAAGTGTTGTCAAATCATGTTTTTGATGAAAAAATTGACAATAGAAAATAAACAGCAGACGACAAAATTTAATTCATCATGGTAAGGGTTAAGCGTCCAACACACCTGGATTGGTCCTCTTCAATCACCTCTCGTAATCTGCCAAATGAGTCTGCGCTGTCCCTCTGTAAAATACTCAGTACATTCTCAAAATACAGTTCCGGCTCCATAGTCATCTGCAAGTAAAGGTTAGCAACCACTAAATCTGACTATGACTGGAGAAATGTGGTTATATGATATATTACCAGTGTGGATCGTGATCATATGGCACTCTCCTGTTGCCTGATAACGATGTATATTGTTTGTTAGAAGCATGAGGGGCGGTTCATTGATGTAATGGCGAATAGTGCATATCCTGATCATCGTCTTTGGTGGGCTATATAACATCAAATTCCGTCCATTTGTAAGGAAGATTTTAAAATTTACTGTCACATATTTATACGTCGCGTCTGAAAACATCGTTTGGAAGCGTTCAGAAACCATGTGATCATAAATCTTGATATTAATCAGGGTCGTTTCCGTGGTTTTATATCACGTGGTTTCCGAAACTGATTTCCGACGTGACGTAATCTGTGACGTCAATTTTCAGTATATTTACTCTAAAATTTTCATAAAAAGAGACGAATTTTGATGATATTCTTTAACATCTTCAGAAAAAAAAACGATTAATTTTGATGATACAGTAGAACCTCCCTAAACCGGACATGCAGGTATTCTCTGTATCCTTAATTTTGTGTGTTTCATTGTCATCTATCTCTGATGATAGTGCCTGTTCATGTTCGCAAAGCATACCCGCATGCATTGACATATTCATATGTATAATTTGCAGTGAAACCTCTCTAAACCTCACAGGGTGTCCGGTTTAGAGAGGTTCCACTGTATATATAAAGACGCTGACTTACGTGCTTTATGTGTGCTCTTTACAATAGTGTTCACTAAGAATCGAGTACCGTTTATTTCTTAGTACATTCAAGTGCTCTATATCTTTATATTAAATGTAAGCGATTCGCGGCATCAAACCGACAGAATTATGAGTTTAAAGCAAACTACATGTATTCAATATAGGACAACTTCTTCCACATTTGTTGCGCTATGTTTCATAAAACCCGTCATTACATTAGAAAGATATTAAAACAAATCTACTGTAAACACATCTAAAAAACCATGACGTCACGGCGTTCGGAAAGCACGTGATCCCACACCCTGTTTATAAGACTGAATTTATTACTATGTAATACTTACATTTCCGTACAGTTTATCCAAGATGGTATTATTCAAAAGGTACTCTGGAAAACCGACAATCTCGGCGATCGCTTCAGCCTAAATAAATACAGAAAATAGGCACTGCCTATGTGACGGGAATTGAAGGCTCCTGATTTTTTTCTCCAGTATTTTAACTACCTGGGAGAATAGATAGACGTATGTACTTTACGGTGTGTGAATTTGGCACCCGTATGGCACTATTCAATATTATTACATCAGGACGTCCCGATTGATGGTGCCACATCATGTCGTCATGAGATATAAAATTAATGTTAACTTTGTAAGTCGTTGATGTTATCAATACATATTGAACAAATATAAAACCGCGCCTTGTTATGATTTATTGATATCAATTATTAGATAATCCAATTATGGATATCAATAAATTAAGTGTATTTATTTATATAAATATCAAAATATGAATATCAATAAATCATTGAATAAACAGAGAAAACGCTTCCTATGCGGTCATACTCACCTTATAACGGAGCCCCGCAGGGGACGTACAGTGGGGTCAGCGTGTAAGTACACACAACCTGTCGTGTTCGTTCGTGTGTGCACTTACACGCTGACCCCAATGTAATTCATGTATAAAAAGAAAATGTAAATATTTTTCTCCATTTTTTCTCATTTCGCATCAAAAGTGTATGTTGTTACCACTCAGTTGAACCGTCTCGGCGAGACGGTTCAACTGAGTGGTAACAACATACACTTTGGGTGGGTAGCGAACCAACATGTCGTGTTCGTGCGTGTGTGCTCTTACACGCTGACCCCACTGTAGCATTCTTTTTCATTAGAGGGAACGAATTGTTAAATTGCGGGAGCAAATTGTTATGTCGTGGGAACGAATTGTTAATTCGTGAGAACGAATTGTTAAATTAAGGGAACGAATTGTCATTTCGTGGGAACGAATTGTTAATGTGTTAAATTGAGGGAACAAATTGCTATTTCATGGGAACGAATTAATAAAAAAATGTCCATGTCCTCCGTACCTTTTCATGTGCAACAATCTTCATGTCATTGTCCATCCAATCGACATCATCCAGCAGTGTGTAGAAGGCCTTTCGTATATTGTGTATCATCGACAGTGCCTGAAAGATTTATGTATAGAGTTTATTCAACAAATCCGACAAAAAAACGTTTCAAAACTGTGGTGGACCAAATCCGACAAAGAAACGTTTCAAAAGTGTAGTGGAATAAATTGTATTTCACATGCTTTTCGAAAAATGGGAAATGCTCTTAGACTAGATTATAACGTTGCAAAAATTGACAATTTTGACGTTAACGTATAAATTGTTTCTTCTCCAGATATGACGTCAAAATCGTCTAGGAGGAAATATTTCCTTCAAGGAAATAAATCCCTCCGGAATCACGGTAAATCAAAATCCGTCCGTTTGTTAGGAAGATTTTAAAGAAAATCTACTGTAAAAATGACGTCACAGATTACGCCACGTCGGAAAATCGAGTTCGGAAACCACGTGATCCCACACCTTGTAAGTATTTACAGAAACAAATTTATTCAACCCTGGAATTAGAATAACATGGCCTGGTGCCATGAGTTGCCAGGGGTCCGTCTCATCGAACTTCGTACGACTAAAATGATAGTAAGTGTAAATTTAGGATCGTATGGATATTTAAATTGATGGATTAACATTTATTAAGCATAGGCTGCATATACAGCATATGCTCAATAAATGTAAATCCAGTAATTGTTTACAAGTAAACAGTGTTGATGTGAAATTTACAGACTATCATAATTTTGCACTTACGAACATTTTAGTAATATGAAGTTTAGTGAAACGGCCTCCCGTGGCTCGTTTCACTAAACTTCGTACGACTAAAAGGTTCGTACATGTAAGTGCAAAATTATGATAGTCTGTAAATTTCACATTAACAATGTTTTCTTGTAAACAATGATTGAATTTACATTTATTGACTATAGGCTGCATTAGCAGCCTATGCTCAATAAATGTAAATCCATCAATTGGAATTTACAGATGATCCTAAAATTTAGTGAAACGGGCCCTTGGTCTTGGAAGGATATATGCAGATTATCAGGCTCGGCTCGGAAACAGTAGAAATTGCTCGGCAAGTCTCAGAATTCCTACGCGTTTCCTAGCCTTGCCTGATAAACTTGATGTCAAAAGACACCGGCCTGGCATTCTTTATTTACCTCCGTTTTTGAGTCTTTGTTGAAGTATGTCTCCACGAACATTCGTCCTATGACCATGTCAAACGGCAGCTTTACGTAACGAACGCAGTCTTTCCATCGAGCGGGCGACGCTTGGCGTCCATATATTGCCTGAATTAGACAGTGAATGAGTTGAACTTCCCAACAACACATAAAGGGCCACAGACAATCCCTGCCTGTTACGGTACTGGGGGCCGATTCGCTAAACTTCGTACGACTAAAATGTTCGTAAGTGCAAATTTAGGATCGTATGGACATTTCACTTGATGGATTTACATTTATTGAACACACTGTTAACCCTTACACCGCTATCTTAATTTTGTGTCCTCTGCTGTTTATTTTTTATTTTCCATTTTTATTATCAAAAACATGCTTTGACAGCACTTTAGAATAATTTACAACATGCTTTGACAGCACTTTAGAATCATTTCCATTGGAGTGTTGAACTGCTGTCAAACCATGTTTTTATTGAGAAATAAGGCAATATATAAAAGCAACAGCAGACGATAAGTGTTGTGTGTTGCGGTCTAAGGGTTAATGTGAAATTTACGGACTATCATAAGTCTGCACTTAAGAACATTTTGGCCGTACGAAGTTTAGTGACCCCCCCCCCCCCCCTCCAACCCTGAATTGGAAGAGAACAGTTATGCTGGTGCTGCACACATGTGAAAGACTGTAAACTGTGACAAAACAAATGCCCATTACAAAAAATCCATTACCCCACCCACTTGGTCTCATACAGTACTGTCGTCTAAATAAAAAAGAAAATGCCCTACCTTCTAATAGAAGATAGTACTGTATGAGACCAAGTGGGTGGGGTAATGGATTTTTTGTAATGGGATTTTTTTGTTGTGTCACAGGTCCGAGTCTTCCACCTGTGGTGTTGCACTCCGCGCCGTCCTAAACTGTTTCACGTTGAAATAGAAACCATTTGTATTTTATCGAAGCGTCCTGGTGTCAATGCTAAAATATGTTTTATATCCTAATATGTTTTACTATCTCCTAATTAGGACTTAGTATCCCCTAATTAGGACTTACTATCTGCTCATTAGGTCATAATTAGGAGATACTATCTTCTAATTAGGAGTTACTATCTCCTAATTAGGAGATAAATATATTTTAGCATTGGCACCATTAGCCTATTTCATCAACATTGCAAAGTATACTTTAGTAGCAAAGTATACTTTGAGGGAGAAATTTTCAATTTTATGATAAATTTATTATTTTTTATTATACTGAATTTATTACATTATCACAGCCAATTTGGCTGTGATAATGTAATAAATTCAGTATAATAATTCTGCATACTTTTAATCATGAAATATATGCATTTGTTAGTTCTATATGAAATAATGCATTTCAGGAAAAATAAATGATTACTCCCTCAAAGTATACTTTGCTAGTAAAGTATACTTTGCACTGTTGATGAAATAGGCTACAGGACGCTTCCATAGTATTTCAAAATGGTAGTTGAATGAATTTTATATTACATGCTCTTCGATAAATGTGAAATTTGTTCTTAGACCAGCGTTTAACGTTGTCAAAATTGACAAGGTTGATGTTAGCGTATGAATTGTTTCTTCACCGGAAATAACGTCAAAGCGTGGCGTCAATTACATCTCACGAACGTCTACGAGAAAATATTTCCTTCCACGAAATACATCCCTCCAAAATCACGGTAAATCACTGGGTAGCATGTAATACTGTTATTTCTTCAAAGTTTTAAATGTGAAATACATATACATATACATATACAATATACAATATACAATATACAACAATATACATATACATATACATATACATATATATACATATACATATACATATACATATACATACATATACATATACATATACATATACATATTACATATACATATACATATACATATACATATACATATCATATACATAATACATATACATATACATATACATATAAACATATACATATACATATACTATACATACATATACATATACATATACAAATATATACATATACATATACATATACATACATATACATACATACATATACATATACAATATACATATACATATACATATACATATACATATACATATTACATATACATATACATATACATATACATATACATATACATATACATATACATATACATATACATATACATATACATATACATATACTATACACTATCATATACATATACATATACATATACATATACATATACATATACATATACATATACATATACATATACATATACACATATACATATACATATACATATACATATACATATACATATACATATACATTATACATATACATATACATATACATATATACATATACATATAATACATATACATACATACATATACATATACATATACATATACATATACAGTATACATATACATATACATATACATATACATATACATATACATACATATACATATATACATATACATATACATATACATATACATAACATAACAATATACATATACATATACATATACATATATACATATACATATACATATACATATACATATACATATACATATACATATACATATACATATACATATACAATATACATATACATATACATATACATATACATATACATATACATATACAATATACATATACATATACATATACATATACATATACATATACATAGACATATACAATATACATATACATATACATATATACATATACATATACATATACATATACATATACATATACATATACATATACATATACATATACATATACATATACATATACATATACATATACATATACATATACATATACATATACATATACATATACATATCATATACATATACATATACATATACATATACATTATACATATACATATACATATACATCTATACATATACATATACATATACAATATACATATACATATACATATACAATATACAGAAGTAATGATATGTTATACATATAATATCTATGTAGTTTGTGTTTTCTGAGCAACAGTCTGCTTTCCACGATATTGTTGTGCTAACGTTACGCCATTGATGTTGACGTTAATCGTCATAAAAATACACGTGCAAATATGTGATCAATTGTTGTATATTTAATCTAGAAACATATAAATAGGATTTGAAATCATTTTAGTCACTTTGAAATAGAATTTAATTGGAATTGTAAGGAAAAGGACATGCGTTTCTAGAATTTATTTGTGATATAATCTGTCCGACCTTTAATCAGAATATAAAAAAAAATCAGATAACGTCCCAAAAGCGTTGTTTATTTGTAATGATACTTATTATTATTAACCGACTCCCTATACACATGCAAGTTGATATTCCATAGTTTTCACTAATTCCCTGAGTTGTTAAGTTATGATTTTTGTCGAAGATTACGTCATAAAATTTAACGTAATTGAGATTGGTCTGTCGATTCGCTCCACGCCAAATGTATGTTCATTGTGTCACATACACTGTTACAGGTTGAGTAATAAAACGGTTATTTCATGGTAATTCGTGGAACAGTCAAAACATATTGCCCCTCGGTGCTGTGGTCGACCCGGCCTTTGGGCAATAGTGCCTCGGGTCGTCCACAGCACCTCGGGGCAATAGTTATATTGAATGTAATATATATATAATTATATATACCGTTATTTCATATATATATATAACGGTATATTACATTATATATATATGAAATAACGGTATACAGTTATACATGGACTATGCATGATATATTTGTCTAACCTTTTTGTATGCATCTCCCTGTTCACGGAACCGCTTAGAAAGATTGCGCACCCGGTTGTTCATAATTCGCCAGATCGCGTAATTTGCCAATGTCCTACAACAGGGAAACAAATACCAACATGGTGATATACATAATTATGCATATGGCCAGTTGACAGTATTTCAGACAAATAATTGCGGGAACTTAACTCTACAAAAACTCTCGTAGCGTATGTAGCTGCTACGGATGGTACGCGAGTTTGAGTTAGAGTTATGTGTCTGCAACTCATTGTCCCATAATTGTCACGTAATTGGCTAATGCCCTGCAACAAGGAAAACACACATGATGATAACATACAGTGGGGTCAGCGTGTAAGTGCACACACGAAGGAACACGACAGGTTGGTTCCAACCTGTCGTGTTCGTTCGTGTGTGCACTTACACGCTGACCCCACTGTATCTGTCAGTGCCGTCGAGTCACTCAGGGGATTGGATTAGTTTTCAGTTTAATTGACAACCGAGCTTCGGTTGCGAAGGCGGACACTTACACAGTGGGGTCAGCGTGTAAGTGCACACACGAACGAACACGACAGGTTGGAACCAACCTGTCGTGTTCGTTCGTGTGTGCGCTTACACGCTGACCCCACTGTATCTGTCAGTGCCGTCGAGTCACTCAGGGGATTGGATTAGTTTTCAGTTTAATTGACAACCGAGCTTCGGTTGCGAAGGCGGACACTTACACAGTGGGGTCAGCGTGTAAGTGCACACACGAACGAAGACGACAGGTTGGAACCAACCTGTCGTGTTCGTTTGTGTGTGCACTTACACGCTGACCCCACTGTATATATGGATGGTATGATGAGTTGACAGAGTATGGGACAATTAGTTGCAGACACAGGACTTTGAGTTTGTGTAGAGTTATGTGTCTGAAACATGTGAGACATAGAGAATAGTAGGTTAGTGCCGTGAATGGGAAACATATCTGGTAAGGCTTAGGAAACGGGATGGGCTAGGCTCTGCCGAGCACATCCCGTTTCCGTGCCGCGCCAGATATTTTTTCTATTCACGGCACTAACCTACTATTCTATTTATCCCGTCAACACCTACAAATAGCTTTAAAATGCTATAAAAAATAACCCCAGCCACCGCACATATTCATACACAGTGATTAGGTCGTATTGACACTGAGGATATCAAAAATGTTTCACGGCACTGTGTTTCACGGCACATACGCACTGTGTTGAAGGGATAAAATGTGTTATACACAGCCAACTAAAACTGGCACATTATGCACTGACATGCAAATTAGGCTCATTACAATGGAGATTCATGTTCAACAAAACAATCCAGAAACCTGATAATGTTAATAGATTTGTCCACAATAATTAATAGGACGGTGTTCTGTGTTCAAATCTAATTACCATTACCGACATTACGTCCCATGTTCCACTGTAGAATATGTATACTTATTTGATTTGTATGTGTATAAAATGCACGAGTGCGATATTCCGCGACTTTAGGAGCGCAGTATCATTGCGCAGCGGAACGAGTGACATATATCCACATACAAATCACATACATGTAACCGTTTTATTATATACGTACATCACTCGCAATTTATATGCGCCAAAAATATGCAAAACATAATTAAAATAAACAAATTAGTCGTGATTTAGAAGGAACTTTTTGCGAGATAAAACGTAGTGAACCGGCACTGTGTTGCTGTGTTTCAATGGGAAACGAAAGTACGTACATGTATATAATAATTCCCGTTACGATCTGGTGATTTCTGGGGCATACCATTTACGCTCATACGTACATGTATAGCTATCAAAGTTTACATGACCATATATGATTGATAAATATTGCAATAGCCTACTGTATATATCTGGGTGTATACCGACCTATTAGCTTAAACATGAGTGTGAAGTAGTGTACAGCGACAACAGACCCTAGACTACTGTATACCTGGGTATGTAGCGACCTAGGACCTTAAACATGTGTGTGAAGTAGGATACAGCGACAATATACCATAGCCTACTGTATACCTGTGTGTATAGCGACATAGGACCTTAAACAGGTGTGTGAAGTAGGATACAGCGACAATATACCATAGCCTACTGTATACCTGGGTGTATAGCGACCTAGGACCTTAAACATGTGTGTGAAGTAGGATACAGCGACAATATACCATAGCCTACTGTATACCTGGGTGTATAGCGACATAGGACATTAAACAGGTGTCTGAAGTAGGGTACAGCGACAATATACCATAGACTACTGTATACCTGGGTATGTAGCGACCTAGAACATTAAACAGGTGTGTGAAGTAGGATACAGCGACAATATACCCTAGCCTACTGTATACCTGGGTGTATAGCGACATAGGACCTTAAACAGGTGTGTGAAGTAGGATACAGCGACAATATACCATAGCCTACTGTATACCTGGGTGTATAGCGACATAGGACCTTAAACATGTGTGTGAAGTAGTGTACAGCGACAATATACCATAGACTACTGTATACCTGGGTGTATAGCGACCTAGGACCTTACACAGGTGTGTGAAGTAGGATACAGCGACAATATACCATAGACTACTGTATACCTGGGTATGTAGCGACCTAGGACCTTAAACATGTGTGTGAAGTAGGATACAGCGACAATATACCATAGACTACTGTATACCTTGGTGTATAGCGACCTAGGACCTTAAACAGATGTGTGAAGTAGGGTACAGCGACAATATACCATAGACTACTGTATACCTGGGTGTATAGCGACCTAGGACCTTAAACAGATGTGTGAAGTAGGGTACAGCGACAATATACCACAGACTACTGTATACCTGGGTGTATAGCGACCTAGGACCTTAAACAGATGTGTGAAGTAGGGTACAGCGACAATATACCACAGACTACTGTATACCTGGGTATGTAGCGACCTAGGACCTTAAACATATGTGTGAAGTAGGATACAACGACAATATACCATAGACTACTTTATACCTGGGTGTATAGCGACATAGGACCTTAAACAGGTGTGTGAAGTAGGATACAGCGACAATATACCATAGACTACTGTATACCTGGGTGCATAGCGACATATGACCTTAAACATATGTGTGAAGTAGGGTACAGCGACAATATACCATAGACTACTGTATACCTGGGTGTATAGCGAACCTAGGACCTTAAACAGATGTGTGAAGTTGGGCTACAGCGGACAATAATACATAGCCTACTGTAAACCTGGGTTTTATAGGACCTAGGACCTAAACAGAGCTGGACGTGGGTACAGCCGGACAATATACCATAGGACTACTGTATACCTGGGTGTCTAGGACGACCATGGACCTTAAACAGATGTTGTGAAGTAGGGTACAGCGACAATATACCATAGCCTACGGTAACTGGGTGTATGACCTAGGACCTAAACAGATGTGTGAAGTAGGGTTACAGACAAAATTACATTTAGACTACTGTATACTGGGTTTTTGTAGCGACCATAGGACCTTAAACAGATGTGTGAAGTATGGGTACAGCAACAATATACCATAGACTACTGTATACCTGGGTGTATAGCGACCTAGGACCTTAAACATATGTGTGAAGTAGGATACAACGACAATATACCATAGACTACTTTATACCTGGGTGTATAGCGACATAGGACATTAAACAGGTGTGTGAAGTAGGATACAGAGACAATATACCATAGACTACTGTATACCTGGGTGTATAGCGACATATGACCTTAAACATATGTGTGAAGTAGGGTACAGCGACACTATACACAGACTATGTATACTGGGTTGTTTTTAGCGACCTGGACCTTAAAACAGATATGTGAAGTAGGGTCAGCGACATTCCATAGCCTACTGTAAAACCTGGGTGTATAGCGACCTAGGACCTTAAAACAGTGTGAAAGTAGGGTACGCGACAAGGATACCATAGACTACGGGTATACGGGGTTATGTAGCGACCTTGACTTACACATGTGTGTGACAGTAGATACAACGACATATACCATAGACTACTGTATGGGTGTATAGAGCTAGACCTACCAGATGTGAAGTAGGGTACAGCGACATTACCATAGGACCTACTGGGTAAACTGGGTGTATAGCGACCTGGACCTTAAACTGATGTGTGAAGTAGGGTACAGCACAATATACCAAGATACTTAATATTAGCGACCTGACCTTAAACAAATGTGTGTGAAGTAGGTACACGCAATATACCACAGATACGTATACCTGGTATTAGCGACTAGGACCTTAAACAATGTGTGAAGTAGACACGACAATATACCAACTACTATACCTGGGTGTTAGCGATAGGACCTAACAGTGTTGGATACAAAGTCTCAAGACTACGTATACTGGTGTATATGCGAAACATATCACCATTAGATACAAGTATACGTATACGACTGAAGACAGAAAAATGTGAAGTAGGGTCAGCGACAATAACCAGACTACGTACCTGGGTGTATAGCGACCTAGCCTTAAACAGTATGTGAAGTAGGGTACCGACAATATAATAGACTAAAACCTGTATTAAACTGTGGTAGGACAGCGACTACCAAGATTGATGGGGTGTTTAGCGACAATTATACCATAGACTACTGTATACCTTGGTGTATAGCGACCTAGAACCTTAAACAGATGTGTGAAATAGGGTACAGCGGCAATATACCATAGACTACTGTATACCTGGGTGTATAGCGACATAGGACCGTAAACAGATGTGTGAAGTAGGGTACATCGACAATATACCCTAGCCTACTGTATACCTTGGTGTGTAGCGACCTAGGACCTTAAACAGGTGTTTGAAGTAGGGTACAGCGACAACAATGACCTCCTCGTCCTCTGTAATATTGATTGGTACATCCGGGACCTTCATCACGCCCTGGATATACCGCAGCCAATCAAACTGAAAATGTATGCCAGCTCGCTAAGAATAGTTGCGGGCAGTAACTTTGCCTAACTCCCGTGCATAGTTGCGGGATGTAACTCTGCCAAACGTCCGTGCATAAATGCTGGCAGTAAATCTGCCTAACTCCCGTGCATAGTTGCGGGCAGTAACTCTGCCTAACTTCCGTGCATCGTTGCCGGCAGTAACTCTGCCTAACACCCGTGTATAGTAGCGGACAGTAACTCTACCTAACTCCAACACGCTACGGGCGTTTAGCAGAGTTACTGCGCGCAACTACGTTGCGTATTGACATAATGCATGCCGACTGATAACGAATTGCAGATCTCCATATAAGTTTTGTGTCTAATTAGTATTATACGCCCAGATTTCCAATTCAATGCGTATTTTACTTTTATAAATGTATTATAGTTGTTCTTCCTTATTAAATGGGGAACAAATGAAGAAGAAAAAATAAAACAAATTAAAAAATTCACTTATTTGAGCTGCAAAAAGCAAACACTGCTTTTGCATCACAACTAAGTGTGTTCTTATTAAATTGGGAACAAATTAATTTATTAAAAATTCACTTATTTGAGCTGCTTTTTGCATCACAACTAAGGAAAGTTCAACGTTATTGCAGTATTTGAAAATTAATCAAAATACTTACAGCAATGTGAAAGTGCGCGGCGCATTTTCACATTACTGTGAGTATTTTGTACTCCCACTTTTGATAATCAATGCGTATTCTACTAAATTAAATATTTGATTAGAGCTAGCAATAATTGTTTGAGTTTATGTAGATTTGGCATGCCAAACATGTAGATCTAGCTCCAAATCATTTGAAGAGATCTCTAAATCATTTGGAGCTAGCTCTAAATAGTTAATATTTAGAGCTAGCATTAATTATTTGAGTTTATGTAGATTTTGCTTTCCATACGTTTGCCTGTTTTACATGTGTTAAATAGATACTTTTAGGTTTATCTGGGTTTCTGCGTCTCCTTTCTACGGATTGTTATTTGGACGGAACGAATTTTTATTTCGTGGGAACGAATTGTTAATTCGAGGGAATGAATTGTTAAATTGAGGGAACGAATTGTTATTTCGTGGGGACAAATTAATAAAAGACAAGAAACGAGGCCAAGCCACGAAGGCCAGGTTTTTTCCAAGCATAGACACTTGGATAACATAAGTATACCCACTTTTGTACACGAGATGGCCGTGGCCTGCATGTCGCGCCTTGGGGCGAGGCATGGACACTAACAAAAGAGATATAGTAGATGGAAAAAGTTTGACCAAAAAACTTTAACCGGACACACGGACGTACGGACGGACGGACGGACGTATGCCAAAATGCCGACTATATCGCGAACATACTTTAACAAAAAAAATCAAAGTAATTTGACCTTGACAATGGGCACAGGGGCCGCACGGTTGGGGGGGGGGGGTAGAATGAAAATATGGATGATGATAAACACCCATGTGACGTTTCAAGGTATTGGGCGAAGCAGTTGCAGAGATATAGTATAACGAAAAACTTTAACCAAAAAACTTTAACCAGACGTACGTTAAAAAGTTAACGTTGAAAATGGCTAAGTCAATTACGTAGAAATAATAGGTCAAGGTAAATTAATTGGTCACATGTTGGATAGTTGTATGTGGTGGGCACCCCTTGGTTATGAAGCTGTGAAAGTTTGGTGGTCCTAGGTGGTACAGTACCAAAGAAATGGACTTAAACACGAAAACTTAACATTGTAAACGCGAAAAGTTAACATTGAAAAAGTCGACTGCGCGGAATAAATGGGTCAAGTTAAAAACAATGTAACATGTTGAATAATGATATGTGGTGGGCACCCCTTGGTTATGAAGCTGTGAAAGTTTGTTGGTCCTATGTGGTACAGTAACAAAGAAATGGACGAAAATACGAAAACTTAAAGGTACATGCCCACGCAGCAGGTTACACTGTACTACTACTTTTCATTTTCTGAACTGACTTATATGAGCCATTTGTCTACCCACTAATAGTTATTTTCAATTACGGCGCGTGTTAATTGGTGTTAAATCGCATTTTATATGCCGCGAACAGCAAGGGTATTTTCCGACCTCGTGCTATTTTTACCAATACGCGTCACGTGACACTGTCAATCATATCACATCTTTGATATGCGCTGTGAAGTATCAGAAGTTGAGAAGAAAAATCTCTGTTCGAGTCCAAATCTCCACGTAACTCTTTCCATTTGGTGATCTGGTCGCCAATATTAACCACTCTCTCTCTGTTCTGCCTGTCCCTCAGACATTTCGCCTTTATTTTGGCCGACGCCGTTTCATACAATTTCCGTCCTGGACGTTTCGACATGTTGATATTCTTGTTTACATATTGGGAAGCCTACTGGCGCGCGTAGTATACTGCGCATGCGCACCGCAAGCCGTGATATGAAAGTCGTCGTCTCAGCACATTATCAAAATAGACTGTTACCGCCGAGCGTCGCTAACAGTAAATTGATAATTAATATATGATTATATTTGTATAGCGGGCACTCGTAATTTTTAGAACTGGTGGAATAGTGACATAATTATACACTTATTTAATTCCTATAAAGAACATTTTGTGCCTACTGCGTGGGCATGTACCTTTAACATTAATTGTGGACGCCGCCCGCCGCCCGCCGCCCGCCCGCCCGTTTTTCGCCAATCCAATAGCCTGGGGTTTAAAAAAAAAAAAAAAAAAAAAAAAAAAAAAAAAAATAAAAAAAAAAAAAAAAAAAAAAAAAAAAAAAAAAAAACCTGGCTAAAAATCCATGTTCCCTGCTGGGCTCCGTACCTTTCTGTGTATACCTTTTGCAATAAACTATTAATTGCTGTATATGAGTGGCAATAACAGTTGCACTCACAATTACATCAATTAAAAAAAACATATACGAGATGGGATTATTTATAGATTATCATCCCAAAAACTAATTCCCGAAACAAACTAATTTGAGAAATAAACTAAAAATATGTAATGTTAAAAGTGCACGCCCACTCAGTAGGCACATCATTTTCTTTATATCAGAGACATAATCTGACACATTTTGTAGCAAACTAAACATTCATTCACCATTACCCCACGTATTCATTGGCATTATTATACATTTTATATCAGATTTAAATGTCCACACTGATATCAGGGGCGATAATCGTGTTTCTTTAAAATTTTAACAGACATTACTATTTATTCTCTGTATTTATATTTTGATGTGCAATGATCATACTTTATAATCTGTCAAAAGTATTATTTTTTCAGGTTGACGCATTTAATTAGTATAAATAACTAAAAAATATCATGCCTCATTTGCATATAAAAATAACCTGATACCACCGCGCGTCACTATCATTAAAATAAATATTACTAAATGAGTATATATGTATAGTAGGCACTTGTATTTTTTTGAACTGGTGGAATAGTGACACAATTATACACTTATTTAATTTCTATAAAGAACAGTTTGTGCCTACTGAGTGGGCATATACCTTTAAGGTCAACGCATGGGCGTTATATATTAACTGTATATGTTGTATATATATAGAGAATATCAGGCTAGTTTATTTTGATATCAAGTTTACCAGGCAAGGCTAGGAAACGAGTAGGAATTCCGAGGCTTGCCGAGTAATTCTTACCGTTTCCGAGCAGAGACTGATAAACTTGATAAACCTGCGGCTTATATTAACATACAGTTTGTTTTAACACTTGAATAAAGTTATGACACTTTATGCTCAAGAATTGTATGAACAGTGGAAAGTCTCTAAACCTGTCACCCAGGGTATCATCACGGTAATTCCGATGTAAGCGCACTGAAAGACATGCCTGTGTGCATTGCAATCATGAACACCCATAAACTCTGCGATATTTGACAGTGAAATCGGTCATAATGTCGCAAGGTTGTTCGCTTTAGAGAGGTTCCACTGTACCTGAAAATACTCCGGATTTGATAAATCAGTTTGAAGGTCTCGAATGGTCATCTTGTTGTATAAGACCTCGCTGTCTCTCCGTTCTTCTCTCTTCATGGTGATCTAAAAGTGAACATATAGGGAAATAGAAATATATCACCGCCTGCGCCTAGGCTAATCCTACAATTGTTTTTGTCAATTCTTTTATTTAAAAAATTCTTGTATAATGCGCTTGAAATCAAACAAGATAGTACATCTGATACTTATGTACCGATGTCGATGACAATTGAAACAACCCAGCAGTTCCTAGCATCGTTATCTATCTTCAATTAAACCACTTTACACAGGGCAATGATGAAAGCACATATTGATTGTTTATAATATTGTTTTACAAAAATCCTTTAGATCTGTGAATGTTATTGAAGAAAAAGTAAAAGTATGTGGGTTTAGCGTTTTAGCAACAGCTAAGGTCATATAAGGACATCGGTGCACATCTCAGGCTCAGCCAATCAGGCTGCTTGTTTTCAAGCACAATTTTCCAGTATTTTGAAATAAAGAAATTAACAACTGTTGGCATGATTGACGCAGGTGGGTGATAGTGGAGACAATTGTCCTAGACGTATGGAAATAGTTCTTAAAGGGGTATTTCATGATTTTTTGAAAAAATGAAAAAAATATGAAAACATGTTGTCATCATGGGCCGTGTAAAGTGGTTTAATTGAAGATATATGACGATGCTAGGAACTGCTGGGTTGTTTCAATTGTCATCGACATCGGTACATAAGTATCAGATGTACTATCTTGTTTGATTTCAAGCGCATTATACAATTGTCTAAAATAATATAAAAATAAAACTGTGTTTTCATAATTGCCCTGTGTAAAGTGGGTACTTCCCAATTTATATCCGTTATACCAGGCACCCGACAGGACGGCAATTGACACCATTACATTTATTTAGCTGGCGGCTCACTAGCCAGCCACATCAGTCCGAACTACGACCTCCCAGTTGCGAGGTAGATGCCTTATCTACTAGGCCACAGCCAATTACACATACGTTTGCCAGGTCAATTTCAAGGTGCACCAGATCATCGACGTCCTGATCCACTGTCTCGGCAGGCGCTCCCAACATAACGGCGACGGAACGTATAAACGTCCGGTACGCCGCTAGTTTATCGGCCAACGTGTCGTCTAGATAGTAGCTACGGTCTGGCATCCCGAACCACATCTGATCTATCTGTAACCAGAGACGTATTACTGAGAGATGGGAAGCTCGCTATATAAGGTATTCATCGATTACGTTTACCTGGTGGTGTCGTCTTTGATGGTGTTGTTGTTGGTGTTGGTGCTGATGATGGTCATGCTGGTGGTAATGTTTTTGATGTTGTTGATCTTGGTGTTGGTGGTGGAATGGCGATGATGGTCATGCTGGTGGTAATGTTTTTGATGTTGTTGGTGTTGGTGTTGATGGTGGAATGGCGATGATAGTCATGCTGGTGGTAATGTTTTTGATGTTGTTGGTCTTGGTGTTGGTGGTGGAGTGGTAATGATGGTCATGCTGGTGGTAATGTTTTTGATGTTGTTGATCTTGGTGTTGGTGGTGGAGTGGTTATGATGGCCATGCTGGTGGTATTGTTTTTGATGTTGTTGGTCTTGGTGTTGGTGGTGGCGTGGTGATGATGGTACGGATGATGTATGAAAATGATATTATGATGGTGATGGTTTGGGTAATGTCGATGGTGGGACATCCCCCATTGAAATGGGGAAACATTCATCTGTAGCCTATTTCACCGACATTGCAAAGTATACTTATCTAACAAAGTATACTTTCTGGGAGAAATTTTCAATTTAAGGATAAATTTGTTATTAAACTTTTATTATACTGAATTTATTAAATTATCACAGCCAAAATGGCTGTGATAATATAATACATTCAGTACAATAATTCTGCGTCCTTTAATCATCAACTATATGCAGTGGTTAGTTCTATATGAAATAATGCATTTCGGGAAAAATAAATCATTACTCCCTCAAAGTATACTTTGCTAGATTAGTATACTTTGCAATTTTGATGAAATCGGTTACTGGGCCCGTTTCACTAAACTTCATACGACTGAAATGTTCGTAAGTGCAAATTTAGGATCGTCTGGAAATTTCAATTGATGTATTTACATTTATTGAGCATATGCTGCATAGGCAAACTTATAATTTTGCACTTACGAACATTTTATTCGTACATAGTTTAGTGAAACGGCCCCCATGTCTCTAAACGTGTGAGGTCGATATCACGATAAGTGTTCAACAACTCCAGATAAAGTACATTTTGCTGCATTGTATCCTACGTATATATATTACAAATATAAGTCACCTTGTGTTATCATTACCATCCACACCCACCAACACCGTACTCACAACAGAAATAGGTATATTGAGTGAGCGACCAGTTTAGTCCCTGATCATCGTACGCATCCGCGCAGTCTGATAAGGGCCTACACTGTTCGCTATTCTGTAGAGAAATAATCATTCCTGATGCGCAAAGGCGTTAGCTCGATATCAGTAGCCGATTTCACCAACATTGCAAAGTATACTTTTCTAGCAAAGTATACTTTGAGGGAGAAATTTTCAATTTAAGGATAAATTTATTAATTTTTTATTATACTGAATTTATTACATTATCACAGCCAAAATGGCTGTGATAATGTAATACATTCAGTATAATAATTCTGCGTCCTTTAATCATCAACTATATGCAGTGGTTAATTCTATATGAAATAATGTATTTCGGGAAAAATAAATCATTACTCCCTCAAAGTATACTTTGCTAGATTAGTATACTTTGCAATTTTGATGAAATCGGTTACTGGGCCCGTTTCACTAAACTTCATACGACTGAAATGTTCGTAAGTGCAAATTTAGGATCGTCCGGAAATTTCAATTGATGTATTTAAATTTATTGAGCATAGGCTGCATAGGCAAAATCATTATTTTGTACTTACGAACATTTTATTCGTACGAAGTTTAGTGAAACGGCCTCCATGTCTCTAAACGTGTGAGATCGATATCACGATAAGTGTTCAAAAAATCCAGATAAAGTACATTTTGCTGCATTGTATCCTACGTATATATATATTACAAATATAAGTCACCTTGTGTTATCATTACCATACACACCCACCAACACCGTACTCACAACAACAATAGGTATATTGAGTGAGCGACCAGTTTAGTCCCTGATCATCGTACGCATCCGCGCAGTCTGATAAGGGCCTACACTGTTCGCTATTATGTAGAGAAATAATCATTCCTGATGCGCAAAGGCGTTAGCTCGATATCAGTAGCCGATTTCACCAACATTGAAAAGTATACTTTTCTAGCAAAGTATACTTTGAGGGAGAAATTTTCAATTTAAGGATAAATTTATTAATTTTTTATTATACTGAATTTATTACATTATCACAGCCAAAATGGCTGTGATAATGTAATACATTCAGTATAATAATTATGCGTCCTTTAATCATCAACTATATGCAGTGGTTAGTTCTATATGAAATAATGTATTTCGGGAAAAATAAATCATTACTCCCTCAAAGTATACTTTGCTAGATTAGTATACTTTGCAATTTTGATGAAATCGGTTACTGGGCCCGTTTTACTAAACTTCATACGACTGAAATGTTCGTAAGTGCAAATTGAGGATCGTCTGGAAATTTCAATTGATGTATTTACATTTATTGAGCATAGGCTGCATAGGCAAAATCATTATTTTGCACTTACGAACATTTTATTCGTACGAAGTTTAGTGAAACGGGCCCAGTAACCGATTTCATCAAAATTGCAAAGTATACTAATATAGCAAAGTATACTTTGAGGCCTCCATGTCACTAAACGTGTGAGATCGATATCACGATAAGTGTTCAAAAACTCCAGATAAGTACATTTTGCTGCATCGTATCCTACGTATATATATTACAAATATAAGTCACTTTGTGTTATCATTACCATCCACACCCACCAACACCGTACTCACAACAGAAATAGGTATATTGAGTGAGCGACCAGTTTAGTCCCTGATGAGCTACCATCCGCGCAGTCTGATCATAGCGTACACTGTTTGCTATTCTGTAGAAAAGTCATTCCTGATGCGCAAAGGCGTTAGCTCGATATCGGGACACCTGTTCTAAAACTCATTATCCACTTCACCAACTTCAACCAGCATTATTAGGAAAACCAAACATGGTACGGGTATGGGTGTGTGTGATAAATTATGGTTGTCCACATGCACGATCGATAATCGGAACGCTGAAGCTCGCCGATTATCTCCTCGTACACGCGGACAATCAGTGCTCTAAGTATTACATGGTACGAATGATGTTGTACAGTCGAACCTCCACGAACGGCCACGTCTGTACAACAACACCCTCTCTATAACAGCCGCTAGTTTATATACCAAATGGATGATTTCTTCTGTATCTAACCCTTAGCCTGCTGAACACCAAAAGTGTCGTCTGCTGTTGACATGTCTTCTTTCTCAATAAAATCATGTTTTGACAGCATTTTTGAATACTTTCCATTGGAAATGATTCTAAAATGTTGCCAAAGCATGTTTTCGATGAGAATTATCGAAGAAAATAAATAAACAGCGGACGACAAAATTTAATTCAGCATTAACCTCCCTACAACAGCCACCTCTGTACAACAGTCAGTTTTGCGTCTTCCCATGGGTGGCTGTTGTAGATAGGTTACACCGTAGTATGTATAGCCCTTGGTATTACATACGCCCATTTGTGTTGCAACCCACTTACAAATATAAGACGCTTCGTGTTATCTTTATCATCAACGCCTACCCATATCGAGATCACTGGCATGTTGTTGTACTTGAGAAGCCTGTGTAGAAGGCCCGTCAAATCAAACTGGGCCTGATCCCATCTTCCGCCCGGGCCCTCGCCCAGAATGGGCCAGCCCCCGAACTCCTCCAATAGTGGGTAGATCACGGAGTCGTCTCTTGTCGCTATCACATCTGCAATGATAATATGTGGCTGTGACTGGAGAAAAATTGCTTATTGGGTTTGCGACAAGACACCTCCTGATCAAATAGCATGCTTCTGCAGCCTGATAACGATCTATGTTGCTTGTTAGAAGAATACATATAAGCCCAACTTATCCACTAATACATGTATATTCAAGGGAAATATAAATCGTCTAGTACCATTCATAGACCGCGTAACTCACAGTCATCTGCTGTTGCTTTCAGATTTGCAATTATGAAATTAATGGAGTCAATGCAGTGACCGAGATGTTCACCTCCAACGGAAAGCGTGAAACTTTGGATAGATGAGTTTTCGAGTTCGCTGTTTCAAATTTTCCATTTACCACTCCATCTAATCATTGATTTCCAATCAAAAAGTATAAATACAAGATTGCCGCCAAATAATACCATGTTGCTTTACACCTAATATCAGAGTATATATTATTGTCAGTTTAGATTCTACGACGATAAATAGGGTACCACTATATAATATTATTGTCAACAAATCCAATAATAAATCGTTGGATTGCTTAAAAAGAACACACGAAGACAAATATAAACTATAGCAATCTGTTGGTACATGTATTTGGCGGCGATTTTAAAATACATTTTTGAGTATACCATTTGTTTGATCACGTAGTTCCTGGGAAAATCGGATACCCGACAACCCGTATATACCAATGTTCATGCTTTCCGCTGGAAATGAATGGCTCGGCCTTTTTGTTTTATATTGATTTCACGATATAGTCAATGGCAATGAAAATAGTTCCGTAACATTCAAAGTCCGCGTAACTCACGGAGTCATCTCTTGTCGCTATCAGATCTGCAGTGATGATACCTGCTAATAATGGACCTCGTTCTGTACCATTCATATGAGCGCGTAATGCGCATTGTCTGAATCTGAACGTATCTCCGATATATCATCGGTCCATACCATTTATACGATCATTGTACGTATCTCAACACAATTCCTAAATAATGTTGTATCGCCTTTAATTTAACGAAACTCAGAATTATGTTCGTACTTTCTGTATCTGCCATGTACATGTAGCTCCCGATTGTATGCGTATCGTCCATACGTGATATGATCTTTGAGTTACGTTCGTTCCCCAAAAGTTGACCGAATTACTGTCATCGTAGAACAGCCAACCTGATCCTAACTAAGTATTTGTTGCCGGGTCTTTATGTCATTGAATGTTTTTCCCAGATTATTTTATATATTAAAAGTATTTGATTTACATTTTGTTAGAGCTTAAAGACTATGCCATATTGCAATGTAAACACTGGACTAGTAAAATTTTAAAACAGTAATGTGTTCCGACCCTACCGTTTGGACCGGTGACTGCACCACAGACGTTATGCATTAGGCCTTTTTACTTGAACGTAACTCTTATGCCACCGGCACAAACTATTAGTGAAATTTTCTCGCTCCTTCTGTATTTGAACGTATTGAACATTACAGGGAAGATTTATTGACGGTTCCCAAACGAAAATGAATGAAAAACGCAGTGGAAACCATCGTTTTGTACAACGATATGCATTGAAACGATTATCGGTTTTGTGTACGTGAAAACGATATTTTCCCGGCTTTCAACTATTAAACGCCTGTCCTCTCGTTCAACTCATCATTTTGACATCACTTCGTTTTCTAATTATAAAAACGATATCTATGTCTAAACGATGTGTAAACCATAGGAATCGTTCATTTGTGGAACCAGGAACAAATCCGGACTGCACGAGCTATCAACGAATGTGCCAATCACACATACCTTCGTTCAAACCAGGCATATTGCTTTCCTACCCTACCGTTTGGACCGTTGACTGCACTTTATACAATATACATTCTTATTTTAACGCAACTCTTGTGGCAGCGAAACAAAACGTGAACTTTGAAATAATCTCGTACATTTCTTGTTTGAACATAATGTAAGACAACATTACACTTACCTTCGTTCATGCATGACTGGTACAGGTTCTTAGCATTCTGTATAGACTGTATGTCCGCTTCTGTAATCTTTGACTCAAGTAACACTGCAAAGGTAAGCCAACTGTTGGATATTACCACAGTTATATGTACACTGCCGCCTGCGCTAATCTTGCCAATATTTTTTTTAAAAACAGTTGAATATTGTGCTTGAAGTCAATCAATCTGATTGGCTGAACATGAGCTGTACTACATCTCAACCACAGCCAATCAAGCTGTTTGATTGCGAGTTGATATTGGCAATACATGCTTAGAAATGTCGACATATTGGCAAGATTAACGCAAGCGTTGGTTTATATGCATGCATAGACCGAAACTAAGTGACGATATTTCGTATAAGGTATTCTCAATTAGAGGATATAGCATGAGTGCATATGAAATACATGACTTCAGTGGTATACAATTGTCAATTGTGGAAGTACTTCATTCCTCGGTAAAATGTGATGAATACACGGCCATTTGTGCTATAGTGCGACTTATCCGCGGGCATTGGATGCCTGAGAGACAATTTGAAAGTTGAGATCGAGCATTATTTTAAAAACACAACATTTACTTTTGAGTTCTTTCCAATATGCGGCGTATGTGTTTTGAATGATTGGTGTAACTGCGATATGGAGAGTTGTTTTTCAATTACTAGCCAACCTTTCACTTTCAAATCCACGTCTTCTCGCAATACGCCGTACGTGTAGAGATTTCCGCGGTCCGGCGGCAGGACGGTCCGCTCTATAAACCCTCCACAAGCGAAGTCGTAAAAGTTGTCACAAGGGTCTACGGATGTATCAATGGACTTTAACACGCGGGCCGCTGCAATCATAGCAAACCTAATTAACCATTTCACCCCTAAATATTCTACATTTACATTTCCATGTTACATGTAAGTGTTGCTCTATTCAATTAATAAGAAACAATAAATGTGGCCTGTCGTCACACCAATGCCCCCGATGGCAGATTGGAGAAACTGTGGCAAAGTTAATTAACCAAAGTGATAAGTATTCACAAGAACATTATGAAGATCAAACGGTCAATGTCATATTAAGGGCAGTGTGGATGTGTGGCATTTGTCCACAAGCATGACGTATTGAAATATTGAAGTAATCTATCAAGGGATATAAAATTTATGACATAATTGAGAAACTCCGGCGAACTTCTTAGTGTGTGAAAAAAATCAAAGTTGTGAAGGTCAAAAGGGCAAAGTCATATTAATGGCTGCATGGTTGTGTGGCATTTCTCTACAGGCAAGATGCATTGAAGTAATCTATCAAGGGACATAGAAGTAATGACAGAATTGAAAAACTCCGGCGAACTTCTTAATGTGTGAAACAGTTCAAAACTGGGTAGGTGAAAAGGTCAAAGTCAAAAGGTCCATATTAATGACAGGTATGCCGTTTGGAAATATTTAAGCAATCATTCAAGGGATATAGAAGTTATGACACACTTGAGAAACTCCAACGAACTTCTTAATGTGAATTAACAGTTCACAATTATGATGGTCAAGGTCATATTAAGGGAAACTTCTTAATGTGTGAAAACGTTCAAAGTTGTGAAGATCAAAAGGTCAAGGTCATATTAAGAGCAGCATGGATGTGTGGTATTTCTCCTCAAATATGATGTATTGAACTATTAAAGTAATCCACCAATGGATATAGAAGTTATGACAGAACTGAGAAACTCCGGCGAACTTATTAATGTGAATTAAAAGTTTAAAGTTCTGAAGGTCAACTTGTCACGCTCATTTTAAGGGCAGCCTGTATGTGTGGCATTTTTCCACAGGTACGATGTATTGAAATATTGAAGCAATCTATCAAGGGATATAGAAGTAATGACAGACTTGAGAAACTCCGGTAAATTACTTAATGTGTGAAAAAGTTCAAAGTTGTGAAGGCCAAAAGGTCAATGTCAAAATATCAAGGTCATATTACTACCTTTTATCCACACGTATGCTGTGTTGAAATATTTAAGCAATCCTTCAAGGGATATAGAAGTTTTGAAATAATTGAGAAACTCCGGTGAACTTATTAATGTGCCGGACACACGGAAACACGGAAACACAGTCCAAACAATATATATGCCTCCGACTCTACCTAGACCGGGACATAACACTCGGATTGTTTTGGCAACGAACAACACTACTGATAGACGGGCTCCCGGTAGTATTGGTTCACTAGGCTACACAAACTCTCTCTCTCTCGCTCTCTCTCTCTCTCTCTCGCTCTCTCTCTCTCTCTCTCTCTCTCTCTCTCTCTCTCTCTCTCTCTCTCTCTCTCTCTCTCTCTCGCTGCGGAGCGGCGCAACAGGTACCAGAGTAGCGGAGCAGGAGAAGATAGGGAACCAGTCTACACTACTGACAAATACTGTAGATCCTGATGAGTTGACTACATGTATTTCTGGCTTGAAACCTGCTTCATATACATGTAGTTTACTATGTACATTTTCCAGTACTGAATTTCACACAAGGAGGCATATCCCTTTAAGTGATCTATGGATTCATACGAAACCCAGTATAACCTCTCTAAACCGGACACACAGGCAGTCACTGTATCTTTAATTGTATGAGTTTCCTTGTCATCTATCTATGTAGCCTATTTCATCAACTCCACAAAGTATACTTTGGGAAGTTGATGAAATAGGCTACTGATGATAATGCCTGTTCAAGTTCGCAAAGCACATCCGCATGCATTGACATATTCATATGTCTAATTTAAAGGGGAAATTCTCTAAACCGAACACCCTGTGAACCTCCCAGGGTGTCCGGTTTAGAGAGGTTCCACTGTATATACATACCTGTCAGCACACACTGGGGCGTGAGGCATACATCGTGCTGTCCTCCTGTAAAATGCAGGCAATTATTAAACACCAGATGGCCGCGGCCCGTATGTCTAGCCCGCCGAGGCATTTGATGGTCTAAGAGTATATTTAATTGAAGTTTGCGTTAAGGTATGTAAAAGCTTTAGCGCAAATTTCAAAGTCAGTTGACCTTGATTTTGGGCATGTTGGTCGCATGGGTGGGCTATAGAATGAAAATATGGATGATAATAAAGAATTAATTGAAGTTTGAAGAAAATCTGAGTAAGTGTTGTGGAGATATAAGGTATGTAAAAACTTTAACATACATTTCAAAGTTATTTGACCTTGACCTTGGGGCACAGGGGCCGCATGTTTCGGACACAGAATGAATATATGAATGACGACTAATAAGCATTTGAAGTTTCAAGTCAATGTTACTTAGGACTGCAGAGATATAAAGTATTTAAAAACTTTAACGCAGATTTCGGACGGACGTGCCAACGATATGGTGTAATGGTACATTTCCATTCATTGTTCTAGAAAAATAGAAATGGCCCCTTGTTATGAATAGAATAAGGGGGCACACGCACGCACGCACGCACCAACATTTTGGGCATAAAAAAGTTCCTAAACATCAATAGAATTTAGGAATAAATCAAAGGACGGAATCACGGACACTCGGACGTCATTGTGATAACTATGTCTCGCTTTCCGCAAGCGGGCTCGACAAAAACGTCCCAGCAAAAGAAAACGTCATAATAGAGGCGGAGCTTCTTTTTTAAGCGACTCATATACGTGTGTACAATTGGGTTCAGAAAAGCGATGACAATCATTATTTAACATATTTTCACTGATCATTAGCCTATTTCACCAACATTGAAAAGTATACTTTTCTAGCAAAGTATACTTTGAGGGAGAACTTTTCAATTTAAGGATAAATTTATTAATTTTTATTATACTGAATTTATTACATTATCACAGCCATTTTGGTTGTGATAATGTAATAAATTCAGTATAATAATTCTGCATACTTTTAATCATCAAAATACATGCAGTCGCTAGTTCTATATGAAATAATGCATTTCAGGAAAAATAAATGATTACTCCCTCAAAGTATACTTTGCTAGAAAAGTAGACTTTGCAATGTTGGTGAAATCGGCTACTGTTGCAACTCTGTCTGCGCATATCTGCCTTTATTATACTATGAAAGGTAAGTGTATGCAGTTAAATCAGTTACCTTTGTGACGCCCGTGCACACTAGCATTATCATTCGTACTTAATACATATTCATGTTGTATCTCGAGTCGCCGCAAAGTCTCTTTGATTTCTTCCTTGCATACATCTGAATCTTGCTTCAGCTCAAGTTGTGTTATTTCCTTGTAAAAAGTTAGTTCCTCTAAAACGTCACTCGTTCTTAACTCACATGAACGTCTTTGTGCTAATATAATTATAAGGAAAGTCACACACACCCCGCAGGTTGGTAAATGCATTTTCTTTCAATACGTATTTAAATAACACATTACAAATGCAATTTCTTCCAGTACACATGCAGTTTCTTTCAATACGTTATTAAATACGATTACGTGATTTAGTCATTAATTTAGATTTTCACAAGTTGCATAATTCATGAGAATGAATTGACCGAGTACTAACTATATCCAGTTCATTTTTTTACTCAAAGGTTTAAATATATACACTTATATTGCATCTATATTTGTTTGATTGTAGAAAATAACAGCAAATATACAACTATTGTATGAAGTCCAAAATGGTTTAAGAGCTTCTCGAAATAAAAAAGATCTTTACTTAGTATGAACGATAACACGCTCATGGAAAACCGGGATTAATTCAATTGCGACCACTGTAGTCCCAGATCAGGACCTATAGTGTCCGCAATTCCGCAAGCAAATAATATCTCGTCGCTCTGATGAACAATATGATTCAACCAGGTTGACGTAGAGAGCTAGTTGATCACGAGCTACACTGATCAAATGTAAAAATAATATCACAACAGCAACATTTAGTAATGAGGGGTATGAGTTCTAATGCCAATGTGTGTCAAGTGGGTTTTCCTATTCGTAAACGTGACCCTCGTATATGCGTGTACCGTAATTGGTTCATTATATCTGACCCTCTAAGCCCATTCGGTCAGAGGCAAAACAGACATCAAAGTACTGAAAGTACTGACATATGTTATATCCACAAAAACTGATCGGTGTGTGGGGTAAATTAACTTACAGTGGGGTCAGCGTGTAAGTGCACACACGAATGAACACGAAAGGTTGGAACCAACCTGTCGTGTTCGTTCGTGTGTGCATTTACACGCTGACCCCACTGTACCAGTGACCAGTGTAACTTGCAGGGTCAGTACTGAAATATATAGAAAATCGTCCGTCCCTTTTACTGCTAGCTCCGTACTGTACCGTGAGACCTAAAGATAATAGGCACGAATAGTATATGTAGAGTTTTAGATACAAAGCAAGACAGACCAAACGCCATAGGATACGTTGGCACCAGGCACTATGTTCTTGGTCGTACTCGCCATTTAGTCGTAGCACGACAATGACTGCCTTCATAGAAATATGCGTGTCACAATATGCTATCTCAAGGGAGACAACATATAAAAATGAACCTCGGATTTACTATTTATTCAGTATTTATTTATATCAATAATTCGATTATTTGAAATCAATAATTCTATTTTTTTTATTAAAACAGACTGAATAAATAATAAAGGACTTGGCAAGAATTGACATTAGAACTATGTCCAATAGAGGCGTGT
This sequence comes from Conchocele bisecta, assembly GCA_029237695.1. Taxonomy (NCBI): domain Eukaryota; kingdom Metazoa; phylum Mollusca; class Bivalvia; order Lucinida; family Thyasiridae; genus Conchocele; species Conchocele bisecta. The sequence continues at coordinate 5,400,336 of CM055279.1, forward strand.
TTCTAAATAATGTATTGCAAATTTCATAAAAAAATAGTTCATACATTTTCGTCAACGGTACATGTAAGTGTATAGCGAAAATGTATAACACAAGTATCGCCCCGGTTTGTCACAGTTTCCGATAGTATATAATTTAATATAACATTAATTTCGGGGAATTTGATTAAATAAAATGGTGCGATATATGATATATTGATATAGGTCATTTGCTGCACAGAAAGCTATATACCACATACATTGTATGTATTTTTAAGATATCACCTGAGACACAATGCCTTTAAAATAACAAAGAAAACTAAAATGGGTGCCACTTACATGTAGCGTTCAGTAGAAATTGTTGAACATATTAATTGTATTATTGCGGAAAGTTTAAAATGACAGGTAGAAAACCAGTTTAAAATGAATCACCATCACCAGGTGACAAGATAAACTCAAATTACAATGATTTAAAAAAACAACACCACTCCAGTCTCGATAGCATTATTCACCTACAGGTATGGCACAACTACTAGCAACATATTTTTTCTTTGGCCTTATTGTGTTTAAAAATGTATTTCATGATCAACTGACGCATGACATCAAGAATAGTTCCTTCCTAAATTTAACCGTGAACATTGTAGGTACAAATTAGATTGCGCAGATGTACAGGCTGTTTTGGGTCTACGCTACTCACAAAATCAATAAGACCGCTTTTGTCATGGCGGGTCGCACTTAAAAAAACAAAGTGGAAACAGGTACGCGTGACATTAATTAATGTGGCTGTGAATGGAGAAATGGGGCTTATTGGTCTGCGAACAGTGCAGATCCTGATCAGACTGTGCATCCGCAGGATCTACACCGCTCGCCAGTTCATCAATGAAACACCCGTCATGCTTCTAACAAGCAATACAGATCGTTATACGGCTAAGCAAGAAATGAAGCTTATCCCCTCGCTGGCAGCCTTGTTAATAATAATAATAAATAAAATAATAAAAAGCAAGTCCTTGTGCGGTCGAACGTGGGTGGTACTGACAGCCTTGATTACAAAAACAAGAAAACTTTAATATTTGTGCCTGACAAATGTGCCGTACAAACAAGGTGAACATATGTCCTCAGTGATCTTGACCTTGGGCGGTCGGACGTGGGTCGTACGCAAAACCAAACACCATCCCTAGACACATATTGGGGCCAAATATTATCAACAACGGCGAAGCGGTTATTGAAAAAAGAATACAAATTTAAAATGTTTGCCTTACAAATTTACACCCTGTCCGACCTAGCGTAGTCGGGTGACTTGTGTCAGGTATTCGGGCTGGTACGGCTTCTGCGTGGAAAGTGCTGATTATGTGTCGGTTTTATTAGGCGCATGTGGGCACTATAAATAATGGGATTGTATGAGAAATAGAAAATATATTACTTCTTGAAACTGTTGATGGTGAAATTGAGGCACACGGAGTTCACAGCCTTAATTATATAATACATGATCTTTGACTATAAAATGACTACATGTTTACATACCCTATCAACATGCCCATCGCCTGTGGGACCAAATGAAGTGGAACCTTTGAAAACATACGGCAGTACTACGGTACATTTATTCCGATTAATAATTGACTTTACCTAAATTCGTCTTGTCAATGCCATCCTTTTGGATCCTTTCTGTTTCCATGGTGACAGTTAGTTGGTTATCCGTCTTCACTGCTAGAGCAATGACGGCCAGTAATGTGCAGATAAGCAACAACATAAGGCATTTCTCCATCCGGGTTGTCTGCTTCAAGCAATTTCCGGTTTTCTTCATTTTTACGGCCAGACTGAAATGATAGCTTGCTACATACTGCAGCAGTGTCATATTGAAATGAATGGTAGCTTAAAAGGAACATGTGCAGTTTTTGTTTCTATCTCGTTCCAACGAGTTACGTACCTCGCTCACCCAAGACACAGCAAATCGTTCGAACGACATAATCAGCCAATATAATCGCAGATATTACTACACCATCTTGAAGAGCTAGATGCTATGTCGTGGGAACGAGATGCTACGTCATGGGAACGAGATGTCCCTTTTATGCTGTCGTAGAAACGACATGACTCTTCCGATCATAGCCAGTGGCGTAGCGAGGGGCGTGCAAGGGCTGCGAATTCACTCCCTAACATTTGGTCAGGTGTGTATTTTTATGTGTGATCTCCATTGAGATAGCATATTATGTCACGCAGATTTCTATGGGTGTTGCCATACTGTCGTGCTATGTCTAAATGGCGAGTACGACCAAGAAAATAGTGCCCTGTGCCAACTTATCATTTGGCGTTTCGGTCTGCCTTGCTTTGTATCTAAAACTCTCTAAATATACTGTTCTCTATAGTTTTCACAGTTTTGGGCTCAGTTTATCAGTTAAATTCTGGAAAATACGAATGAAGACAGTGTGTGCGTATGATTACAGCTGCTAGTATCTATAGTTCTCACAGTTGGTTAGCAGTGACCAGTTAGCCGCAAGTTTCGTACATTCTTTTCTGGAAGTTCAAACAGTAATTTATTCTACAAAAAAACGTATGGATGGGAATGGGTTTGCACCATCACAGTACATTTGACTCTAGATGATGATCGAGAAAATATGCAACTGTCAGTCTCTAGTTCCGCAAGTGATCAGTTTTTGTGGAGATAACACTTCAGTACTTTCAGTACTTTGATTACTTTCATTGACGTTTTTGTGGGAAGTAACTACAATATACATGAAACTTATAGGTTTAAAATCACTATAATGGAGGAAATTATAAGTGGAAATCAATATTTTGTTCTGGGGATGGGTGCTCCCACACCCCTTTCCGAACTCGATAAACTATTCGCACCTTTCGTCAAGAACCTGGCTACGCCACTGATACTAGTTACAAGTGATATTGAAACTAAATAGTATGTGGAAATGTCGGGAAATAACTCATGTATCACATGATCGTTTTTTATTTGATATTGATTTCGAAAGTCGGTCAGATTTTGCGTACATATACAACAGATACCGGCATAAATTTGAAAACAGACTTACTATCCGCATACAGTGGCGTAGCCAGGTTTTTGACAAAGGGGGTTCGAATTGTGGGTCGAGTTTGGAAAGGGATACGAGAGCATCCTTCCACATAGTTGCGGGCAGTAACTCTGCAAAACTCCCGTACCGGACGGTACGGGAGTTTAGCAGTTATTTCCCACAACTACCTTCCACAGAAAAAGCATATTGATATCTACATTAAATTTCGTCCAGTATTGTGATTTTAAAGCTATACTTTCCTTATATATTGTAGTTATTTCCCTCAGAAAAAAAGTATGTTAATGTAAAAATACACAACTAGACAAATTTTAGGGCGTGCGGTGTGTTTTCTTACTGACGCCTCATAAAAATAATACAGAATTACGAGAGAAGACTACGATCTATTAGCAACGTACCCATTCTTGAATATCGCTGTATAATTCCAGACATAATCTCTATTTACGCCTAATCAACAAACTAATACAGAATTATGAGAGACGATTACTATCTACAAGCAACATACCAATTCCTGAACAGCGCTGTATGATTCCAGAGCTAATATCTATTTACGCATAATCAACAAACTAATACAGAATTACAAGAGACGATTGCTATCTACTAGCAACATACCCATTCTTAAACATCGCCATACGATTCCCGACAGCCTTGACTTTACATCCGGCAGCGTCATTGGTATTCGCGCCTTCTGCCGTGCCAATATGATGGATACTGGTCACACTTGGAGCAGCGATACATGATAACACCTCACACAACCTGGGGGCGTTTCACTAAACTTCGTACGACTAAATGTTTGTAAGTGCAAAATTATGATAGTCTGTAAATTTCACATTAACAATGTTTTCTTGTAAACAATTATTGAATTTACATTTATTGAGCATAGGCTGCATATGCAACCTATGCTCAATAAATGTAAATCAATCAATTGAAATTTTCAGACTCTCCTAAATTTGCACTTACGAACATTTTAGTCGTACGAAGTTTAGTGAAACGGCCCGCAGATACGAGAAACACGAACATAGTGAGAGTAATGAGGGGTGGCAGCTAGTTATTTCCCTTATAGAGATCAGTCCTATGCTGTATTTATTTTCTTACTGAATAGCACACACAGATGAATTTTGCAAACAGATAGACCCAGATCAGACTGCACACATACACTGGCAAATAACATAGTCCCGGATCGGATTGCGCAGATATATAGAATTATCTGGATCAATACTAGTTGAAATCACTATCATTGCTCCCTTTCATCATAACAAATTATGTAACATTTACCATTTTTACAAGAAATAAGTCCATAAATTACATGTGACTGTGACGGCTTATGGCTTTTGCGAGAAGCATAGTTCCAGCTCAAACTATGCATTCGCAATCTGATCAGGATCTGCACTGTTCGCCATTCCGTCAATGAAAACCCCATCATGCTTCTAACAAGCAATACCGATAATTATCACGCTACATGAGTATTTGATCAGAAGCTACATTTGCCACACATCCGCATTTTATACTGAACCACCTATAGTCTGGAATATAATAATGTTACTTATTGCATAAAATTGGTTTTCACAATAATAATAATAACACAATGTAATAAAACTCATAATACACTAGTGTAATAAATATGCAAATGAGCCCGCTACATAAAACATGTTAGGTAATCAATACAGCTTCAAATTATGATGATGTGCTTATTAAATAAATAATATTAACATTTGTGTTGGGTTTTTTTATTATGATATTTCTTAAACTCGTTGACTTATTTCATAAGAAACTCGGCATAGCCTCGTTTCTTATGAAATCAGTAAACCCTCTTAATAAATATCATATTAAATCATCACTTATGCAAGATCCTCTATTTCCCATTTTCCCATTACGATGGTAACTTTAAAATTACATTTAGTTATATTTAGTGCCGCAGTTATACATATACAGTGGAGCCTCTCTAAACAGAGGTGTCCGGTTTATAGAGGTGCCACTGTAATCAAGCACACAATTTTTGTAATTTTGACAGATAAAATTAAATACATTATATATAATTATATAATAACACCAACACTAGTTAACACAATTGGGTCCACAGGGTGTCCGGTTTAAAGAGGTAGAACATTAACAGTTTGGTCTGTATGCTCATTGAAAACGAACAACATAAACAAGTATCACCATCACATCATCAACGAAACATATCCGTAATCAGAATTTCACTATATAGCAATTTCGATTGCATCGTCTAACATGGCGTGCCTCGATTTGAGAAAACTGGGCTTACATTACCGCTTAATGTCGCTGACACAAGTCCAATGTGTATGATCACGTGGTACTAACAACAACAACAAGTACTGAAACTTCCAGAATCCATCTGATACAAAGTACGTATTCTTTTATATTGTCCTTATTGCGTAACGGGTTTTGATGAAATGAAATATGGCTTGTTAAGCTGCATTTGGTGGTTTATTTTCGTCCAAACTTCTGTCGTTCTTGCGAAGAATCGATTTCCGTGTCTGCTGACACGGAAAACTATTCTTCGCAAAAACGACATAAGTCTGTGCCGAACTCCATGGACAACCAAATGCAGCTCTTGGAGACGAGTTTGCTGCGCCACATTTCATCAAAATCCGTTGCATATTAAGGAAAATATAAAATAATACTTACTTTGGAGTGGGCGACGTTGTTGTCGTTGTATCCACGTGATCATGCATCTTGAAGTCTTACATGTAAACCCAGTAAAGCCAGTACGCACCTCCAGGCTGATCAGGGTCTACAATGTATTGCTTGCTAGTCTGTCTTAATCCCAATATGCATAAACCGGACAATGTGAATTATTATACGGTTGTACGTACGAGTACATTGCTAGTTATATCGAAATTATTATATATTCCACCCTGAAATTAGAATAACCTGACCTGCAGCCAGGTCCATAACACACCAAAGTCACTTTAGTCCAGGCAATGAACAACTTTACTTAGGTTGGACAAAAATGTTAACAAAGCTTTCTCACCTGAAATAGGTCCAGTGGTCGGTTATTATGCTAGGAAAAAATTATACCCAATTCCACCCATGAAAACTTAGATTATTCTGCTTAAATCCAAGATGGCCGCCAAGTTAGTATTTCTAATAGTGAAACTGACATAACATTAGAAGTAAGCATCATAAACGTCTCATTTCCAACTACATTTATGATACCCTTTAATTTGCTGAAAATTAAGGGGTTGTCAGACGTCGTGTGTTAAGGTCAAGGTCAATGTAAAAATTAAACAAATTAAACCATAATCTGAACACCTTTTTGTGTTAAATGCTCTTTTGACATTTAATCACGTTTTATGTATTGCAGCAGCTACAGCGAGAATGATAATTTGTTTTCTGAGGAATGTGATCTAGATAAAAGGTCAAGGTCATGCGCTAAGGACAAATTCAATGTCAAATTTGACCATAAGACGCCACACTTGTACAGATTAGTCAAATTGTACATGTTATATCGACGAAGAAACATGTATAAAACATAGGGGTACATGTTTCTGTATTTGTGATAGTTTTTACTTATACATAGCATTATGTGCATATATAACATAGTCATTCGTACAAAGCTGAATATCAACTTTGATGAGTAGACTGTTTAAATCTGCATTCTATGCCGAACTGTCATATTTACAAGTCTTACCCGTTTGGTATACATTGTTTAATGGTCTAAAATCGTATAATACAACAACTCAATGTAATTAATGCACGATACATTAATGTTTATACGCAATCAACTTTACGACACATAGTCGTTCATTTATTTGTCAATAAATGCCAGATCATCATCATCACACTGGCTTTCCGCATGTCTCCCATTCCAGCAAGTAATTCCCCCGAACTGTCCACATGCTGGTGTTGAGTGTTCAACCCATTATTGCGACATGTGCACTTTTTCCTGTCACACTGTGCACTGCAATTGCACCTTATAAGTTTGGGCAGTCGTTCTGGTACCGGTAGCTTTGCAGTTTAGACAGGCAAACGTCCAACTGTAGAGAGATTATTACCACGCCACACCGGAATCTGGTGGCAAGTCCTACGACTGTGCAAGGCAACAACATATTTCGGCGGCGGAAGCTTCTCTGGCTGCACACAATCAGCTGAGGTAGCCATCTTCATCTGAAACAAAGACTTGATTATACACACCATTATAAAACAAGCAGGGAATCCTCTCATTCCTACTTGACACAATCATGAACACGGTTCAGGGCTGCGTAATTTGTCACGACAGTCGCTTTGCCAATACCAAACTGTATTGACATTGTATAACACCTGCTAATAGTATGCAAGAAGACCAGAGCTACAGTTTAGTCATGTCGTCCGTTGAACGGCTCTTTTGTGGCTTCAGTTTTTGTGTGTCGTCATATTTCCTTAAACATGTATTTATATTTACAATATTATCTTTCGTGTACTTTGGGGTTGCTTTTTGTTGTGATTAGTTCGCTTTTGTCCATTATATTAATCATGCTAATTGCATTGTACGTTTCTGTCATTTTTAGGCATGATGGCGAGGTAAGCAGGTGCGTGCGTGCGTGCGTGCGTGCGTGTGTGATTGATTGATTGAATGGGGGCTGGGCTAAGTGATGTGGTGTGTGGTTGGCGGGTGTATGGATGGGTTGGTGTGGTCCACTAATTCAATGGAATTGGGCTAAGTGATTGAGTGAGTCAGTGGGGTGAGGTAGTCAGCTGATTGAGAGTAGTTGTGCAAAATCGCCTCCTTTTGAGTTTTTTTTTTGGAGCTTTACTACAGGGACTCCGGAGCTACCGGGGAAACTGGAGGTTTCCTCCACCAGGAGTAATTGCTTTTTATGTCGAAATTGACAATCTGCATTACTCCAATATAGACAAAAAATAAAACGATTTAATGTGTATTACTCTATTTCGGCCAAAATCTGACGGTGTGGTAGGTGACTCAAAACTAAACTAAAATTAAAATAAATGCTAGTAAATAACAAAAACAAATATATATATAAAACCCAATTAACAACACAAAATCAGCAACCACGGTTATCATGATAGGTTAATATAGCATTCTGATACAGCACACTAACATAGGGTGAGGGTGACACGTCAAATACCATACCGTCAGAAATCACTTTCTTCTTCTCTTCTCGTCTCTTCTTGATGGTGATTAGGTAGGATTGGGACTAAATGTGACAATAAGTTAATTACGTAGAGCACACTTGCTAGACATTAGTGACTCAGATAGTACACTCGCCACTTAATTTCATTTGACCAGTCCGTATGCCACTCAAAACGCACAAATCACGTAAACTAGTATGGGTTCCCCTCAATCATCTATAATCGATACCCAGCCATACTATATCACACACATATAAGTTGATGGGTGCTATAGGAGGCCTCAAATTTTAGGTTACCATACCTGCATAGATTCTCCTATATTTGACGCACATTTTTGGAGCCTGAATTATAAATGCAACATTTATCAAAATTCGGAAATATAAACCAGACCGACGACCATCGGCCTGCTTCTTTACTCGGCTATATATCCCGGGTATGGAAGGTGTTCGAGCCAATTCCCACCCTTAAATATGAGCCAAAGGAAAGGTAAGCAGGATGTTTGCGGCACTGCGTTAATCAGGTTCAACCGCACCAGTGGACTGCTTTGTTCACCGGCCGTTCCCAGAATGCATATTTCCTCTAATCGCTTGTATCTACTTCAATGTGATTTGTTTGTCCTGTTGGGACTGTTATTTCCTCGGTAGTTCATTGCAGAATAGCTGTGGTGCTTTCATTACATTTGTTTTATTTTAATGTATTTCACATACTATTGCTTTCCTCGATTCAACCTGCTCATTTATTAAATACAGCCTCACAATGAAAACATGGAAATCAAGTTAAAAGAAACAAAGGCATCGCTAGTACTAACGTAATCCTCTCAGTGACAGCCTTGATAATATACTGACCATACGTCGTCAGTGACCTTGCGGTTTCAGACGTGTCTACAGGTGAAACAAAGAACAGAGCGAAATGGTACATATATCAGCTACAGACGTAGTTGCGAAGCTGCGCAACTACTACATTCGTAGATAGATGTTACTGGCGGACAGGCCTTTCGTTGTGCATACGCAAGCACGCACGTGCGTATCATTGGGCTGAGTACAATCGTAGATAGATGTTACTGGCGGACATGCCTTTCGTTTGGCATACGCAAGTATGTACGTGCGTATCATTGGGCTGAGTACAGTCGTAGATAGATGTTACTGGCGGACATGCCTTTCGTTGGGCATACGCAAGTATGCACGTGCGTATCATTGGGCTGAGTACAGTCGTAGATAGATGTTACTGGCGGACAGGCCTTTCGTTGTGCATACGCAAGTACGCAAGTACGCAAGTGCGTATCATTGGGCTGAGAAAATGAAAAAATAAAAACTCCAACAAAATGCAATACAACGGGGGAGCGAGTAGAGATACATAGGCGGAAAAACTGACCAATTTTAAAACTTTTACATGTATCTAGAGACTAGCTATTTACATCAATCGGCTATATCATTTTTATATCAATATATGCGTATACATGGTCCCTGTTGTATGTGTTCACTTTCCGTTTTCTCTGATCGATGCACTTCTGTCCATCATATTATGATGTTAGTTTGACATTATGTCACTGATTTTAATGCGAAACGTCATATAATAATGCATGTCAGTATAGATTACAGAGCTCCAGATAAGTTTTGTGTAAAGAGCATTATACCCCCATATTTCACAGATTCAGTATTTGTCTTCCTTATTAAATAGGGAACAAATGATAAAAAATAAAACAAATTTAAAAATTCACTTATTTGAGTTGCAAAAAAACAAACACTTTTTGCAGCTCAACTAAGTAAACTTTCAACTTTATTACAGTATTTTCACTACTCAATTTGAAAATCAATACCTATTTCACATTGCTGTGAGTAGTTTGTACTCCCACTGTTTATAATCAATGAGTATTCTGTTAAAAGTAAGGGCGCAAAATACGCCAATACGCACCTTATCTGGAGCTCTGTATAATTAGATGTACACACTGTTGCTGGAATTGGGACAAACTACGAAGAATATGGCTTGCAATCAGTTTAATCACGTTGAAACATATATAGGTTGGAATTATAACAAATAAACAACATTTTTGGAGACATTACTGGGCATATACACGTTAAAAAGTCCAACAATTCTGGCTGAAGGGCCTCGATCCGGCCTTGATCCCCAGAATAGTTTATACCCCGGTATATTGTTTAAAAGAATATGTTTTCTTTATAATATACCTATTTTTGTGTTGTTTCTACATTGGCGTATAATACGTGGAAGTCGTTTCACTAACAAACATTTTAGTGGTACGAATTTTAGTGAACCGGCCCCCAGAGGCCCGTTTCACTAAACTTCGTACGACTAAAATGTCTGTAAATTTCAATTGACGGATTTAAATGTATTCAGCATAGGCTGCATAAGCATACTATGCTCAATAAATGTAAATCCAATAATTGTTTACAAGAAAATATTGTTAATGTGCAATTTACAGACTAATGTTGCACTTACGAACATTTTAGTCGTACGAAGTTCAGTGAAACGTCCCCCCAGATGTCTAGTTACAAATAGTAAAATAGCATTATAAGCAACGGTGGAATAATTCTGTCGTCTATACGAAGACAATCTTACATGAGCGATGATGTAATCTATTTATTAAACAAGTTTACTGATTACCCGCTACAGAAAACATGTTACATGTAGGTAATCAATACAGCTTCAAATTATGATGATGTGCTTATGAAATAAATAATATTAACATTTGTGTTGGTTTTTTATATTATGATATTTCTTAAACTCGTTGACTTATTTCATAAGAAACTCGGCATAGCCTCGTTTCTTATGAAATCAGTCAACGATTTTAATAAATACCATAATAAATTAACACAAATGTTAGATTATATTTATTGCATAAGCTTAGAAGCATTAACTGAAGCTGTACTGATCACCCATAATGTATTGTGTAGTTCTCATTGGCATATTTATTATACTGTGTATTATTAGTTTCATGCAATACAGTGTGACAGTGTGATAGCTACATGCGCCTTACTAACTGTTAAATGTACAGTCGAACCTCCCCGAACGGCCACCTCTCTACAACAACACCCTCTCTGTAACATATATAATCATTTAGTAATATTCATTTTAATGATAGTGACGCGCGGTGGTATCAGGCTATTTTCAAATGCAAATGAGGCATGATATCTTTTAATTATTTATACTAATTAAATGCGTCACCTGAAAGAAATAATACATTCGACAGATTACGAAGTATGATCATTGCACATCAAAAGATAAATAAAGAGAATAAATAGTAATGTCATTTTAAGGAAACACGGTTATCGCCCCCGATATCAGTATGGACACTTGCGTCTGCTATAAACTGTATAATAATGCCAATCAATACGTGGGGTAATGGTGAATGAATGTTTGTTTTGCCAGAAAATGTTTCAGATGATGTCCCTGATATAAAGAACATTTTGTGAATACTTTTTGCTTGATGAAATTCCAACAAATATTGATTTTATTGCGAAAAAATGATTTTCCTATGGGAATTTAATATAAAGATTATGGGTTAATCTAGTTTTAAATGTAAGCGTACATGCCGGTTTTTATCATTACGTTAACATATGTTGTCTTTGTTGTCACTGCTAGTCGCCATCTTGTTTCTGGATTACTCTATCCTCGTTTCTCGTGAGATCTCGGCGGACTTGATTATCATCACTAGGTACGCTCCGGTAGCAACAATATCGCCCTATCATTGCACATGTTCCTAGCAGTGGCTGTCCAATCATGTTAAAGCACGGGGTCTGTGGTGGCGCTGATTGTCCCTCGTTCACATTGTCCAATTGCTGTGCTTTGTTTATCGGTCTCTGTCCAATCAGAGCGCCTGGCCCCAAGCGCGGGGTTTTGGAGATTAGACCCGCGGCATTCTAAGTTTCGCCGCAAGCATTCACGCAGCATGCTAATATCTGTTCTGAGAAATTGAAGTGATTACGGTTTGTAGTACCACGTGGCCGCAAACAATGGAACGGTTTTAAGGCGCGTGATCTGTTTGGCACTGGATTTACTGGGATTAAAGTTACCGTGGATTAATCAAATGAATTAAGTGGGGAAAATGGAAATATATCGTATCGATTATAATTTCTAACGGGAGATTACCGTTCAACGGAATTTGAGTAAATAGTGCCACGTGGGCGAAAACAATGGAATTTAATCATCGGATTTATTTGTAGTCGCAATTGGATTAAATCTATCGGCGTGTAATCAACTGGATTAATTGGCAAACTGACTGAATCGTATAGGGCGTGACAGTGTGGAACTTTGCCCAAATGGAATTAATTAAGTGACACCACGTGGGATTGTCGCAAAAATGGCGCGTCCAACAATCGGGTTGTCGGCGAAATATGCGGATCGGCGCCACTTCGGATCCAATGCCTTTCGGACCACACGGCACTCGGCACCGTCTCATTACGTCCCCACGTCTGATCGGGAATAATATATAAAATATAAATTCTTCCCGTCACTGACATCAGCTTGTGATCATGGCGAGCTCGGAGCTAGTCATGGACTCACTGGGAACCAGTATCGGTGCCGTCTCCGAGTTGAATGATGAAGACGAGGTGATTAACTTTTGCCTTACGAACAAGGTAGCTAAACCAATTATCGATCAACTTTTGAAGAGGGGGTTTACCAGCATGAAGGCCTTGCAGTTGGTAGAGGAATCTGACATTGATTGCCCGAAGATTCCAAAGGGTCAACGACGCCTTATAATACATATTGCGCAAGGTATTAAATCGGCCGTCCCGCCAATAATGCAGCACGAAGGGTCGACCATCAATCCACCACCCAGCACATCAGTTGGACCGCCGCCGGTGACGCAGTATGATACCGACACATACTCTACTCTATTAAACTCACTATTACATCAGCAAACAAGTCACAGTCAAAACCCGTCAAATATTGCTACGGATAGTGTGGGAGCTGCGGTACCCGACCAGACATCATCCTGGAGTGACCCGCAGATGCATATATCAACGGCGGCACAAGGTAGGTCAACGTCTGACTTTTACGATATATGCGACTTTGTGCCCAATATGGTGCATGAGGAGGTGGTCTTGGGGGGTCACGGGGATCAGCAAATTATTGTAAAATCTGGGGCCCACAAACCTAAACTGGAAACCGTCTCATTTACACAGTGGTCCATAGCCAATCTTGCAATTCTATATAAGTTGGTTAGTGATGGAAAACTGGTGGGGCGTGCTCTCATGGACTACCTATCGTACACTACAAAGGTGTACCAGTTGATCCAACGATTTAGTATGGGATCGGTCCTAGCGTATGACAGGGAGTATAGACGCCTCCAGGCATCCATGGGGTTTAGGTGGGGCACAGACGTGCAGCATCTACATACCCTGTGCCTACAACCCCGCGACAAGCCAACACTAGGCCCCACAGTGTCACAGGTAAGCGACCACAGCACCAGCAGCCTTCGAAACCAGGTAAGTCCCAGGGTAGGGACCAAGGGGTATGTAGGAATTTCAACTCCAAGGGATGCACATATCAGTTATGTCGCTTTGACCATAGGTGCATTGTGCCGGGCTGTGGTCAGAAACACCCGGCATCCGCGCATACGTTTGAAAAAAACTAGACACTATGGTTATACCTACATCTGGTCTCAATCTTACAGCTTGGCATAATGAGCTTGAGGATGATGTGGACCGTGAGTTTCTGCTGAACGGTATCGAGAATGGGTTTGAAATGATTGACCCGGGCGTAGTACCGTCCGCAGTCACTTGCGACAACCACCCATCGGCTTGTCCTGATAGCCCTCTGTACCATAAATCAACGGAGCAGGTCATGTCGGAAATAGAATCCGGTAACTATGTGGTGTGTGAGGACGAACCCCTGATAATAAGTCCCATGGCAGCAGCCATCCCCAAGAGTGATGGAGGGGTGAGACTCATACACGACTGTTCTCGACCGTTTGGTTCTTCGGTCAATGATCACTGCTCTGCTGACTGGTGGCAAAAATTTTCCCGCATCGATGATGCTGCGGAGCTTATGTCACCTGGTTGCTACTTTGCGAAGGTGGACCTGAAATCAGCATATCGCTCGGTATCTATTGGGGAAAGTAGCCAGTCGGTCACAGGCTTTAGGTGGAATATTGGGGGAGAAAATGTCACCTTAAGGGACACTAAACTCCCATTTGGAGCAAAACTGGCTCCAGGAATTTTCCACCGCATCACTCAGGCGGTGAAACGCATTATGGCCCGGAAGGGGTATGACCATATTATAGTGTATCTAGACGATTTTCTTATTGTATCCGAATCATTCGATGCATGTGCGGAGGCACTGCAGTGCCTGATTTTGCTTCTCCGGAAGCTCGGCTTTGCCATTCATTGGAGCAAAGTGGCTGACCCCACGACAAAACTGGTTTTCCTTGGTATTGAACTGGATTCAGTCAATATGACGCTCAGTCTTCCCGAAGACAAATTGAGTCAATTGTCGGCAGAACTGCGTATGTTTATGTCGCGCAAGCGCGCATCGAAACGACAACTTCAGTCCCTCGCAGGGCGGTTGTCATGGGCTGCTGGTGTTGTACGTGGCGGACGAGTCTTTCTCCGGCGAATGTTCGCACAAATCGGCATGCTCAAGCATAATGCACATCGCGCGGTGCTGTCACATATGGTCCAGCAGGACCTGAGCTGGTGGTACTCATTCCTCCGCACGTTTAATGGTCGATCAACCCTGTTGGACCATAAACCCATTGATTGTGTTTTCACCGATGCATGTAATGACGCAGCAGGGGGCGTCTTCCTCGGTGACTGGTTTTACCTCAACTGGAAACTGGACTGGCCAGAGGTATCCTCGTTTCATATAAATGAAAAAGAGGTGATGGCAGTGGTCTTGGCAGCACATAGGTGGGCCCATCTCTGGGGTAACAAACGGGTAATCTTGCATTCTGACAATATGGTAACTGTGTCAGCAATTAACAAAGGGACGTGTAGGAATACCATGGTCATGAGATGTCTGAGGTACCTGTTTTGGCTGTCGGCGGCCCATAATTTTCACATGACAGCCAAGCATATCCCAGGTGTTAAAAACTGGGTGGCGGACAGTGCCTCCAGGCTTCATGACCAGGGTCACCTGCAGAATCTGCTCCCTTATATCACACCCTCGTCCTTGTGGTGCCACATGACACTGTCTGCATAATGGTTCTTGTTTGACAGGTTCCACACCGGTGGGGGCCGCCAGGGGCATTCACCTACAACGGTCGGCGGCGCGTTCCATCCCATACCCGATGGAGCGGGGTGTTCTCACCCGTAGCCTCGACGCGGATGTGTTATTTTTCCGCAGCAATACTTTCGCTCCAAGCACGGAGAAGACGTATCATACACACTTACTGTGTTACTTGGACTTCTGTACAAGACTTGGTATTCAGCCTGTGCCAATATCCCAAACGGACCTCGGCAGGTACATAGCATTCTTGTCTCGGAAGCTGTATGTCAGTTCTATCAGACAGTACCTGAATGTAGTGAGGTTGAGTCATGTAGAGGCGGGGCGCCAGAACCCGCTAGACAGTAATTGGTATGTGACATCCATCTTAAAGGGGGTTCGCCGTGTAAAGGGGTCTGCCACAAATCAGAAACTTCCTATAACCATCGAACTCCTCCGTGCGATTTTTTCTGTCATCAGCCTTCGGTCATCTCTTGACCGGACCTTTTGGGCTGCATCACTGGTGGCCTTCTTCTCTTTCTTCCGGAAATCCAGTCTTCTTATACCCGCTATACATCTGTTTGACAGTAACCGACATCTGTGTGTGTCAGATGTTAGTTTTCTGCATGAGGGTGCAGTCCTTCGCGTTAGGTGGTCCAAGGTTATCCAATTCCGGGAGCGGGTTCTTCAGATCCCTATCCCTCGTATTACAGGTTCCCCCCCTGTGTCCATCCTCAGCCCTCATGCTCATGCTCCTCGACTGCCCGCGTTTGCCTTCTCCCTGTCCATTTTTCCGGTTCCGGTCGGCGTCCGGTATTCGGCCTCTAACTCAGGCGGTGTTCACAACCAGATTGAATGAGTGCATGGTGAAGATCGGCCAGCCTCCAGGTATGTATTCCGGGCATAGCTTCCGCAGGGGTGGTGCCACATTCGCACTCCAATGTGGTCTCCCGGTGAATTTAATCAAACTACAAGGTGACTGGAGTAGCAACGCGTATGAACGTTACTTGCAACCATCTTTTCAGCTCCGACAACAGGTGGCGTCTACTATGGGCACTGCAGTCAGGTCAGTACATAGTTAAGGAGGGGGGGGGGGGGTGTAGGTAGTACATCTCACCATTCACCTCATTGGCGCGCATAGCTCGCATGTGTCGTTTGGGGCTCAGGTTGGCCTACTTTTGTGTATAGAATATGCATTTGTTGTTGTTCTGTTTTTGTACATAATTGATATGTGTACCTGCGTGGTGTTCGGTGTGTTGTTGGCCATGGGTCACCCGATTGTATTCCTAGTCAATATATTATACCGCTCTCCTACACTACTGCTACCTACTGATTTTGGGAGTTGGAGATCATATGTAATTATTTTTACACAGTACACATGTACAGTCTGCATATGTGTTACATGTACAATGTACATGTGGGGCTACACTTGTTTCGATATGCATAATTATATACGTATAATCAATGTCATCATTTGTACTTCCATGTCTCTATGCATATCTAATCATCTATTACTTACCAGCAATAATTATTATTACAAGTTTAATACTTGCAAAATATTAATTACATGGTTTCATGCTCCCAAAATCATTGTGTTCATGTACTTTATTATGTTCCATGATACATGTACATGTTCACCCTGACATGGTGGCCTACATGTAGGCCACCAGACATGGACGAGCGCCACCAAAATGTTATCTGGTGATGCTCGCCTGTGTTATTGTACATTGACGGCCAATCCCTGACCCGTGCTGGGGGTTGGCTGACTGTGTGATAACGTACATTGGTGGCCAGCCACTGACCCGAGTCATTGGCTGGCTACCTGTGTTATAGCGTATCATTTAACATGGGGAGAAAATGGGCTCCAGAGTGACGAGGAGGGTCAAAAAAAGAAAACAATTGGAAATTGACTCCGAAACCTGGCGAGGTAGATTGGAAATAATGTAACTAAGAAATCAAGTTAGATTTTGAAAATCGGACCACAAATTTTAGCCCCATTTATCCCAAAGGAAAATCGTTTTTTCGTAATAAAATAATTTTTCGGATGGAATTTGATCAAATAATTTGTTTTGGGGAGGGTGACTTTTCTATTATTGATGAAAAGGTACTTACATTTAAAAAGTGTTTAGATTTGATGTATGTAATATACAAATGTTCGTCGGCAGCAAAATGCGGAACAGACAGTAGGTAATCGCAATGTGGGTGCCAATAATTATTGGGACCAAACTAGAAGGTGACATACAACCACATCTGTAAATGAATATTTTTCTTTGGTAATTGAATTAGACGATTATCATGGACCTCTTGACTTATTCTGGTACTTTCAATCTAACACCAGCCACGTTACCTCTTGCCATTGTCTTCCAATTTCAAAGCTTACAATTTGATATTCACGCTTTGCATTGGCGAGTCACATATATATTCTGCGGGGTGTAACCCTGTTCGGAACTAGCCTTTCAGACTCGGAGACGGATTGGGAAAGATTGCGGGGAATGGGGCTTACTTTGTTGGATATACGTGTTGCCGACTTCGGAGTTCCCTTACAAAACCGAACGAACTTGGAAAGACCATACACAAACACATCATCAACGCACTTGGCTTTTGTGCGAGCTGTCATTTCCTGAATGCTCCCACACATTGACGATAGGAAAATAGAGAACATAATCAACGAAATACTGAGGCTGAAAATGAAGAAGAATAATTTCGCCATTATTGGATCGGTCTCGTTAACTTCCGTAAATCGATTTTTACCGATCAGCGTAATGAAAAGCGTCGTCACAGACTTATACATATTCATGAAGTACAGCAAACGAGATCCGAATAGACAAAATCCCAGAACAGCGAAAAGGATAAATACGTACAAAAGTAAAATACCCAACCAGAGAAGATCTGACGCGATTAGAGAGAAGACCCTTGCGATAATGTAGATGTGCTTGTTACCTTCTAATGTTTTCAGTAATCTGACGACGGACATAAAGACGAGGAATGCAAGAATAGTTATAAACAGTTGGTGCCAGAATGCAATGTGGTGAAAGTCTACGAAGTTACGTTTGTTATCATTAAACGCCTTTATAGCAACGGTTGCGCTATACAATCGCACAAAATATAACGCAACTGCTGCGAGGCCCGCAAGAAAACGAAGGCAGTCAAACATGAACCAGAATTCGCGGTGAAATTTAAGTTTGAAAGTATAAAATCCAGTACAAATTTGGAGCAAGAAAACGACGAGAAACCCAATACTAAACATCTCACAGGCAAAGATGTAACCACCCAGCGATCCTGAATGTTGATAAACCCGTAACGGCATGATGGAAAACGAAGGAATCGCACCGCCCGTTTCCGGGAACTCTACCATAAACATGTTGTAAGAAAACAAATTCACATTGGGATTAAACACCGTGAATTCAAGTGCAACCGCTCGCGTTTGTCTATCGACCCAAACAGTGGAATACAATTCCCGGATCACTTCCAGACTAATGTTCAGATTAACGTCTAACGTTGCTACGTAACCACCGGCGCCATACGTAGCAACATGTCCAAATATGGGAAACCCTGTGACGTCAGAAGAAGTATATTTCCAGGCAGCGGATGAGTGGTTATATAATTGCTCTCCAAGGGGACACGGCGGCTCTCTCCAGCCAACACAGTAGTCGGCCGTGTCCTCGGAGAATACGGTGTACTGTCGGTAACACTGGTCCGTCTCGATCTTAGGGATGTAGCATGGCTCTGAAATAAGTATACGTTATTGTTCACATATTGGACTTTTAAGGAATTAAATGCGAGGGAGCGCCAGCGACCGCAGCATTTAGTTCCTTAAAAATTCAATATGTGACAATAACATACTTGTAATTAGTCAGGTTTATAATGCTGCAGTCGCCCATCATAGTATTTATTTTCTATTTCCTGTCGAACAAAAAGTCATTAAATCTGGTAATATGTGAAATAAGTGGAGCTTACTGAACAACGATACTTACATAAGCGATACTGACCAGCGATTGGCTTAGGAAGTAGGGCAAATTATAAATACACATATTCAGTAGAAAGTACTACAATGATATTCCCATAATAAAATATTGTCGTTTATTTAAGGAAATCAGAACGCTATATTTGACTAAAGCAATATGTGCAGACCTTATATGTGCCATTATGTCAAAGGTTCTCTAAACCAATACAAATAATTAATGCACTAACGTCTTCTGTTTTAAAATTGGTATTTTTGAAGAAAACCAAGGCTAAGCACCTTGATAACGGAACACAGACACATCTCGTATTAGAAACAAAATTGTTACCCCACACCATACCACTCGTGATGGTAGCAATTTAACCCCATCTCTTTAATGTAACACATGGAAGAGTGATTTTGGCAATCTGTTATCCGGCGTGTTTAATATGCTAGAGATATAAAACTGTCAAAGCTGTATCAATAAATTATTAATAAAGAACATACACATGCAGAAATTGGTGAGTTTACCGTGTCAATGTGTTTATCTGACATTTACATGTATGTAAGTAAGTAAGTAAGTAAATTATTTATTATAGTGACATGTGTAACCAATAAACAGTTAACAATAGTAATTCTGACGTAAAGTACACCCGGCCCGATGGGCCTATATGTCACTTTAAACACTAAACATAATTTATATACATCTATAAATAGAGCAAGAAGTTAGTATATTACATGTTGTGTTCCGCTGTATGTCTTGTAAATTTGAAAGCTTCATTTCGTTATATTGAATGTTGAAAAAAAAAAAGAGAAAAGATGGCTTCAATGGAAACATGATTTCCCTGTTCTATTATTTGTGGAAATTTACCAGTTCTACATCAAAGATTATTTGTTTAAAGGTATAAAATATAAAGTTTACTAAATTTTGACCTACATGCAACAGGTTTGGGCATGCACATCGGTTGCTCACATTTTCTGAATGGGTCAAATTGTAGCCGTAGATAACATATCGGAGGCGAATTATTGTAGCTAATCTCGTATTCGTTGTGACCACAAACTGATCAATATGGTTTACGTTATCAAAATGTGAGCTTCCTGATATAATAGTATACATTATATTGCCATAATACAAACCTGATTTTCTCCTTAATTGCCTAAGCCTCGGTGGTCCAAGCCTGTAATTTGAGAATCCGGATATGTAGTCTCTGATTGACCAGTGTATTTTGTCTCCATTAATGTCCTGATCGGGAAATATGGCTGGCACAGCTGTGTAATTTACCCATCGGTAAAACGCTGCCGTACTGGATACCTGGAAGAACAAACAAGATACTACGGACAAATGCAATATAGGAATGAATGAAGTGGAGGATGAGTTTCACTATAGGAATGAATGGCCTTTTTGTGGAATTTATCGGGGTAGAAACTTGGAAAAGTCGCGGGAATACTGGACGAAGGCCGAAAGGCCTCGTCCAGTATTCCCGCGACTTTTCCAAGTTTATATCCCCGATAAATTCATCAAAAAGGCCATTCATTCCTTATAATTCCAGCATTTGAAATAAATTCATCAAGAAAATGAGTTTATTTTCCGTTTTGTTAAGAATTATTTTAACTGAGCCTCATGGTTACGGAAAGTAGTTCGGCGTGGGAGTTTACTGGGATATAAATTTTGGACAGAGACTTGCTACGGTCCAATCAAATGTTAGGGAATTGTGTAAATATTTTTGTGCTGGAATTATTATGCAGTATTTATTTATAAGTTTTGCTCCAATCCGGTAATAACGTTTTGCTATGATTTACAATGACAATTGCCATGTATATTTTTTCTGCTGGGTCAGATAAATCGGTCTTGAAAACCCATGATTTCTAGTATTAGTGGTCAGTCACTTAACATTGTTTTGTCATTTTAAGCAGGTTCTATGTGATTTTGTTCAACGGAATGCGATACTACTGACATAGTGACTGAATATATAGAAACAACCAATGTATTGTATTTTTGATTAAAAGTTTATCAGGCAATACTAGAAAAGGTATAGGAATTCTGAGACTCGCTGATGATTGTTTTACCGTTTCCGAAACGACCCTGATAAACATGATATCAACAGACAATATACAGGTATTCTAATTATCAGGCAAAGTGTTCTGTTTCGTTGAAAAGAACACGGACTGGTTTAAACTTGTAAAACTTAAAATGTTTCATTACACTGACGTTACTGTAGTGCCATAAAGAACACCAGCTTAGTGGCTTTCGATATCGAGTTTATCAGACAATGTTATGATTCAGAGCCAAGTCTGATACACTTAATATCAAACTACACTAATCTGGTGTTCTCAATGTATACATATATAATTCAAGCACAAAAATATTTACACAATTCCCTAACATTTGATTGGACCGTAGCAAGTCTCTGTCCAAAATTTACATCCTAGTAAACTCCCATGCCGAACTACTTTCCGTAACCGTGAGGTGCAGTTAAAATAATTCTTAAGAAAACGGAAAATAAACACATTTTCTTGATGAATTTATTTAAAATGCTGGAATTATAAGGAATGAATGGCTTTTTTGTGGAATTTATCGGGGATATAAACTTGGAAAAGTCGCGAGAATACTGGACGAGGCCTTCCGGCCTTCGTCCAGTATTCCCGCGACTTTTCCAAGTTTATACCCCGATAAATTCCACAAAAAGGCCATTCATTCCTATATTAAACATAATGATCAGTAGGCATTATCAGTTCCCCCACGATATAAGCGATAAACAAACTATTCGGAATGGTTCACTTACATTTTTAAACGTCGTGTTTCTATTTATTATCATAACACGATTGCCAATCGCTCTGTGAATATAGTACGAATTGTCGTCCCTGTTACTGTAGCTGATTGATAGCAAGACCCAGAGGAAGCCAATGTTAATGACAAGGTCTACCACTGTCTGCTTCCATCTGATTTCTGTATCACGCTTTCTTTTCGCCTGCTCGAGGTCATCTTGCTTCATTGGAGATTTTGGAATCGTGTTGTTGAATGAACCAAAACCTGAAACAAACATTGGTGATGAACTAAGTTTATTTGTGCTAGGTGAGTATTATGGAGTTATCTGTATTAATTATATTTCGTCTGGCTAACATCTGGTGTCAACAATTGCACGCTCTGAAAATTAATAAATTGCGATGCCAGTTAATTCATATGTGAGTTTAATTAAAGGCACTGGATCTCAGATAAGCATAGAAAGTGATGAAAAGGATTAGGAAAAATTGTTGAATTGTATCGTATTTCTGAACCCAATTGTACCTAAATGTATGAGTCGCCTGGAAAAACATCTAGGATTGGTAAAAAAGTATTATAATACTGAAAAATAACTTGCGTTGCAAACACTTGTTATTTTGTAGTATTACATGTATAATCATGTTTTGATCAATCGATTTTATTTCAATTAATTACACCAGCTTCTACAATGAAAAAGCCTTCGGTACCTTGTGGTATAGTATGATACATTTAGTATGATATATACAAAAAATAAAATGTCACATTTTTCCTCACTGGTACATGTATAGCGTATTATTAAGTTTATCAGGCAAGGCTAGGAAACGAGTAGGAATTCCGAGGCTTGCCGAGGAATTCCTACCGTTTCCGAGCCGAGCCTGATAAACTTGATATCAAAATACATTAGCCTGGTATTCTATTTATCAGGTAACGTTTTATGCTCGAAAACGACCACAGATGACGTCGTTATCTATGGACAGAACGCGGACTTGTTTACGTTGCGTCATTACACTGACGTCATTCGGTAACGTCACGTGACGTTATCCGACCAATGGAACGTCAGTTTTCACTTCGTTGTAACCCGGATGTTTATATCAGGTCAATGCCTGATACAACAATATGTTATCAGTTAGTACGTATTCGGTCAATACAGGGCAGGTTACCTGATAAATGCCAAATTATGCCGAGTCAGATTATTCCCCTGCATATTACAGTTTCTGATATCATGCACGTCAATATAGCGCATGTTTTGAGTAGTGTAATAAAATGAAATGGTGTAATTCATTTAAATGTGTCATTTACTGTGCATGAAGCGAAACAAAACGTATATTTGTTTTTATATCTGAGACATCATCTGACATGTATGAGACACAGTAACTGTAAGATTCTCAACATGTAACTATACATACCCAACATATCGTCATGTGTTTGTTCATATTTGTCCACGACTGTCGTATATTTGTCTTTGGCGTTTGGACTTTCAATAGTTTTAAACACGAGTGCCATACCGAAAGCAAATAGAAGTATCTGGAAAAGAAGCAAGTCAATGTACATGCAGCTCATTGCATTGCAGATACACGGTTCGGGCTGAATACCGGATTGGAACATCTCCTCCTATATTATATTAGACACTATGCATTATTGTTACTGCGAGTACATGCAAATACAATACTGGTTACAAGAATATCTATAGATATGAAAAGCCCACTAATACAAAATTCGTATTGTAAATATTGTATAGCTTTTTGTGACGCACATACATCATTACATGTTTGTATTATAATTAACATACGGTGTACATAATTTTAGCAGGTTCTGTTTTATAACGGATGTATTGTGTAAACCATTCCCAAATCTCTCGAATGACCCATTTGATATAAGATATCGCTAAGTAGAGCTAAGTTTTCTTTATTTTGGACATGGCTCACATTAATCGATAAGAAATTATCAGCTTGCAATAGACTGCCTACATTCTACCTGTTACATGCATGATCAATACAATGCCAGTAGCCGATTTCACCAACTTTGCAAAGTATGCTTATCTAACAAAGTATACTTTCAAGGAGAAATGTTCAATTAAATAATAAATTTATTAATTGTTATTATACTGAAATTATTACATTATCACAGCCATTTTGGCTGTAATAATGTAATAAATTCAGTATAATAATTATGTATATTTTTAATCATCAAATATATGCAGTGGTTAGTTCTTTATGAAATAATGCATTTCCGGAAAAATAAATGATTTCTCCCTCAAAGTATACATTGCTAGATAATTATGGTGAAATCGGCTACTGAATACATGACTGACTCATGATCATACTCACCATAACGGGATCCACGACAATCGCCGACTCCAGCAAAGACATACAGAAGGTCGACAGCCATTCTTCGCTCTTCTGCTCACCCCATTCTATGCTGTACAATAAAATCATAAGGGCGGAGGCGAGTATGCCACCCCAAACAATAGCCCAACCGATATAGGAGCACCAGCGTGGTAATTGGCACTTGGTGTCCGCCACTCCAACCTGCATAATGATTCCATCAGCTGGTGCTCTCGGAAAGTCCAGCCGAGTCATATCCGTTTGTGTAAATGTACTTTGTATATCAGTACCTGTTATATCAATGCTTTGGAACTCATCGGTCCGAGTGTCTTCCGTAGTTTGGTTAAGCGTGTTCTCCGTGTCGAATGATAGATCTTCTGTGCCTTCACACTGTGTTTTTAGAGTGCCCGTACGTTGATTGTATTCGGTATGCATGGCGACCATTTCTACACTGCGTTCATTGCCGATCAGCCCATCACCAGAGTCTCTGCCTTCAGATTGTGTTTTGTCACTATTTACATCCTCATTGCGATTGCTATCAGTTTCAATGATCTCTCTTTTGTTCAGACAATTTATATCTACTGTCTCTGCAGGTGATACGTCGAATTCACTATCCAGAGACAACACGCTTAGCTGACTTTTCGTGTTCACATTTAGACTATCACAGCGACTATAGTATCCAGTTGAACTATCAATGTCATCAGCTTGTCCGTCGTCCATACTTTGACTGTCTTCATGTGTTCCGCTTGGCCAACATGAACTACATTGTTCAGCGTTACCAGAATGGGATGGCTCCCGATAGTGATCTATATCTCTCACTTGCCGTCTAGAGTATTGAAATATTAAAACAGCCAGTAATGTCGACGGCGTTGTTATTACAGCACATATCACGGAGACGAGAATCTGCAACATGATCGAAAACCCGAATCAAATACAGGGGGCCGTTTCACTAAACTTCGTACGACTAAAATGTTCGCAAATTCAAATTTAGGATCGTCTGGAAATTTCAATTAATGGATTTACATTTATTGAACATAATTATGCTGCATATGCAGCCTATGCTCAATAAATGTAAATCCAATAATTGTTTACCAAGAAAATATTGTTAATGTGAAATTTGCAGACTATCATAATTTTGCACTTACTAACATTTTAGTCGTAGGAAATTTAGTGACCCCCCCCCCCACCCCCCTGGCAGTGATTATATACATTCAGGCACACATTGTTATGGGTCATCATGCACACAAAAAGAAATAGTTGTACCCATGTATATATAGAAGTATTTCAATCTGAGGACATGGTCATTGTTTAAGCACAAGTAGTACGTGTTCGCAGGATCATATACATACAAGTATGATCTTAAATGATGGAATAGAACTGAAACACAAATAAATTCGACCTTTGTTTGCACAAATGGCTTTAGGTGTATTTGCACAAGCGTGATCGTTGCAATATGCATTAACTACAGAGAAAGTATGAAATGTGATGAGTGAGGAGTACACATTTAATGAATTCCACACTTATAACATACCTGTTTCAAAGAAAATCTGAATGGTCCAAATTTGAATTCCGCAGTCGTTTCGTAATCAACCTCTGGGTTATAATACATAGCATTTGCCACCATGGTAACCATGACATACATAAATGCGCACGTGACTCTTTGCACGCGTGTGAAATTGCTGAAGGACGGGCGATACACTATGGAAGCCCAAATATGTCCTTCGGCCACACGATTCTTGGCTTGGTTGGAGAATCTGTAGTTCAATGATTGTAGTTCCTGGTGCCCAGCGACAGTAAGAAGACATTCCAATGATTCATCCGAGTTTTCTACACATATCCACCGCTCGCATATGAATATATAGCTGGAACAAAGTAATTATAAATGCATGACACGTGGATAATGAAAAGTGGAAGCTCTCCAATCACAGATATGCAAACAAAAGACGATTGCTTTTAATATGCATTCATACACTGGAGCCTGTTTCACTAAAATGTTCAGAAGCGCAACTTCAGGATCGTCTGGAAATTTCAATAAATGGATTTACATGTATTGAACATAGGCTGCATATGCAGTCTATGCTCAATAAATGTAAATCCAATAATTGTTTACAAGAAAATATTGTCATTGTGAAATTTTACTTTATCATAATTTTGCACTTACGAATATTTTAGTCCTACGAAGTTTAGTGAAACGGGACCCTGGTCTGTAGAGTAAATGCCGACGTAGAATTTTCAAACAATATATCTAAGTTTATATTTGTTTGTGCATAGTGGAGCAGTATTTGTATGTTTGTTGTTTATAAGACTGTGGACGTTTCACTAAACTTCGTACGACTAAAATTTTCGTAAATGCCAATTTAGGATCGTCCGGAAATTTCAATTAATGGATTTACATTTATTGAGCATAGACTGCCTATTTGAGCCCTTGCTCAATAAATGTAAATCCAATAATTGTTTACAAGAAAACAATGTTAATGTGAAATTTACAGACTATCATAATGTTGTACTTACGAACATTTTAGTCGCACGAAGTTTAGTGAAACGGCCCCCTGATCTGTGGGAGTTAAACACTCCTTATAACTTGTGCATTGATAGATCATTGATATAATTATGTTTGACATCTGATACCAGTAGTTACCTTTGATTTAATTGAATATCAATAATTTCCACTTTACTGAGATACCAGGACGCCATATCACCCTCACCGCGGTTGTCGTGCCAGATACGTAGATGTGTTAATCGGCCAAGATGGCCGGACGTCGATAGGAGAAACTGCAAAACACTTCCAGTTGGTATCCGCTGAAATGTACAAAACTGTATACCACATACATGAAATACTAGTCAAATGTAAATCAGATACCATAATGCATGCTACAAAGACATCATTTATATAACTTTCATATACGGGCAATTTGATATAAAATAGCAAGCTAATGTGAATGAACATACATATGAAAAAAAACATGTTGGCAATGTGTACATTGAGCTTTTTAATACGTTTTTTGCCTTCATATACTGGCGGTCGAGTCCATCAAGAGGAAGCAATTCGTAAGGGCTGTAACTAATGTTGTTAAAATGTGTAACTCAACCCGTTTGATCTTAGTAAATTGAGTATCGTGAATTTGCCTGACTTCTGTCTAACCTATTAACTAGAGCAGTAAGATAGGTTTAAGCTAACAAGTGTGAGCTGACATGCATTAGTTTGCACTGAAATATCCCTTTTGTACCGAAAACTTAAATTCTCACATTGCGTCAGTGAATACCTTTCTTATATCGTCGTATAATTCCCTGACCCCTGTGTCCCGTTTATCGCCGCTCAGTATAAATGCTACTCTTGAGTCTGTTCCAGAACCGTACCGAAAGCCGGTGTGCACTTTCACAATATAGTAACAATCGTCGCTTTGGAAGTTGTCAGCGAGTGGTGTTACTCCCCACTACAAAACAGATGCTAACATATAATATATATATATATAGAGAAAATATGTTAAATAATGGTATGTTATTAAGCTCATAGTGATATTAAATTCGTTGCTTTGACGTGTTGCTTCGCTCATTTGTGTTTTAGTTTGAGCTAAGAAAGTTATAGTCATATCGAAAGTTGCAACGTCATAGCTAAGCACATAAGTACATATAATGCAACAGTACTACTACATTGGTAGAAATCTCACCAGAGACATTACAACCGTCACATTTAGAAACTCCAGTATGCTTTGACTTTGAGTATACATCTATAAAATATAGATTGTATTAAGTTGAATCAAATAAGGTGACCTACAGCGATTCAACTGAATAACACATTTAAACTTCTACAATTGTTCGTGATCAATGAAGAACAACTAACGTAGTAGAAAACAAAACATGCACATTATGATATTCGTTAGAAATAAAATGACTAAGATTACTTACTCTTATTATATCTTTATTGTCCTGTCTTCGAGCCCAAACAATGACTAGAGCGTACAAAACGAACACAACCACCAATGTAACTATGACGGCAGCCTGGTCGCGTGGAGAGAACCGGAGAAACACGGTGGAAAACTCGATTGTATTTGGTGCCAGAAAGAATGAGTTGCCAAACGTTAAATCATGGACATTTCTGCATTCACACTTGAGCTTCGTCTCTTTTGGAAGCCATTTTAACTGAAATAATATCATTAAAACTATTAATAAGCGAAAACAAATAGTACAATTAACAGCACTGAATATAATACAACAAACTTCGTAAATGGTGCTAACCATACCGTTTTTGCTACAAGGGTAAGGCAAGCAAAACAGGTGTTGCGAGAATAGCCCGAAACCCAATTATTACATATTTGGGACACACAGATGTGTTTACAGTCAACATGCATGGCGATTATTATTTCATATGACGCTATCATCTTTGGCACATTTGCGAGCATTGTTTATGCATTGACACAGCACATGAGCAGTGTATGAGGATGTGATAATACAGCAAGGGCGCGATATACATGTAAGTCTATGGACACAGTTAGACCACGTTCGTCCGTATGTACGATCGACAATCCACGAACTAAAGCTCGAGGATTGTGTCTATAAACACAGTTGTACCACGTTCGTGCACATGTACGAGGAGATAATCCACGAGCTAAAGCTCGTGGATTATCCCCTTGTACATGTGGACAAACCCTGATCTAACTGGATTACACCTCACCGTGCATTTATTTGTTTTCCATGACTTCTGGTTTTCTTCCCAATTCATACAAGCTACAGTGACCAGCGAGAAGTAATATGATGGGTATTCGTTGCTGATCACGTCCCGTTTCTTTCTTCCTGGTGTACCAGTATCATTGTTTTGCACTGAAATATGAATTGCAAACATAAATATTACATCGCAAATGATTGATGGGTTGTAGGTAGGTATGTCAGTTTATCAGCTAAATAGCTGATCACCAACAGTGGGTGAACGATATAAGATGTTGTATCAGGAATAATTGACGTTCGTGCAATGTATCACACTCAACATGCATTTGAAACAAACTAGTTTTGAATAGGTTTCATATATTGAACAATGGCACACGACATTACCAAATTAGGACAATGTATTGAAGCCGCGTGAACAAGGTCGTGTTTCTTTTAGTGATATCAACATTTTTTAGTTCGCCAAAGCTCAGAAATGATAATAATTCCTCACCTAGCTAGCCTCCTAAACATTATTAAGTGTGTTTCAGGCTTACGCCTGATATTAATATCAAAGCACAATCTGAAGTTCACAACGTATGCAATCCCAAGAACATATTTACCATGTTTAGCTCCCTTTATACCCAAGTGCACCATCCCCGTATGTTCACCCATTTGGGAAGCGTGGATACAAACTGTCCAGTCAGTTTTCGCTGTCACGGTTACGTGAATATCATGAACCAATATCGTTGGAGTATAACCTTTGCCGATGTAAGCATTATACACTGCAACGGAATCATCTAGTGGCTCAAGTTGAATACAGATATCATCGTTACTGGACCGGTAGATGAACTTGTGAAGGCTGAATTTTGAAACATCTTCTTCAAACACTGTAGGCGTGATCATCTCCATTTCAACATTATGGACAGTTTGTTCATATGTAACCAGTTCATGTGTGACGTTATGATTCGCTATATCGATGTGAATAACGCCGTATGCAACTTGGGAGGACGCGGAGTCGTCATCGTACATGAATATATTCTTGTCGAAATGGATAACCTGTACAAATGTATAGAAGACACTGTTAACTATGCCAACTAAGAACTCTGGTAATATGCAGTAAAGTTGAATGAAATTGTTATAGGAATAATAGTTTTGTTTTTTTAATTTATCGAGAGTATACACTTTACTTTTAAGCAAACATATCGTTTAATGTGGTGGTATAAACTTTACTGTTGATGCTTTTATTACGGGCTATAAACCTTACATGATTCAAGAAAATCCTCTATTTATCCCTTAGAATGTGAGAGGCGTAAATTGTTGACAGGTGTTGTTTAGCATGCGTCTTGTTTCTCAATAAAAAATATGGCTTAACAGCACATTAAAATAATTTCCACTGGAACTGATTTTAAATTTCTGGCAAACCATGTTTTATCAAGAAAAATGGAAAATAAAGAGAGAAAAAACATCTGACGACGAAAGTTAACTAGAAAATGTGATCTATCGACGCACTTTGGGCCCATATTTGAGAAACTCTTACAAATAAATAAACAGACAGATGGACGGACGTACGATCAGTAGCGATGGTAATTGTATTAATGTGGAAAGGTGTATCATTACCAAGTAGTACATATGTGCAATATGAAGATATTAGCTGAAGGCAAGAGAAATCCCACTGTAAGGGTTAATAAATACCATATTAACTTACTAGTCATGTAAGACCATCTAGATGTATGGTTATATATAATGCGCTTACCGAAGCTGCAATGACTTGGTCACCATGGTCAGCCAGACTATCCAGTTTCACGGACGTTCCACCAGACGACAAAGGTCTGCCGGCCAAAGTCGTAGCGTTATCTCGCACGAGCGTTTGAAAGTAGTTCCCGGTTCCTACTTGTTTAGTACACGATTCACACAGCTCGGTGGAGGCGAGAATTTGTCGCGTTACTTCCAGGATTGAATGCGCTGATGATTCTGCCTATAAATGATAAGAATACTATTTGAATTTTGAATTTCATGCAACCGTTCGCATAGATGAAATTCATTAACGCTTGGCAAAGAAATATGCATTGGCAGTGAGTTGTGTTTAATTCTATATCCGAATGTGAAATAGGTAAACGATAATATAGCCTTGAGTTAAAGCAAACACAATTCAGACCGTTCATACAATGGTCATTATAAAACGGTAACCGGCGTTATAAATAAATAAGTTTATACTACGATAATGGCGTCGTTGAAGAACGTTTGGGGAAGATACTGAACGTATACAAAGCTATATTTTCAAACTCTAAGATCACAAGATGATGTTTGTCATTGTAACATACCAACGGTTTTGACATCTCCATTTCCAGCTGTAGTTGTTGTTGTACTTTTAGATATAAATAAGCTCTCTCATTCGGTGACATTTCGGCATTATCGATGACATCCGAGATATTCCCACCAGTGATGACAATCATGTCGTCCAATCCCTGTCTCGCGTCTTCCATACCGTATACTAGGCGAGCTTGATTGAGTTCATTCGGTACAACCGCGGTGACGGTCTGACTCGTCATGCTTACCAGCTCTGAGAAGGAAAAGGAAGCAATATTAGCTCTCAATATCGCGACACCCGGTTTGATTTATGTGCCATCCATGTCCTATATTCATAGTGCTATATATCGAGAGAACCAGCTGCTCTGTCTCACTATATTTTCTAGTCATAGTTTTATATCGATGATCTAGTAACATAAGGTCGTAACTGCTATGCTAAAGCATAGCACTTACGACCTTATGTTATTAGACCATCGATGTGTCGTAGATCTCTAGACATTGAATTATATATTTTATTATTGTTACAGCCATCAGCAAAGTTCAACCAATAAAGTATACAGTCCCGTATTTAATTGTATTTCGGACAGCACTATGGCACAAACGGTTGTATAATACAGTAGTATGTATTTATGTTGTTCAATTCGTATTTACTTACATCTGACAACTATGCAAATAGTACATGTGACACAATCATGTTATAGTGAGAGGGCCGTCTTGAAGTAATATTTGGTATACAATACATTTCCTTCGGAGGAAAACAACACAACACAATATGTTTTCTTCATACCATCTGGGGAAAATAAAAAATCGCCACTTCAAAAATAAAATAAAAAAAAAAATAAAAAAAAATTGTAATTTTTTATCGCCAATTGTTTATTTTTATCGCCAATTGCGAAAGTTGCGATCGCCATCGGAATCCCTGGTCTCAATATAAACAGCAATAACCTCTGGGTTGCCTTCTCCATGAAGCCTTCTCCATGAAGTATACTTTGAGAGGGTAATCATTTATTTTTTCCGAAATGCATCATTTCATCATTTCATCATTTCATCATTTCATCATTTCATCATTTCAACGACTGCATATATTTGATGATTACAAGTATGCATAATTATTATACTGAATTTATTACATTATCACAGCCAATATGGCTGTGATAATGTTATAAATTCAGTATAATACAAATTAATAAAGTTATCATTAAATTGAAAAGTTATCCCTCAAAGCTTACTTAGCAAGATAAGTATACTTTGCAATTTTGGTGAAATCGGCAAAAGGTGTTATTTTAAAATGTAGGCTAACTCCACATTGACGCTATTCACTTTATGTACCAGTACCTCAAACATAAACAACAAGAGAGACCCACCATTTTCACCGGCCTCCTTTTCAGATGTTGCATCTGCATCAATTTTCCAGAGGGTTCCAGACACACGAGTCAGGACCGCCAACCCATTAACTACAAGGTTCTGCAATATACCCACAACAATTAGTAAACATACAATTTTATACATCAGATAACAAAAGAAAAAATGTGTTAAACAGTAGCGATTGTGCAAGAATCAGCTAAATAATGCACAACTATGGCAAACGAAGATACCATTATACATGCAGTATCAAAATGTTGACGTGTATATAGCCGTCTTACATTAATTTTCCATATAGTTGGCACTAACATTATCCAGGCGCGGATACAGAAATAATTGCAGGGTGGGGGTCTGGAAATACAAGTCGGCATAGCCGACCTCCGCGAGAGCGAAATCGTAAAGTAAAGTCGGGGGGGGGGGGGTGTCTGGGGATCCTCCCCTAGGAAATGTTTAAATGCCAGATCGCCGCAGATGCGATTTCCTGACACATAGGCCACGAAAAAGTCATCCAACTATTCGAGTATTGTATATTTTTAAAAATAATTTGCCGGGAGCAGGGGGAGGGGGGGGGGGGGGGGGTTGGGGGGGGGGGGGAGGTCCGGACCCCCTGGACCCCCCCCCCCCCCCCCTGTATCCGCGCCTGTTATCTGCATATTTTCAGGCACCACTATAGTAGGTATTCACATCTGTTACAATCATCAGTTTTACCTTCGTCTCGGTTGACGTATATTCCTTGACGTATATCAGATTGGTCAGGCATTGTGTGACCCTTGTCAGATAGTTCTGATCCGTTGACTTCTGTCCGCTCACCACTCGCTTGACTATGACGTTGCTTACGTAATGAGCTATTAGTTCAAACGCCTGCGGGACAAAAGACAACATGAATAAAAAGATTTTGAGAGTGATTCTAAAAACATACTGTGTATGCTAGTTTACACTATTTACTGGTGAAGTAATATGAACATTGATTTGGGACTTGTCTAAGTTTTAAATCCGTTCATGAATTTACACTTAATAAGTTGAATGATATTCTTATTATTTAGCGGCAATTTATCTTTATCTTAAAAACTTTATCTACACTGCAAGGGTTGAGGAAGTTTTTAACATAAATTTACGTTCGTTTTTTTAAAGCCTTGTTTGTTTTTACCGGATACGTAAGTATCCAGGTAGACGCGTAACAGAGAAAAACAATGGCATGGCCTAATCATGGATCTCGCAATTTTGCCTTGCAATTTTATCAAAACGGGCAGCTCATCTTTCTTGCCTATTTTAAAGAGTCATAGCTGTTAGTTTAGTTTAAACAATATTTATTAAGTTATAAGTCATGTAAAGGAACAATACATGGTATGATACAAGCATTAAATAGTGTGTGGATTGGAAAACAAGCTTGAAAAAGCTTATATGAATTCTTCTCCATTATAAGCGTGAGTGCAATATACATGGAATAGATGGTAATATGTGTATATTGATGGTGGAATATGTATTTTAAAGCATTATTTATAAAACTATAAGTTCAGTATTTCAGTACTATAAAACAAGGGAGTACACATATAAAATGATCAATGTAATCGAAATTATAACTATGGTATGGTGGTGAGAGGTTTAAATAAAGGGGTGGGGGATGGGGGAGGGCGCGGGGTGGGGAGGGGGTAAAGGGATGCACTCATTGATTGCATGGTGGCTCGTATTGGACATCTGCCCACTTGTTTCCTCAATTGCCGAAGCGCCTTGTAGCCACGATGAACTTCTGGACCTGCTGAAATACGAAGCTGTTTTCCTCGAATGTCAAATGTTCATTGCCGCGGAGCAGTGTGACTGCTGTGGGAGGACATGGAAGGTTGTTAATATGTGTGTTTCGCTGAAGTGTATATTTGTTGCAATACAAGAGAAAGTGGCTGACTGTTTCTATGGATCCGCATGTGCAGTGTGAGGTGTCAACACTAGATCTTCTGTGAAGGTCGAAGTTGAGAACGCTACATGAAAGACGAAGGCGTGTATGAAGAATTTGTCCTGTCCTGTTTCCGACGTTAGTTTAGATACACTCTTCGGTGGTCTCCGGTCCTGTTTTTTTTGTGTCCATTTCACAGTCACAGTCACGGGTATACTCCCCCGCCCCCCCCCCCCCCCCCCCCCCCCCCCCCCCCCCCCCCCCCCCCCCCCCCCATTCACACCATATTGCCGAGTTTTGTCTACGGGTTATTAGGAAAACTAGATATGGTAGGGTAAAGGGTGTGATACATTACTTAGAGCACGGTTGTCCACATGTACGGTCGATAATCTCCTCGTACATGCGGACAAACCGTTCTCCAAGTATTACATACTGTGCTCCAGATAAGGTGCGTATTTGCGTAAATAACCAATTAAAATTGCCAAAAACCCAATTGAAATCAGAATTAGTGAGTATCAAAAAGCAATGAAAAATTTTTGGTATCTTTATCATGCTACAGAAAACAATAAAAAGACCACAAATATAGCATATTTTATTATTTTTTCATGAAAACACATCTTGGTATTTCATTAGAATTGTCTCCAAGGAGACAATTCTAATGAAATACATACCAAGATGTGTTTTCATTTAGAAGCAAACTATTCAATAAGAGCGGTCTGCTGATGTGTAAACAGTAGTGTGATTTTATTTTGGAGTGACAATACTCAATTACTAATTCCTTATCTGGAGCGCTGTACATACCTTCTGTATCTCCAATGTGGCGGGATCAAGCGTTGTGTTGAGTGAGCTGGCCATGTATTCCTGGAATCCCGTCGCCTCATCATCCAGCGGCTCATACATATCCATGTCCATTATCACGCCAGGCTCGCTGTCTAGGGTTTTAGCCACGGTCGCAGTTCGTACAGGTATCTAAGCATGGATGAAATTGTTGTCCATGTGTCCATATCAAAGTACTTTGGTGTTTAGATTTAAGTATGATTCAGTGTTCACATATTTATATACATTAGAATCTTAACCCTTTCAACCCTAAGGAACTGGAATGGATTTTGATATGTTCATTTTGCAACCAATCCAACCGTCACAAAATGGTTTTCAGACTAGTCCATTTATGAAAAGGGGATATTTTTTGTTCTCAAAAATATTAAAATTACTTTCAAAAAGTGCAGATCCTGATGAGACGGCTCGTTACGAGCCGGCTCATCTGGATCTGCACTTTTTGCATAAACCGATATAGCGAGATTTCGGGTTCAAAGGGTTAAGGAATCAATCAAATGCGAGGGAGGGTTAGCGACTGCAGCATTAAAGTTCCTTAAAATACAATATGTGAACAATAACATACTTATAATTAGCTATGTCTCCCATCCGAGTATTGATTTCACATTTCCTGTCGAACAGGTAGTGATTAAATATGGTATTGGGGTTAAATCGTATAATATGTGAAATAAGTGGAACGCGATACTCGCCAGCGATTGGCATAGAAGGTGTGGAGAATTATAAATGACTTTCTTCTGTGTTGTATTTCAAGTGACGGAATCGTGTTCTCTATTTACATGCTAAATACTTAAGGAGAAGCTTAGTCCTAGCATATGCTTGAGACAAATATTAACTTCATTTATATTAATGAACCAGTAGCCGATTTCACCAACATTGCAAAGTATACTTTTCGAGCAAAGATTACTTTGAGGGAGCAATCATTTATTTTTCCTGAAATGCATTATTTCATATAGAACTAACAACTGCATATATTTGATGATTAAAAGTATGAAGAATTATTATACTGAATTTATTACATTATCACAGCCAAATTGGCTGTGATAATGTAATACATTCAGTATAATAAAAATTAATACATTTATGCTAAAATTGAAAATTTCTCCCTCAAAGTATACTTTGCTAGAAAAGTATACTTTGCAATGTTGGTGAAATAGGCTACAGGTGTGTTTTGTTATACTTGTGTCTGAATCATAAATCCAACAAAGCATATGAACATAAGTCGCCCTGGTTGCAGATTTACTACATGTACATTAAATGCAGTCTTATTTAATTATGTTGTTTTATTATTCAACTGATATATTCATAAAATGAATTGTATACATTTTGAAAATACGATATTGCAAGATGGCATTAATAAACATTCATAGCACGTACCGGAATTGTCTGTAATTGGCTAGCAATGGATGACGCATACGCCAGTACTACATCCGGTGCTGAATTCCAAATGTCCGCAATCATGGAATTGACTTCCGCCATGAGGTAACGAATGATGTTGGAACCATTTCTGTCAGCTGTTATTGATAGCTTGTCGACCGCCGGAAGTGACTATGAACATGGAATACAAAATATATCCGTCGGCCTACTATCAAAACATGTTGTAAGTTGAACTATGGCATTAGCTAGCAATAAAGAGACAACGAGAACATATAACACAAAGTCACGAGGTTCACGATAATCGTTACACGACCACCAGAAAAGTATTCATTGCAAAAGCGGTTTATTACATTTGTTATTTGTGTCAAGGGCTACGCTAATACCAAGGTGTATGATCACGTGGTACTAACAACAACATCAACAAGTACCGATTCAAGTACGTATTCTTTCATAGTGTCCTTATTACGTAACGGATTTTGATGACATATGGCGCATCAAACGCGTCTTCTTAAGCTGCATTTGGTGGTCTCTGTATTTTCGCCTAAACTTCTGTCGTTTTTGCGAAGAATCGATTTCCGTATCTCCGACACGGAAATCGATTCTTCGCAAAAACTACATAAGTCTGTGCCAAACTCCCTAGACCACCAAATGCAGCTCATGAAGACGCGTTTGCTGCGCCATATTTCATCAAAATCCGTTGCATATTAAGGAAAATATCAAATAATACTTACTTTGGAGTGGGCGTTGTTGTTGTTGTTGTTGTAACCACGTGATCATGCACCTTGAATACTGTCACAGTTAGTTTAAACATAGTTTATTGCATATAAATACAATAGGCTCGGGCTACAAGTTCTCTCAACATTAGTTACAGCCCTCACCTAAGTGTTACAAAGTACAATAATTCAACAGCAATGGCGATACATGAATACATGTATACAGGCATATAAACACGGATACAAACCAATTATCAAGCGATAAATATATGTTTACATAATGTATGGAATGAAAACGGACAGAAAGGTAGAGAAGAGGTGGATAGTGAGATATGAGATTTGGAGAAAGAATAAAAGTTGTTTTTGTCGCCAAGTACATATACTACATGAGCAAATCCATCAATGTATTAGTGCTAGTTGCAATAAATTTCAGTGATCATTAATAACCGGTGGTTGTGGATGATATTGGCAAATCGAATGGAATACATCCGATATGGATTACGTTACATACATCTATCAACGAAGTTACTCAAATCGTTTTGTAGTTTTAATATAATTTTGTACAGAATTGAAGATAATAATATTGTTTTCATTGTTTTGTTCAGGTATGCCGTTCAAAAGCATGTGCGCGTTCAGGTTATGAAAT
The DNA here is from genome assembly GCA_029237695.1 of Conchocele bisecta. Taxonomy (NCBI): domain Eukaryota; kingdom Metazoa; phylum Mollusca; class Bivalvia; order Lucinida; family Thyasiridae; genus Conchocele; species Conchocele bisecta. The sequence continues at coordinate 5,438,389 of CM055279.1, forward strand.
CGTTGCAGTAACTGGCGTAGAATGAGACGCTGTGCATGATATTTGTTGCATTCAAAGAAGTAATGTTCAGTGTCTTCTACAATTTCGCTACACTCGCAGTAGGGAGTTTCTCTGATATGGTTATTACAAAGATCGGAATTGAGACTGCTACATTTATTACGAAGTCTTGCATGCATAACTGACGAAAACCTGTCTCCCACTAAGTAATATGGTGATATTTCATATTGAGTGTATAATTGTTTGGCGCATGCTGTTTTAAAGTGTCTAAGACTATCTACATTTCTCATTGAAGGATCAGTTTCATTCCAGAGTTGTACCACAGATGGTATAAATGATTGTTTGTATACTTCCAGTCGAGTAGTCGGGACATTTATATCAAATTGGTTTCTAAGGTTGTAACGAGATACGTTATTAACAGTGGGAGGAATCAGGTTGGAGATATAACTAGGTACTTGATTGTTGGTTGCTTTGTACATGATCGAAAGCTTTTGAATACTACGTCGAACAGATAAAAGTTGCCATCCAACTTCTTTCCTTAAATTATCAAGTGACACTGACCGTGTTAAACCGGTTACTATTCTCGCAGTTTCATTCTGAATTTTTTCCAATGAATCTTTTTCATATTCTGTACATCCATCCCAGACCGACGAAGCATATTCGAGTATAGGTCTCATAAGATATATATATTTGGTTTAAAGACTGTCTGCTTATCTTAAATTTTAGGTTTCGCATTATTCCCAACACTCTCGCAGTCGAATTAATTATATTTTGTATATGTGTATGCCATTTCCCGTTATTGCTCAGCGTTACACCGAGATGTTTATGGTCGTCGACAAAGGTTATAGGCGTGTTTTGAAAGATTAGGTTTACAGGTCGATCGAGTAGTCTTAGGGTTAAAAGCATCGCTTCAGTCTTGTTAGGATTGAAACTGACCAACCATTGTTTAGCCCAGTCAGCAATAGTTAGCAGGTCATAATTTATTATGCCTTCTAGGTCATCAGTATTTGTTGTGGAAAATGATAGAGAACTGTCATCAGCAAATAATCGAACAATACTTAGTAGATGGTAAGTTATATCGTTGACATATATTAGAAATAGTAAAGGACCGAGCACCGAGCCTTGCGGTACGCCAGCAGTTATTAACTTGGTATCTGAGGTTGTAGACCGTATTGATACAGACTGTTTCCTATCCGACAAGTAGTTTTCGATCCAGTGTAAGATACAACCATTTAATCCATTTTGCCGTAACTTAAATAGTAATCCTCTATGCCATACTCTATCGAAAGCCTTAGAAATATCACAAAATATTATACATGTAGATGGCCTTTCATAAAATGCCTGACATATTTGATGGTGAATGTCTATAAGTTGGTATACCGTAGAATGTCCTGGTATAAAACCAGATTGTCTATTGTAAATCAAATTCTGTGAGTGCAAGTGATTATATATATGTTTAAACATTATTCTCTCCATTACCTTACCTATATAGACAGCTTAATAACGATATAGGTCGATAATTTGAAGGCGTCTGCGGACACCCTTTTTTAAATAAGGGAATTACATTTGCCAATTTCCACGCCATCGGAAACTGACATTCATTGACAGATCTATTGAAGAGGGTCGCTAGAGGTTTTGAGACAGATGTAATAGTTCCTTTTAGCATTCTATGACTAACTAAATCGTGTCCACAAGCTTTATTAGTTTGTAAAATCTTTATAGTATCTCTGACCTCAGATTCGTTTATATTAATCATATCAAGAACTTGGTTAGTTTTTAATTTAAGCGGCGGTAAAGTAGAGTTGCTATCGTCAACCGTTGATATTGAAACGAAGAAGTTGTTTAGACAATTAGCTTTTTCAACATCAGAAAAACAGACAATTTCACTATTACCGTCAGTCGTTTTTAATGGTGGAATAGTTCCACTTGATTTGCTATCTTTCACAAAATGTCGAACTAGCTTCCAGAAGTATCTTTTGTTATTTGAAAATGATTCTGTTAAATTAAACTCTAAGTCATTGTAAAATGCTTCTCTTGCATGTTTTTTCATATTATTAACTTTGTTTCGAGTTGTTTTGTATTTATTCCAGTCGTCCACCCTTCCAAATTGTATTGCTTTCTTACGTAATTTGTCTCTTAATTTGCTTATTTTACGAATATCGGAATCATACCATGGTTTATCATTAGGCCGTACTGTGACTTGACTGCATGGAATGCATCGCTTAGCTAGCTCAATGAATTTAGATGTAAATATATTAGATGCATCATCTACACTGCCATTATTTAAATTTGTCCAATCAGTGTTAAGCATGAGTTCGTTAAATTTAACAAAGTCTGCTCTTTTATAGTTCCATACAGTTCGTTTGTATGAAGTATTGTGTGAACTATCAGCAGGTATAATGACACATGTAGCCTTATGATCGCTTATGTCTGGCAAAACAGCCAACACATCGCTTTTGAGAATGTTCTGTTCTTGGTTAACAATAATTGGATCTAACAAGGTTGAAGTAATGGCTGTTTCACGCGTTGCGGATGTAATTATGTTTTTCAATGAATTCATAATCATAACATCTTTTAATTTGTGGTTATGTACATTTAATTGATCTTCATTTAGATCGCCAACAATAATGATATTATTTGTTATATCACATATCAATTCTATATTGCGATTGAACAGTTCCCAAAATTCTATATTGGATGACGGGGGGCGGTAAATCGTGCCAATCAAAAAGTCTTGCGGCTTGTTTTAACCTGAATCCAGACAGTTTCATCCCAAAATATTTCTAAATTCTGCATTCTATTTTCTAACAAATGGTCTGCAACATATACTAATATTCCCCCAGAATGTGGCGACTTGTCCTTTCGGAATGGTAGGCTATACCCATTAAGTTGTAAACTGCTGGTTTCTATAGCGCCCGTTAAGTGAGTTTCTGTAAAACATAGAATATCAAAATCTGTGAAAGTGTCCTCGATATAACTCACCTTATTACGGATACTTCTTATATTTAAATGTAAAATTGAAAAACATCCACTCTCATGTTCAGGCCCTGGGTTTCTTTCTACATCACCAGATATCAGTAGCAAAATAAAAGATACTATTGTTAGACATATATTTAGATTGAGAAATAATCTGGGGCCTCTACAATTAGCTAGATTAGTCAAACAATTACCTATATCCGTTAAAACATTCAATAATATATTGAAAATATTTAAATATATTGTAGACGCAATGCATATCGGACGTTTCCTACAATTAAAGTTACCTATGGCAGCCCTCCAGGAAGTTATATCATTACCCATTCGGCTTTTTAGTTACATCAGCTAGGTGGATGGCCGCCATAGGTGTCCACATTGCCAGCCTCAACCAACCGCACCGGATAATATGTATATTCTCAAGTCCCCCCAATATAGTGCATGCACATATAATAGTGACATTCAGACGACAAAGAAGTCACAGTTCATCATACAAACACCGTCTAAAACTTAATCTAAACTTAATGCAAGATATGCTAATATTGGAATGGTGTCACGTGTGTGGATATTGTGTTTATGTTATATATTAACAATACCCCAAAAGCACATGCATAGTAGGTATTCTGGGACAGTGTCACAAGAGGTCAGTCTAGGACCACGTGCACCCTATTACTCTCAAACCACCGAACACACCACATGTCACATACATACTGCTGAACTATATAGGGAGTTAGGACATTTACATGTATATGTCTCTTTTCCGTACTAGATATATTGGAATAATATGAGGTACCCCATGTGATTTTGTACCGTCAATTTCATGAAATACGTTTACAAATTTACAATTTTTTTCCGTAAATGGCGTCTAAATTAAGTTAACATAATTATATTCCGCATGTACTCTGAAAATGTTGTCAACTTTAAACTTTACTTATGAAAAATGTTGTAAATTTTGTAAACGCATTTAATGAAATTACGCAGATGTCCGAAGGTACAAAATCACATGGCGTGTCTCATATGTGTCATTGGAACAATATTTCTTTATCAGAAAACTATTCAACACTATGTAGGCTATGACCACACGTATTCCATCACAGTAATTGAAACAATTACTAAAATAAAAGAGATGATATGATAATAGCGTAAACTATGTTAGAGTTGCGAACGGTAACTCTTGCAATCTACTCCCGTACAGTTGGACGGTACGGGAGAACATTGCAAGAGTTACCGTTCGCAGCTAAAACTACGTATGCAAACATTCACCTCCAATATAAATTCCACGACATCGAAGTCACCGTAAATATCGGTGACCTTGACCTGTAGAAGGGTCGTGTAATTTTCGGCGGGATTTCCTTCCTTCACCGGAATCGTCATATTGCCAAGGGCTGCAACGAAACGGCAAATAAAGAATGTCAGTATTGGTTGAACGCCATCTCGTTTAAGAAAACAAACAAAAAACAACATTAAATGTAAAGTTTTACTCTTTTGCGATTTTCATAGTACAAACCGTGACCTGATAAATTGAATTCGGGGTGCACTGTACAACAGTATAGATCAGGATCGGACTTGTGTCCGGTCTAGGTCTCTTTTTAGTCAATTGGCTACATATTCGTTGTATCAACACCAATGCCTAATACAACAACAATTTGTTATCGGGGAACGTATATTCGGTCAATAAAACTATTATAATTTATAATTATACTAAATGTTATAAGATTACGTACACGACACAATGAGTATCTCGTTTTCTACTGCAACCCCCGGGGTGCTCTGTACAACAATATAGGTCAGGATCGGATGTGTATCCAGGTCTGTGTCTCGCTCTAGCCGGTCGGCTTCGTCCATCCAGCCCGAACACGTGATCTTAAATGTGTCTTGGGTTGCTACACCTGTGGAATATATTTTATCCCGGGTTCACAGTGCGTATGTACCGTGAAACACGGTGCCGTGAACCATTTTTGATATCCTGTCAATACGACCTAATCACTGCGTATGAATATGTACGGTGGCTGGGGTTATTATTTTGCATTTAAAGCCATTTGTAGGTGTTGACGGGATAAATAGAATAGTAGGTTCGTGCCGTGAATAGGAAAAATATCTGGCAGAGCCTCGCCCATCCCGTTTCTTCGCCCATCCCGTTTCCTAAGCCTTGCCAGATGTTTTCCCATTCACGGCACTAACCTACTATTCTCTATATAGATTACCAGGCTGGTGTTTTTGTATACCAAGTTTATCAGACAAGGGCAGGAAATGCGCAGCGTTTCTATGCGGTTTGCTATTTTCTAAAAGAAAAAAAATAATGTTAGTTTCTACCAAATGTCGAACTTTAACTTACACAAATCAATAAACAAATTAAAACATAATGCCATCTCTGGTTTCAATGTATCTGTTTCCAACAATCAAACCGCCTCGGCCGATTAGTAAATATAGATATAGAGGATCAAAGACCTCAGTAATCCATTTGACAACTTTAAAAATATTCCCTAATGTGTTACAGTGAATTAAATGAGAATTAGACATTACCTTGATATGAATATCTGGCAACTAATTTAGAACACAATTGTCCGCATGTACGGTCGATAATTCGCTCGATAAAGCTCGCGGAGTATCTCCTCGTACAGGCGGACGAGCCGTGCTCTGTAGTAACTATCAGCACGATACCACAGGTTGAAGTAACGGACCAAGGTCTATAAATACATTAATTATGCCTAAAAGCATCAATAAATTTAAAAAAAAACTAAAAAATAAACTCAAATTCTTTTTACCATATTTTATTTTCATTTATTGATGCTTTTAGGCATATTTAATGTATGTATATACCTCGGTCCGTTACTTCAACCTGTGCACGGTACCTGAAAGTTGGCTGATTCCACACGTTCCATTATACGGCTTGTAGTTCACCGTCCTGACGTAGCGTAGCGTGTAGCTATCTACACCGGCACTGGTGACGGTCACGTTGAAAATGAAGGCGTACGTCCCGCCTTCAGTCAGGCTACCTTTGGTGATGTGAATCCTGGGGGAATTCAGACCTACAATGTTAGAAGACAAGAATATGATGACAATGAACACCGCTGAAATACAAATATTCGAAAAGGTCCTGGGTTCAAATGTGGATGGAATGTGAGCAAAACAGTTGGTAAACGAGCATTATAATGCACTCTATAAATATTACGCAATCTGATTGGCTGATGGTCATACATTATAGGTATATCATTGTTGTTGAACGGTCGCAAATTATTTCAATATGTATTCCTACGCCAGTAGTAAATGAGTGCATTAGAAATAGCTTAACCGCATTATAATTTTGAAATTTACGGCGTATATCAGAAAATGATAGGTCGCAAAACATGTTAAATGGCTCCGCTAGCGCGTCGCCATTACACAGATTTTCCGACCTATCATTTTCTGATATACGCCGCAAATTTGAAAATTACAATACAGTTTACCCTATATTTAACTATAGATGTCTATGGGTTTGGGCAAGGATTTTGTTATAGTATTTATGTCTCTGGTTTTGGCGAAGATGACATACATCGAGATGTTTTATCTCCCTTGAGATAGCATATTTGGTCACACAAATTCAAATTGTCGTGCTACGCCTACGTGGCGAGTACGACCAAGAAAATAGTGCCCTGTGCCAACTTATCTTATAGTGTTTTGGTCTGGCATGCTTTGTATCTAAAACTCTACATATACTATTCTCTATAGTTTTCTGCTCAGTTTATCAGTTAAATTCTGGACAATACGATTCAAGACATTTCGTGCGTATGAATACAGCAGCTATTATCTTTAGTTCTCACAGTTAGGTAGTAGTGACCAGTTAGCCGCCAGTTTCGTACAATTTTCAAACAGTAATTTATTCGCAAGTGATCAGTTTTTGTAGAGATAACAAATTTCAGTACGTTCAGTACTTTGATTTTATTTTCTATCACACAAACGTTTAAAATAAGTAGGGTCAGCGGCACCATATCACTACGTATAGTATGGTCAGGTTGATCGCACCACATAACTTCTTTCAGACCTATGGGTGAAACAATAATAAACATGGTCACTATATAACTTCATACGGCTAAAATGTTCGTAAGTGCAAACTTATGACAGTCAGTAAATTTCACATTGACAATGTTGTCTTGTAAACAATTATTGGATTTACATTTATTAAGCATAGACTGCATACGCTCAATAAATGTAAATACATCAATTGAAATTGTCAGAGGATCCTAAATGTGCACTTACGAACTGTTTAGTCCTGTTTATCACAGTTCCTGATAGTACAGTGGGGTCAGCGTGTAAGTGCACACACGAACGAACACGACAGGTTGGAACCAACCTGTCGTGTTCGTTCATGTGTGTACTTACACGCTGACCCCACTGTATGTACTTGAATATTACTCATAATTTTGGAATTACATCAATCAGCCAATGATTAATTAATGTCATGTTCATCTTAAACAACTGGACGAGAATAAACAGTATGTTCGCTTCATGTACAGATGGACGAGAATAAACAGTATGTTCGCTTCATGTCATGGACGAATACAGTATGTCGCTTCATGTATGGCGAGAATAAACAGTATGTTCGCTTCATGTACAGATGGACGAGAATAAACAGTATGTTCGCTTCATGTACAGATGGACGAGAATAAACAGTATGTTCGCTTCATGTACAGATGGACGAGAATAAACTATGTTCGCTTCATTCATGTAAACAGATGTACATATTGTTCTCATTGTACAGATGGACGAGAATAAACAGTATGTTCGCTTCATGTACAGATGGAAGACAATATAGAGGATATTCATATTTTTGCAACGAATATGACAAATATGGACATTTCACACCACGAGATGAACATATATGTCATATTCGTTGCCAAAATATGAATATTATATTTATTATATACCGCTCCATGGAAATTAGCAGATTTTTAGACTGTATACGGTAATGAATGTGTATTTGCAGCCTATTTGCAGTTCGGCACTGCAGGTGCGCGTTATGAATATAGATAGCGGAAGTAGTCGTATTTTCACCGGACGTTGTTTATTTCATCGATGAGAACATAGACTTTTATTTACATCGTATAACTATGTATTTCATGGGTAGGTATATATAATAAAAACAGTTTCGGTTCATGTCCAGATGGACGAGAATAAACAGTAGTTTGGCTTCATGTACAGATGGACGAGAATAAACAGTATGTTCGTTCGCTTCATGTACAGATGGACGAGAATAAACAGTATCTTCGCTTCATGTACAGATGGACGAGAATAAACAGTATGTTCGCTTCATGTACAGATGGACGAGAATAAACAGTATCTTCGCTTCATGTACAGATGGACGAGAATAAACAAAAGTTTGGCTTCATGTACAGATGGACGAGAATAAACAGTAGTTTCGCTTCATGTACAGATGGACGAGAATAAACAGTATGTTCGCTTCATGTCCAGATGGACGAGAATAAACAGTATGTTCGCTTCATGTACAGATGGACGAGAATAAACAGTATGTTCGCTTCATGTACAGATGGACGAGAATAAACAGTATGTTCGCTTCATGTACAGATGTTCGCTTCATGTACAGATGGACGAGAATAAACAGTAGTTTGGCTTCATATCCAGTACTAGTTGAACATATTGTATAATTGCTGTGTAACATTACCATTTTCCGACTGGAGAGTGACCACACTACTCTGGCCAGTGGACGAGTTCCAGAGAGCTGCTGACCACTCGTACTCTATGTCAGTAATTTCCGTCTGTCCGCGCCAGTCTACAGACACGGCCAGTTCTAGACGGTCGTGTGTGATCTTGTTCAGCCGGGTCGTGCGACAGTTGTATAGGCAGCTGGGTATGTATAGCTCGGTTATTACATACAATGGTCTTTCACAGTGTAATAACGCAGTGTAATAAACATGTCAATGCTTTGATTTAACGACGGCACTGGCTCGAAGACCTTACATATCTTGACAGACTACATGTATTTAAGTCCCCATCAAAGCTAGCTCGAACTTGTCTTGCCTGTGTAATAAAACTCATAAAGCACTAGTAGTATAGAGCAATACATATGCAAATGATCCCCGGCTACAGAAAAAATGGTTAGATAATTATACAGCTTCAAATTATGTGATGTACTTATGCAATAAATATAATCTAACAATTGTCTTGATTTAATATGATATTTATTAAACTCGTTGACTGTGTTCATAAGAAACGAGGCATAGCCTCGTTTCTTATGAACTCAGTAAACTCGTTTAATAATATCATATTAAATCATCACTCATGTAAGATCCTCTATTTATCAGACGATAAATACATAGACAAAAGCTTCAATATATGCTCATGCACGTATGCAAGAAGTATAATCTACAATTTGTGCTGATTTAATATAATAGTTGGGATCGTTTTTGCTGTAACCAGCAAACCCTTACTAATAAATATCGTATTAAACAGCCACTATGTACGATCCTCTATTATTAAGCTCGTTGACTGAGTTCATAAGAAACGAGGCATAGCCTCGTTTCTTATGAAATCAGTAAGCTCATTTAATAATAGTAAATCATCACTCATATAAGATCCGCTATGTAATCACGCAGGTGGAAGACTCGGACCTGTGGCATAAACAAATGTCCTATGAAAAAGTCCCATTATCACACCCACCTGCTATCGTACTGTACGCTACATTTCTAAGCATATTACAAAATCACATTACCCCACCCATATGATGTCGTACTGTACACTATGTTTCTATGTATATTGAATAAATCCCATTGCCCCACCCACCTTATGTCATACTGCACGCTACGTTTCTGTCGTTAGAAACGTAGCGTACGGTACGACATCAGGTGGGTGGGGTAATTTTAAGTCACAGGTCCGAGTCTCACTGTGACTGTGTACTCAATGACCCTGGAATACGTACCGTAGTGTCAGCTCTGGTGCTTGGGTTTTCAGAATAATTCCTTGTACGGCCGAGGATATCCGACTACCACGTGACATCGTAAATATTGCCATGACCATGGAATTCGTCGTACTATTGGTTTCAAGTGTCAATACGTTGCTATGGTTACGAATTTGGTAGTCCGTGATGAAAGAAGCGTCGAAATCAGAGATAATTATGCAACTTGGAAAACTTAATAAAACGCAATCAGTGAAATCGTTTATTGATATTGAAGAATTATCGAAACCAATCACCGTCCATTTCAAAGTCAGCTGATCAGACGTATCATTGGTAACCATGGTTACGGGATCATTCGACGAGGACGCGTCTGCCACTACTGTATCACCGTATGAATATTCAACAATACTTGCGCCGTTGATATGCGCAATGAGTTCCGGTAACATGACCTTGACCTTGATATACGCCTCATCATACGTGTAGTTAGCGTCGGCCATCGTGTATCCAAATATAGCGGTCAGTCCGCCGCTAGAATTTCCAAATGTCTCAAGTTCTAAAAACACAAGGTATGTTCCTTGTTCAAATGTTTGCGCGGGAAAATGGATGTTGCTGGACATTGGTTGGTTGAACGAAGTGAAGGGTTTGTGGTTCGGTTCCATGCGTAATACTCTCCACGTGTATTTCACAGTGGGGCCGCATTCATCTATGTCGTTCATCTTCACTTTGATCTGTAAATATTTATATTCATGGCCGTGACTAGAGAAATGAGGCTTATGGAATTTGTGACCTCTTGATCAAATAGCACGCTCCTGTAGTATAATATCGAGCTACAATGCGTGTTTGAAGCTAACCTGAAATTTATGTCTGTAACGCAGGGCTAAGACAGAACAATACTTCGGTTAATTAGAAACATGATGGATGTTTCATTGATGGAATGGCGAAAGTGCAGATCCTGATCAGATCGTGCGGATGCACGGGCTGATCTGGATCTACACTGGTCACAAAACCCACAAGTCCCATTTCTCCAGTCACATCCACATTTGCTATTTTAGGCACTAAACGGTTAGATATACGAGTACTTTAATTATATAGTTGTATTCTGTATTCAAAAGTTTAGGTGACTGATGATAATTATAAAGTGTCTGTAATGGTGTCTCATCAAATTTTAATAATGTAATGAGAAATGCAATGCAGTACGGCGCCACCACAATTGAGCATGGCGCCACCAAATGCTGACAGGGTGCCACCAAATGCGGTACGGCGCCACCAAAATCAGACATGGCGCCACCAAATTCGGGCACACGGCGCTACCAAATTCGAGCATGGCGCCACCAAAATCGGACTTTGCGACATCAAATGCGGGCATGACGCCACCAAAATCGGACATGGCGCCACCAAATTCGGGCACGGAACCACCAAATTCGGGCATGACGCCACCAAAATCGGACATGTATTGCCACCAAATTCGGACATGGCTCCACCAAAATCGGACTTGGCGCCACCAAATTCTGGCACGGAACCACCAAATTCGGGCATGACGCCATCAAAATCGGACATGTATTGCCACCAAATTCGGACATGGCTCCACCAAAATCAGGCATGGCACCACCAAATTCGGACACGGCGCCACCAAAGTCGGACATGATGCGGCGCCATGTTGAATAAGCTAGATGAAACACTACATATACACAGTGTCCATTTTTTTATTACAAAATACAAATATTGTGCCTGATATCAAGTAGCGTGGTTGGCTTAGCGTGGGCTGTACTACAGCTCCCGCTCAGACAATCAAATTTCATGATTACAATGCGAGTTGGCATTGCCAAAAGGGGGCCGTTTCACTAAACTTCGTACGACTAAAATGTTCGTAAGTGCAGATTTAGAATAGTATGTAAATTTCAATTGATGGATTTACATATATTAAACATATATGCTCAATAAATGTAAATCCAATAATTGTTTACAAGACAACGTTGTTAATTTGAAATTTACAGACTATCAAACTGTTGCACTTACGAACATTTCTGAAACGGGCCCCAGATGTTCAGAAACGTTGATAAACTGGGCTAGAGTAATGCAGGCAGTTGTGTATAAGCGAGTGAATCGACTACTGTCGGTTCCACGTTTTTCTGTCGACGAACTTTTGGCTATTAAACACATTAAATCTAAAAACTATTTAAAATTAAGTACTTTTTCATCAATAACAAAAAAGTCACCCTCCCCAAAAAGAATTATTTGATGAAATTCAATCAAATATTGATTTTATTGCGAAAACACGATTTTCCTATGGGAATTTAACATGGGGAGTCAATTTCCAAAATGTTTCGTTTGTTGATCCTGAAGGATCAAAAAACGAAAATAAATGGAAATTGGCGAGATAGCTTGAAAATGATGTAACTTAGGAAACAAAAGTTAAATTTTGAAAATCGGTCCACAAATAAAACAAAATTGACTAGTTCAGTGTCCATTACCTCGAGACTGTTAGAGACATAGGTAATAATCTCTCCATCCGGGTAATGGCTGAACATGGACAGTTGGTTACCGGAGCAAGAATACGGCTGTTCCGCCGGACATGATGAACTTGGTAAATATGACCCGCTCGTGTCATACTGAAATAGAAGACTATTCATGCTACGATACCAGGCAATACTTCAGCCTATGCTCAATAAATGTAAATCCAGTAATTGTTTACAAGTAAACAGGGTTAATGTGAAATTCACAGACTATCATGAGTTTGCACTTACGAACATTTTAGTCGTACGAAGTTTAGTAAAACGCCCCCCATTAACCAAGAACCCACTCTTTCAACGTTTCGGCACAAGACCTTTATCACGGAATTAGTGTCTACTATACGCTAAGTGGCATCCTTTTTAGATTTCACACTGTTAATAGCAATTAGTGTCTACTATGCGCTAAGTGGCATCCATTTTAGATTTCACACAATTATTGTCTATTATACGCTAATTGGCATCCATTTTAGATTTCACATTGTTTATAGAAAATAGTGTCTACTATACGCTAATTGGCATCCATTTTAGATTTCACACTGTTAATAGCAATTAGTGTCTACTATACGCTAAGTGGCATCCATTTTAGATTCCACACTGTTTATAGAAATTAGTGTCTACTATACGCTAAGTGGCATCCTTTTTAGATTTCACACTGTTTATAGAAATTAGCTACTGCTATTGATCCTTTTAGATTTCACATTGTTTATGAATAGTGTCTACTATACTAATTGGCATCCATGATTTACATTGTTTATAGAAAATATGTACTATACGCTAATGGCATCATTTTAGATTCCACGTTTATGAAATTAGTGTCTACTATCGCTAATGGCATCCTTTTAGATTTCACACTGTTTATAGCAAATTAGTGTCTACTATACGCTAAGTGGCATCCATTTTAGATTTCACATTGTTTATAGAAATTAGTGTCTACTATACGCCAAGTGGCATCCATTTTAGATTTAGAGATCTAAAATGGATGTCACTTAGCATATAATAGACACTAATTAGTAACACTAACTCGATAACGGCCTTGTGCCGAAACGTTGAAAATGTCGGTTCTTGGTTACTGAAGTAGTGTTCAACATGTACATAGTATTAATCCGGAAAGCTTCTATGCAATGCAAGGATGTAGGCAGAACAAACGTGGAATAGAACCTAGGCAGACAGTCACATGTGCTCTATGAAGCAGAATAAAACATATCAACTTCATGGGGAAAAGTTTCTTAATACATTCACAGACGAACTTGAAACAGAGATGAACATAGTTTGCTTTTTATAACTGTTTATAGCTGTACATTCGCCAATACTATTGAGTACACATTACAGTTTATTAGAGGAATTGTGACATTATCACTCCCTGTGGGTGATTTTTGCATTTTATACCCACGCAATTATGTGCAAATTAACCCAAAGAATGATTAACAAAAAATTGTGATCTATAGTTGTTTCATATTTTGTCTTTTCTGTCTGTCGATAAAACAGTTTGGCAGTATTTTAGAATCATTCCCATTGGAAATGATTATAAAGTGCTGTCAAAACATGTTTTGATGAGACAAATGAAAAAAAAAGAAAAAAGTAAGCATTAAACGAAAACAAGTAAATAAAAATGATAAGGGCTGAACGTTTTCTTTCACATTTTCAATATACATATACATACCTGTGTGCATTCCGCTAAATAAATCGAGAACACTTTACTCTCAGTGAACATGGAAGTATTCGAATATACCACGTTCTTGTATTTGGTAACATTACAGCTTATCTCGCCAGCAATCTTCGCTGATGTTACGCTATTGTTTGACCCCAAACACGTCTCGTTGTATGCGATGACGTCATAGGCTACGACGCCGCCATTCGTGATGTTAAATTCAGTAAAGTTCCAGTCGACAGAAACTATGTAACACAGCGCGTTTGTAATTGTGCTGTTCTGTGTTAGCTGAATACCCAATTCTAGAGTTGTACCGCTGACGTTTGTTGTCACGTCAAAATCGTTACACTTGTATCCTAGAAGAGAAAGAACAGAAATAAAATCAAAGTACTGAAAGTACTGAAATATGGTGTGTGGGGTAAGTTAACTTTGTAAAATACACTGGTGTAACTTGCAGGGTCAGTACTGAAATATATACTGGAGAATATATCCGTACTGTCCCGTGAGACCTAAAGATAATAGCTGCTGTATCCTACGCACGAAATGTATTGATTAGTATATTCCACAATTTAACTGATAAACTGAGCACAAAACTGTGAAAACTATAGAGAATAGTATATGTAGAGTTTTAGATACAAAGCAAGACAGACGAAAACGCCATAGGATAAGTTGGCACAGGGCACCATTTTCTTCGTCGTACTCGCCGTTTAGGCGTAGCATGATTAATGGCTGCCTCCATAGAAATGTAGCATATTTCACCAACATGGCAAAGTATACTTATCTAGCAAAGTATACTTTGAGGGAGAAATTTTCAATTTTAGGATAAGTTTATTAATTTTTGTTATGCTGAATTTATTACATTATCACAGCCATTTTGGCTGTGATAATGTAATAAATTCAGTATAATAATTATGCATACTTTGAATAAGCAAATGTATGCAGTGGTTGGTTCTATATGAAATGATGCATTTTTTAAAAAATAAATGATTACTCCCTCAAAGTATACTTTGCTAGATAAGTATACTTTGTAATGTTGATGAAATCGGCTACTGGCCCCTCAATTTAAAATGTTTTGCGGTTTAAATTGATATAGTCAGGTATTTGAACATTAGCAATAAGTTACGAGGTGGATACCTGATGAAACAACGACTGGTTGTGAGTAGTAATTTTGCACAACTCGTGTACCGTACGACCTGTACATCAGTTTGGCAGAGTTATTGCCCGCATCTATCATGTATCGAGTATATATTTCCTTCAAATCGAGTGTGATTAGTATCTAAATTGTTCATTAGTCTAATCTAATATGGCATTACCTGAAACGACGAAAAACTTCTTCAGACCACGCGAGTGAACCAACTGATTAGCATATGAACTGATCACTAGATGGTAAGTCGACTTGCGCGTACGTGCGTGCGTGCGTGCGTGTGAGTGTGCGTGCGTGCGTGTGAGTGTGCGTGCGTGCGTGCGTGCGTGTGTGTGCGTGTGTGTTTTAATGCGAATCGCATTATTATCATTATTATTATTATTATTATTATTATTATTATTATTATTATTATTATTATTATTATTATTATTATTATTATTTATTATTATTACTCCATTATTATTATTATTATTATTATAGGATTCTCGTGGATCTGTAATACTTACTATTTTTCCACGTGGAATTTGTATCCATACTCGAGCCCGGAACAAAAACAAATAGTTCCTCTTGGAAAATTGTTGGCTGTATTGGTGACTGGAAAATTGGAGCTGGAATTGTAATTCAGATACATATTTATGTGAAATGAAGCTGGCATTATATATTACAATGGCATACAATTGTTTATTTCGTGGTGTTGACTTCCGGGGGCCGTTTCACTAAACTTCGTACGACTAAAATGTTCGTAAGTTAAACATTATAATAGTCTGTAAATTTCACATTAACAATGTTTTCTTGTAAACAATTATTGGATTTACATTTATTGAGCACAGACTGCATGTGCAGCCTATGTTAAATAAATGTAAATACATCAATTAAACTTTCCAGACGATCATAAATTTGCACTGACGAACAGTTTAGTCGTACGAAGTTTAGTGAAACGGGTCCCATGTCTATTACACACAACGCGTACATGACGTAACTATGTTAAGAACGTCAACTGTATTTATATGATATCATTATGATTGCAGCAAGTTAATTAATTATTATGTGATAGTGTGTTTGTTTAAAATAGCATATCATGAGTAATTAGCCTAATATTCACCACAGCAAATTCATTGTAGCACAGTCTTTGCCTGCTGCTGTAGTCTAATGCAATACTACACATAATCCAATACGTCTTCCTGTGAGTTCATAATACGGTCACAATTAACGGTTAAAAAGTACATTGAGTTTCTAGATAACGTTTTCAACTTACAGCCGGCAATGTCATTTGACGATGAAGCTATCACAAAACAGTTTATTAATGGAATATCACGTCACGAAATTTAACATAGATGCGGTTTTTAGCTAGATTGCTGCGGTCTTTATTGAATACGTTTTTGTATCACTGTTACGCCTCCATCTGCCAACGACAGCATTGGTACAGTAGAACCTCTCCAAACCGGACACGCAGGCAGTCTGTGTATCCTTAGTATTATATATTGCATTTGTGTATATTTATGATTATAATGCATGTTCAAGTTCGCAAAGCACAGCCGAATACCTTGGCATAGTCATACATCTGATTTACAGTGGAACATCTATAAACCGGACACCATGTGGACCGCCCAGGGTGTCCGGTTTAGAGATGTTCCCCTGTATAAGTGCGCTCGCGCTTGTTTGTAATCGTTGTAAAATAAATAAAGATTAAACGTTTTATATGAGAGGAATAATACTGCGTTAACAGATTATGAGTGGTGAACATTGTTAATTCTGAATTATCAATAGTATATTCACTGTTGGTGAACGTTGTTGTTCACTCAACGTCTAGAGCTAGTGCACTAAATGTGTATTCGAGCTCCGTTTTGTTTGAAAGTAAATGTAAATGTAAATGCTTGGATTTAACGACGGCACTGGCTCGATGGCCTTGAATGTCGTCTCCCAAGAAGGGGAGAAAGCAAGGAGGTGGATACAGAGGAAACCGGCCCCAGGGGGGCCTAGCTCTTATCAGAATAGTCCCCTCTGGTTCTTTAACGTGCCCAGACTCTCCTTCAAATCTGACACACAGGACCGCCGCATAAAGTCCCCATCCGAAAGGACTAGTAGAGCAGGAAGTACAAAGCATCTCAGAAATACTGACGCCCAGGAACAGAACACTGAATCGAACCCTGGTCGCCAGCGTAGCAATCCGACGGTGTTACCCCTCGGCCACGGTCTGCTCATATTTTCGAAAGTTGTTTTTCTTATATTTAAGGGTGGGAAATGGCTCGAAGACCTTTCATACCCGGTATTTTGTTTAAAGCAATTGACAGTAGGCTATATACCTGTGGGTGGCCCCGGCATCATAGCAGTAACGTAACCATGGTAATTCGGCCACCATTCTGTGAATAGAAAGTTAAGGTACAACCATTGTTGAAATATAATACAATTCAAAATTAATCCGAAATTTGTAATTTCCTTAAGAGGCAAACAAAACATTTAAAATCCAATAAAATATAAAATAAAGTTACATTTATAATGTGTAAACTGATAGATATTGATAGTTCAAACCACAGGTGGAACACCCAATCCTTATATACATGTATACATGAATCCGATTGAAAGTTATGCAAGTTTTATTTATATCTGTACACTTTATGCTCAATTCTAAGAAATATCAATAAAATAAGTTTCATTAAATATATTTATTTGTAAATTGTTTCCGTTTATTTCACCATAGTATTCCAGTCATTATTATTATTATTGTTATTATTTATATATTACCTGATATATTTTCAATTAATATCACAAACAGAAAACCACAAGTCCACAGTTTGAAGTGCGCCATCATGTGGCGACTATTCGATTAAATGACCATATACTACTAGTATATTAGTATAGTGGCAATGGCTAAATTGACTGACCACGCGGTAACAATGGGCTCCATTAGAAATGTTGACCGTGTCCCATGGTTTCTGTACCACGTTGAAGTGAGTATTAATGCTTTTGTGACTACTGTAAACTCAGATCAGCCTAGAGCACTTCCTCAATACCTCACAGGTGGAAGACTCGGGTATAGGACCCGATAAATGGCTCATCTATAAACCGTTACCCTACCCACCCATTTCCGTACAGTATAGCTAGTAAATGCTATACTGTATAGAGTACGGAAATGTGTGGGTGGGGTAACGTTTTTCAAATAAGCCATTTATTGGGTCATAGGTCCGAGTCTTTCACCAGTTGTAATACCTTTTTACACTGATAACTAATTTACTCTTATTTAATTAACCCTTTCACCCCTAAGTAACTGGAATGGAATTGGACACATTAATTTTGCAACCAATCCAATCGTCACAAAATGATTTTCAGACTAGTCGGCTCATCTGAATCTACACTTTTTGCCAATACCACTATACAGACCTGTGGTGTTGAAAGGATTAATTAAAATACTAGTAGTGTCTTGCATATATAACTGTATGTCAATATATGCACATTATGATCATTTCACGAAACGATGAATAAGAATTTTGTTTCACAATTTGTGCTTCCTATTACAACCTACGCAATATCATCTGACCGGGTCAGTACTAATTTCGAAGAGAATGTATTGACTCGAGTTGGAGATTTTGTTAATTTAACCTTTTCAACACCACGGGCCTGTATAGTGGTATTGGCAAAACGTGTAGATCCAGATGAGCCGACTCGTGACGAGCCGTCTCATCAGGATCTGAACTTTTTGCAAGTAATTTTCATACTTTTTAGGAACAAAAACACCCCCATTTCATAAATGGACGAGTCTGACAATTATTTTGTGACCGTTCAATTGGTTGCAAAATTAATATATCAAAATCCATTCCAGGTACTTAGGGGTGAAGGGTTAATCCACGTGGAATTGTAGGTTTAGTCCACTTAAGTGTTAAATAAGCGTCAGCCATTAGTGTTGTTGTCATATTCACAACAACATATCCGGTTGTTGTTATTGGTGCTGATGGACTTTATATTTGCTTTATCGATAGAAGACGAATCGGGAAATAAGAACAATACTTGGCATAAATAACAGATATTGACCAGTCGTAGTAGTCGATAGAAAGTTAACGTGCATCTATATTAGCAATATATGGTCAAATATTGCCGTGGAATGAATATAGTACAAGAAGAAAAATAAAGAAGAAGAAGATGAAGATAGAACAAGAAAAAGAGGAGGAAGAAGAAGAAGGAGGAAGAAGAAGAACGAGAAAGGAAGAATAATAAAGAAGTAGAAGATGAAGAAGAATATGTTTTATTTGAGTTAAACTATACAGTTTCTAGTCATGTAAATGCGATACAATTTGTTTACATACACATTTTATACGTTTCTAATTATGTGTCTTGAGATAAGATAACACATATTGATCTAGCCGTGATTTTGTTCTCTTCCACGTTAGAGACGATACCGGGGTATGTGTCGTCGTCGGCGTCATCGGCGTCGTCGTAGGCGTCAACAGCCGGTATTGCAAAAAACGTGTGTATTTTTTCACGAAATTTTTCACGACTTTTTCATGAAATATATATGTACAGAAACTATGATACTTTCTGTACATGACGACTAAAGTTGACGAAATTTTCACAGCAAATGCGGAATTATATTCCGCATTTGCTGTGAACATTTCGTCAACTTCCCGACATCATTTACGGAAAATATAATAGATCTAAACTTTGTAAATATGCTTCATGAGAGATCACGCATGTACAAAATTACAGGCCTGTCTCATATGTTTATCTTCATTGCATCAATCGGTGCTGCACACGCGCCGGAGTATAATGTTTCACGTCGAAATAGGCGCCGGATTCCTGACGAATTCCCATTCAGCTACATGCAGAAGATGCTGCCAAGACAGATTTACGTCTAGTAAAGACTAAAATGTACGAAGCCCCGCAGGAGACATGTATTTTTTTTTAATTAATTTGTTCCCACGATTTTACAATTCGTTTCCTCAATTTAACTCGAATTAACAAGTCGTTCCCACGAATTAACAATTCGTTCCCTCGAATTAACAATTCGTTCCCTCTAATTAACAACGTTCCCTCGAATTAACAATTCGTTCCCTCGAATTAACTATTCGTTCCCTCAATTTAACAATTCGTTCCCTCGAATTAACAATTCGTTCCCTCAAATTAACAAGTCATTCCCACGATATAACAATTCGTTTCCACGAATTAACAATTCGTTCCCGTAGGAACGAATTGTTATTTCGTGGGAACGAATTGTTAAATTGATGAAACGAATTGTTAATTAGTGGGAACGAATTGTTAAATTGAGGGAACGAATTGTTATTTCGTGGTAACGAATTAATAAAAAAAAGAATTCTACGTCCCTTGCGGGCTCCGTAAAAATGCGCACATGTACGTGATAGATCTAAGCAGAGAAACACATACTACTATACAAAATCCTTGCTCTATGTAGAGCTAAGTGGCATCTCGTCAGGAAACCGGTGTATATATCGACGTGATACATTTTACGCCGGCGCGGAGTTCAGCACCAGCGGGTACGTCTGTATACTCCCCGATCGGGGATGGAGTGGCGGGAGGAGGGGAGAATTTATGGTGAATTAGACTGATAAACATTGGTACAGTACAGTTCGAGACAAGGTGAGTGGAGTAATGGGATTTTTGAATGGGCATTGTTTTGTGTGTCACATGTCCTAGTATTCCACTTGTGATATGTCCACAAATCTATCCATCATACCGACTGCCCCCACCCACGGGCGGTAGACCGTGTACTTCCAAGAGGATTGGACTGTCGGGGAAAACCCTAAAACCGCTACTCACAACAATTGTCGTCTGCTGTTGCTTTTATATCTTGCCTTATTTCTCAATAAAAACATGGTTTGACAGCACTTTAGAATCATTTCCAATGGAAATGATTCTGAAGTGCTGTCAAAGCATGTTATAAATTATTCTAAAGTGCTGTCAAAGCATGTTTTTGATGATAACAATGGAAAATATAAAATAAACAGCAGATGACAACAAAAAATAAGATAGCGGTCTAAGAGTTAAAGGTATATACTTACAGGTGTACATGCATTTCATAAATATATACGTCATTGCAAATATTAACTTTATTTTTTATCGATTTTCTTACTATTTATCTTAAATTGTAATGTACACAAATAGAAAGTAACCAGTTATTTAGTATGGAATATTCATGAGCCGAGCACCTCAAGGACCCGTGGGGCCCCTGATAATCCAATGATTCATGTATAATTGCTTCGTAAATGTGAAGGGATATATGTATAACATACATGTGAACACTTTCTTCTTACTATATCCCACACAGTGCATGGAGTTGCCATGTCGGCCATCGTAGTGTGTACAAGCCATCGACCAGTTTTATCTCTTACTGCTGCGTTTGACGCATACCACTAATGATATGACAAACACATGAATACAATTTGGTGCAACATGATGGGGATACATCAGACAACAGCGGGCTATGCCTTGTTTTCATCAAATGTATATACAAAGTCTGATATATGAAGGGTTTGTTGACCCTTTGTAAAAATGTTTGAGAATTCAGTAAAGACTGTGTAACAGTAAGAACAATACACAGTGCTGTAGATATAGACCTGTATTACCATACATACTGTATCAAATCCAGTGACTTGTAAGCAGTTATCTGAGTGTATTGTTACAACTGTCTACTTGCCTGCTATGCGAGTAAATACGGTGTGTACCTGTCTCAGATGTACTTCTAATACTAGTCAATGCATCAGTTTGACATTTTACACATTGAGAAAGTATGCATTGTATATTTTGTGAGTGATAGTAGAAATGCTCAGATGTCTAGCGTTTTGTGTAGTTTGCTGAAATAATAGTTATAGGACGTTGTCGTTCTATATATCTGGGACGTATTTCACCAAATTGTAATATATTCCTGCCATAGTATTGGCTGTACGTGCCAAACGCTCCAAGTGGTGAAACTGTCCGATACCATGTACAAACTAAAATGGTGGAGATGGCAACTCAATGCTCTGTATAATATACTCTTAGAAGAACAGGGTCAGATATACTTTACATAGATATTCAGTCACATTTGAAACAAAAGGTCATATTCTATATAGTCAGTCCTTAAAGGCTTTTACATGCGTGCATGT
Source organism: Conchocele bisecta (assembly GCA_029237695.1). Classification (NCBI taxonomy): domain Eukaryota; kingdom Metazoa; phylum Mollusca; class Bivalvia; order Lucinida; family Thyasiridae; genus Conchocele; species Conchocele bisecta. The sequence continues at coordinate 5,460,641 of CM055279.1, forward strand.
ATGTACGTACATTTAATGTATACAGTGAAACCTCGCTAAACCGGACACACCGGGATGTCCCCAGTGTGTCCTGTTTAGCGAGGTTTCACTGTAAATCTAACATTTGATTATTCCGAGCCATAGTTGTGTGCTATGTGATCACGAACAGACATTATCACCTGATATAAATTACCAAGAAATCCATCGAAATTATGATCACGTGTTTCTTCTTGTCCGGTTTAGAGAGTTTCCACTGTACATGTTTACAATTGTACAGGTACATGCCCACTCAATATGTTCTTTTTAGGAAGTAAATAAGTGTATAATTGTGTCACTATATTCCACCAGTTCTAAAAATTACGAGTGCCCGCTATACAGATATAATCATTAAGTAATATTTATGATAGTGACTCGCGGTGGTATCAGGCTATTTTCATATCCATATGAGGTATGATATTTTTTTTTTATTTATGCTAATTAAATGCGTCACCTGAACAAATAATATTTTCGACAGATTATAAAGTATGATCATTGCACATAAAAAAATAAATACAGAGAATAAATAGCAATGTCCGTTAACATTTTAAGGAAACACGACTATCGCCCCTGATATCGGTGTGGAAATTTACGTCTGATATAAAATGTATAATAATGCCAATCAATACGTGGGGTAATGGTGAATTAATGTTTATTTTGCCAGAAGATGTATCGGTTGATGTCTCTGATATATAGAACAGACTGTGCCTACTGAGAGGGCATGAACCTTTAACCCTTCCTACGCTGTTGACGGAAATTGCCGTCTGCTGTTTTTCATTTTTGCTTTAATTCTTAACAAAAAACTGGTTTTGACAGCACATGAGAATCGTCTCCACTGGTTTTTGTCGAGAAATATTGAAAATAAAACATTTCCAGCAGACGACAGAATTTAATTCAGCATAGTATGGTTAAATGCAACATATATAGCCTCGGGTCTTGTTCTAAAGTCGCCGTGCTCACATGTATTACACATTAGAAAAATGCCAAACATAATTAGACACCAAACTACAAGCCATGAAATGGTGTTTCTAAACAATTTCATCAAAAACACGACGCCATAGGTGTAATTACGACACGAGCAATTTCCGGACATAATCACGTGACGCAACGATACGTGTATCGGTGTAGTTTATTACATGTCCCGCTGCATGTCGAGACGCGTGGAACATGGAGAACTGTCTTTTTCCGACAAAACTACAGAGAGAACCTCGTTTGTGATGGGGTAATGTAACACAGTTACATCCATGATTAAATTTGTGTCGTCTGCTATTTTTATTATTTTAAACATTTCCAAATAAAACCATGATTTTACAGCGCATGGGAATCGTCTCCAATGAAGACGATTCACATGATCTGCAAAACATGCTATTTCTGAAGTTATAATACAAATAGGAACCGAAGACAAACATCAGAACATTTTGAAAAACAGTAGACGACAATATCCGGATCCCGCGTTTGAGGGATGTGTTTAGTTACAGGTACCATCGGCGGGCAGAGTCAGCACATTTCAGCGTGAGCCGCCGGGACGATTAAACAAAAGGTAGGCCAATATTAATTAGGAAATTCATTAATTTTCTTTCAATATATGATAGTGATTGTATATAGTTAGACACAACATATGATATTGATTGGCACTGATGGCAAAATATGGATCATTAGTTAATAAAGTATACGTCTTCGTAAATTGTATTTCCCGGACGTTTCTGTTAATACTGCGTAAAATTTCTATTGTTATTTTGTGTATAAACATTATTTATTTGTTGGTAAAACTGTATATAAATTTTTAAAAAAGTCATTGATTATATACGTAAATATATGGCAGTGTCAACAACAATTGATTATATATTGATGTATGAAATATATGTTGTGCTGGCGGCGTGGTTTACAATTAGTGTCTTTGCTATATTTTGATTTAGAAAGTAGATACATTTTTAAAAAAATACTCATACGAAATTAGACCTATATACAAATAAATATAGTAACTCAGTTACCGATTTAGCGGAAATATTTGTAATTTGAATACATGTATTTATTAAACCAGAGACAAATACCTAAATCCTTGATTACACATCAATGTTCATATCAGTGAACTATATAATATAACGATACGGATGATGCCATATATGTTGTTAGTTTTTGATTGCAAAAAAGAGGTAGCCGTTCGCTGAGGTTCGACTGTAATTGCTAGCACACAAAAATGATTTATCCTTGCAACAGGTTGTACCAAATTGTATTAGTTTATCTTTCGTTTCATTTTGCTGTATGTGTCAAACGCTACAAGAGGTGAAAGTGACCGATGTCATGTAAATAATAAGATGGCCGAGATGGCAATTCCATGCGCCTTATATGATACAATAACAAGAGAACGTTCCTCTATATGTATTACTTATAAAGGACATTGTATGTGTATTACGCCAATTGGACAAACTTGTACAACATATACAGAAATATTTACAATACGTTGTGACTAATGGCATAATGAAAATATAGTCTACAGTGTGAAAAGGACGTGCGCACACATATATATCCCATCACATTTGGAAAAGTCGCGGGAATACTGGACGAAGGCCGGAAGGCCTCGTCCAGTATTCCCGCGACTTTTCCAAGTTTTACGGGTCCGTAACTGTATGAAATAAGTACTATTCTCTTCGTCTTTCATTTCAGCAAATGATGAACCGTCTCGCTTTTCGTTTGCTATTCTGTCTGGTCGTGACCGCCGACATTGTGACGTCACAGGTTAGAAAGCACCAAATAGTTTTACTATATAACTTAACGAATCGCCCAGATATGGCTAGCCTTTCATACTTCCACTATCCGCATGGAAGATGCTGTGACATCTATTTTACATGACATACAACCTGTTTACTACGGTGGCACAGAGGGGGCATGGAAATATTTTTCACTTTCACGTGCGCACGCAATAGGTTTTGCGTGCATACGCGATAGGTTTTGCGTGCGCACACGATAGGGTTTTGCGTGCGCACGCGATAGGTTTTGCGTGCGCACGCGATATGTTTTGCGTGCGCACGCGATAGGTTTTACGCACGCAAAACCTATCGCGTGCGCACGCGAAAGTAAAAAATATGTCCATGTCCCCTCTGTGCCACCGTAGTTTACACTGGACGTGCACGAACACAACAATAGGCTCACTTACTCATATGCAAGAAAGAAATCAACCTCATCATGTTCCCAAATATTGTTTACATGACCAATATATTCAGTGTTTTATTTTAAATGTTACATATATCCTGAAATTTGATGTTAAAAACACGCCACGTGTTTGTCAAGCGGACTTGTGCAGTAATGGATCAGTATTTGAAAGTAAAATGTGTCTGTGGCCTCAAGACATACGGACTATTTTTTCTTATACCGGACTACAAACAATATTGTGCTTATCCCCTTGGTGCTTTAAACAGTTTGGCGTATTAATATGTACATGTGTATAGACGCCTGTTTCTGACCTTTCCTGCTGTTGGATGTAAATCACAAATCAGTCAATAAATCATTCCTTTGCCGTCGCCTCTTGGATGCATAGAAACTACGAAAGGGCATTTATGTTCCTACCCGCTTGGCACTCTGCAATATTTATTGTTTTCCTACCTCACAGGCGCCCGCTTGGGGCCAGCCAGGACAGATGGGCGGATCACCAATGGGCGGAGGAATGGGCGGAGCCATGGGTGGACAAATGGGCGGAGCAATGGGCGGACCAATGGGCGGGCAGATAGGAGGTGGACAGGCGCAACCAGGGTTCCCTATACCGCCTCGATCCATGATCGAAGTCGGTAAGCAAAGTAAGGAGCCAGTGGAAGAAGGGGGCTAAGTCCATAAGGAAGTTAGTCCCCTTCTCCCACTGAACCCTTCAAATGTATTATACAGGGGCTCGATCAGAGAGAGACACAGACAGTTAGACATATATTATTTACGTGTGGAAGACTCGGTCCTACGACCCAGGAAATGGCCCATCCGAAAAACATTACCCCACCCACACATTTTAAACAATATATCGTAATGTCCGTTTAACATATTAAGGAAACACGTTATCGCCTCTGATATCAGTGTGAATGCATAATATATCCAATCAATACGTAATGGTGAATGACTGTTTATTTTGCCAGAAAACGTCCCAGATGACGTATCTGTAGCATATTTCACCAAGATTGCAAAGTATACTTATCTAGCAAAGTATACTTTGAGGGAGAATTTTTCAATTTTAGGATAAATTAATTATGTTTTATTATACTGAATTTATTACATTATCACAGCCATTTTGGCTGTGATAATGTAATAAATTCAGTATAATAATTCTGCATACTTTTATTGATCAACTATATGCAGTGGTTAGTTCTATATGAAATAATGCATTTCGGGAAAAATATATGATTACTCCCTCATTATACATTGCTAGATAAGTATACTTTGCAATTTTGATGAAATCGGCTACTGATATAAAGAAAAGTGTGTGCCTACTCTAACGGCGACCTTGGACTGAGCAGGTCGTGTTTTTATCGGCCACTAATTATCTCAAGGTTACCGCGGCGGCCATTTTAACTGTTGGAAATTAACTTATATTTCATTTGTGTTTATTCTTATTCACTGGATTGTTACTTCTGGATTTGCGAAAAGGGAGGTCGGGGCTGGGGTGGGCTTGTGGTGGGCGAATTTTTGGCTGGAACTGTGCTAATTTAGACTAGTTGCTAGGACATTTTTTCTTATTATTTTTCCATTCTCCGTGTTCTGGGTGGTTGATTGTGACACCTTGTGACTCTGCCTGGCCGCCGATTAAAGCGGACTGGTAGGGCAGTTGACGACTGGGTGCATCCGTCTGCCACTGACAGAACACAACCCATGCGTGTAGTCCTTCTGGGACTCGGACTGGTTTGTGGTGACACCTGTGTGGCTCTGCCTGGCTGCCGATATAGCGGATAAGCCGGGCGGATTGACCTATCTAGGTGTATCGCGCGGCCATTACCGGGTTCTGGATTGAATATGCGCATGGGTGAGATATATACCATCTACATATTATTATTTGGTGCGTAGTCGTACTGCGGTCAGTCGCACCAGTCAGACAGTCGACACGTTAACACATGGGGGTACGTGGAGACCACGGGGAGCTGAGGTGTCCATGTCCCTGCCACGTTAGGCCATGATGTCCAGGCAACTCAGTTATCACACTTTCGTATGAAAGTAAACCAGATATAACAAGTTTAACGTATCAGCAGGTTAGCTAGAGCTCAGCCGATTTTTCTGCCTGCCCTTGCCCGCTTCTGGCCCGGACCTGCCTTATAACTATTTGGATGTTGCAACTCTGTGGATGAAAATAGCACGTGTTTTTACCGACTATATGGCACCAACTTGTGTGTCGAGTGCCGCCAGGGGTGGATTGGTTCTACCTGGGACCCATTTTGCTCTGCATCACCAGTGCCAGTTTCAACCCAGTTACCACCTCTCTTCTTCCCGCCTCCCGTGCACCGTGACACTGCACGAAATTACAGGACCGTATTGGACATAAGCAGTGTCCCATTTCGGCACACAATTATACACATCTGTCCGCCCTGCACCAACATATATCACATAAAACACTCCAAAATTCGGCCTTTTTGGACTTATATGTCCGGATATGGAAGGTCTTAGATCAAATTCCCGCCCTTAAATATAAGCAGAAAGGAAACTGAATGGGCATGTACTTTAATCATGTTAATCTGCACAGGTATTGTCATCGCGCATCTATCAACACTAAACTGTGATAGGTGCACCAGTCCCGTATACAGGAATTAATTTAGGGTGGTGCATTATCGACGGCGCGAAGGGCTAAACATTTTTGGTTTGCACATCCACGGACAGACCTCGGCAGATTAACCATTTCACCCCTTTGATATTTTGATACACATGTATGTTAATTGTGCAACCCAATCCAATCATCACAACATGATTTTCAGACCAGTCAATTTATGAACATGGGGTGTTTTTGTTCTCAAAATTATGAAAATTACTATCAAAAAGTGCAAATCCTGATGAGACGGCTCGTCACGAGCCGGCTCATCTGGATCTACACTTTTTGCCAATATCACTGTACAGGCATGTGGTGTTGAAGGTTTAAAGGTTTTATTCTGTGACAAATTCCATGTCGTCTTGTTTCAGAGGTAGAGATTGAACCCCCGCCGCCCGGTGGTGGAACGGGCAAGGGTGTGCCAGCCACGCCGCGACAGTTAGGTGCCGTGTCTTCGTTCGTGGGCGAGTTTTTCCCGGCGGGCGCCATGCTTATGGCCGGAGGTGGGATGATGCCAGTCGGAATGATGCCTGGAGGTGGCGGTATGGCAGGATGGCGGTATGGGCATGCCCGGAGGTGGCGGTATGGGCATGCCCGGAGGTGGCGGTATGGGCATGCTCGGAGGTGGCGGTATGGGCATGCCCGGAGGTGGCGGTATGGGCATGCTCGGAGGTGGCGGTATGGGCATGCCCGGAGGTAGCGGTATGGGCATGCCCGGACGTGGCGGTATGGGCATGCTCGGACGTGGTGGTATGGGCATGCTCGGACGTGGTGGTATGGTCATGCTCGGAGGTGGCGGTATGGGAATGCCCGGAAGTGGCGGTATGGGCATGCCCGGAAGTGGCGGTATGGGCATGCCCGGAGGTGGCGGTATGGGCATGCCCGGAGGTGGCGGTATGGGCATGCCCGGAGGTGGCGGTATGGGAATGCCCGGAAGTGGCGGTATGGGCATGCCCGGAAGTGGCGGTATGGGCATGCCCGGAGGTGGCGGTATGGGCATGCCAGCAGGTGGAGGGATGGGCATGCCCGCAGGTGGAGGAATGATGCCAGGCGGTGGGCAAATGCCCGGTGGAGGAATGCCCGGTGGAGGAATGCCAGGAGGTGGAATGATGCCCGGGGCAGGCGGGAAAGGCATGGGAGGAGGTGGTATGGTAATGATGCCTATGCCCGGAATGATGCCCGGAGGCGGAATGGGAAAGCCCGGAGGCGGAATGGGAAAGCCCGCAGGAGGCGGAGCGCCCCCACCGCCGCCGAAGCCGAAGCCGAACCGTGTCCGTGCGAAGCCGAATGCTGCTTGACGCCGGCTGAACCCCGCCGGAAACTGCCGATCTTTAATATACCCACGCTATCGCATTTCGGATGCTGTGGTTGTGTGGACTGTCCGCCATCTTTAAATCCGATGATTTCTCGCATGATCAAATATACAGTCAAGATGACCGGTAAGCCGCCGGTGATCGCAAGGAAAAAGTAGTCCGACAGTTATTACGTTAGACTAGCTAATTTCTACCTAAACTACATGCTTTCAAGTTGATACAGGCTGGACATTGTATTAGAATTAGCGCATGAGGAATTTAGGAGAGGGGGGGGGGGGGAGTCGGAGGTTCGATTTCTGAATCCGTATATATATTTCACTGGAAGTTGTCATTTCATCTATGACATGAAATTAGGTCATGGTTAGGTATAATAATATATGTACATGCGGAACTTAGGAGGGGGCAGGTGGGGTCGGAGGTTCGATTTCAGAATCCGTATATACATTTCACTGGAAGTTGTCATTTCATCTATGAGAACGTGAAATTATTTCATGGTTAGGTATATACCTGCAGGGCTCCAGATAAGGAATTAGTAATTTAGTATTTTCACTCCATCATATCTGAAGCAATTGGGTATTTCAATATTTTAATTGGGTAAAATAAAATCACACTACTGTTTACACATCAACAGACAGCAATTATTGAATAATTTGCTTCGAAATGAAAACATGTCTTGGCATTTCATTAGAATTGTCTCCTTGGAGACAATTCTAATGAAATACCAAGGTGTGTTTTCGTGGAAAATAAGAAAAATATGCTATATATGTGGTATTTTTATTGTTTTCTGTAACATGATAAAGGTACCACAAATTTGTTATTGCTTTTTGATACTCGCTACTTCTGATTTCAATTGGGTTTTTGGCAATTTTAATCGGGTATTTACACAAATACGCAGCTTATCTGGAGCTCTGTACCTGTATAATAATATGTATTGTGTTTGCAGTTCGTGTAGAACCAATCTAGGCTGCACCTTTGCCATTATGATCAGTGGCTACAGTGTTCGCGGTTCTATCAACGAGCGATCTTGGACCTAGTTGCGAACAGTAACTCTTGTAATCTACTCCCGTACCGTCGACGGACGGTACGGGAGTAGATTTCAAGAGTTACTGTTCGCAACTATCTGGGACCCTGCTTATAAATCATTCAAGCGTACTCTCCAAATTCAAACTGGAAAGCAGACATTTGGTTTTACACCAACAATGAGCACAGCTCAACATCGACCAATTAAACAATCAGATTTTAATTAAACAATCAGATTTCAATTAAACAATCAGATTTCCAGCATACGCAGCACGATTTAAAAAAAGATTTGATCAGCACGGACCCTGGCATATATCATGAAACAGGCTGGTGATGAAACTGCAACTTGAAAACAGTTATTTGGGGACAAGTTAGTTAGTTGGTCAATTACCATTATGATTACTACAAGTGGATCCTGATATTTACTTATTTAAAATACTGATTTACTTCCGATATGTTGTATTTCCTACCATGTTTTCGGATTTGCCTAATAATAAATGTTTTGTGTAGGCATCAGGATTTGTACTTATACTTGTGGAAGACTCTGACCTATGACATGAAAACTTGAAGAAAACAATCCAGTGACCCCCACCACCTAGTGTCGTACTGTACTGTTCCTTAGTAACGTTCCCGCTCAGGTGAGCGGGCTAATGTGAGTGGTTTAAAGGTACATGTCCACTCAGGAGGCACAAAATGTTCTTTATATCAGAGATATCATCGATACATTTTCTGGCGAAATAAACTTTCACTCACCATCAACCCACATATTGATTGGCATTGGCATTCATGGGTGGGGTAATGGGATTTGATCAATGCGCATGTCACATGTCCGAATATTCCACATTTGAATGAATACGAATAGTGGTGATAATTTCACATTTACACTACTGTTATTACGAACAGTTCGTCTCGTCGTTTCTAAGCCGTCTAGAGACGAAAATTATTTTTCGTATCTACGCAACCTAGAAACTAAGTAGTGAAATGTATATTCTCATTCTTCGTTTCTCAGTACTAAATCTAGAAGCTTAAAAACGAAAATTAATAATCCTTAGTTTCATTTCTACGTGCAGAAAAAACGATGCAACGAAAGTTAACCCTTTCAACACCATATACCTCTATAGAGACAATGTTTGCAAACAGTGCAGATCCAGATGAGCCGGCTCGTAACGAGCCGTCTCATCAGGATCTCCACTGTTTGTTAATAATTTTAAACGTCGTACAGATTACCCTTTTAGAAGAATGGGATAATTTGAATGAACAAAATTAATGAAATAGCGTGAAACATTGGCATGGAACATCCTATTAAGTTACTTGGTGTTGAAAGGGTTAAGGTTCTTATACTTTTTATATGGAATAAATTTTGAATAAAACACTGTGAACTTGATTGTGTAATTAATTGCCACTATCACAGTGCTCCAGAGGCCGATTTCATCAAAATTGCAAAGTATACTTTACTAGCAAAGTATACTTTGACGGAGAAATTTTCAATTTTATGATAAATGTATTAATTTTTATTATACTGAATTTATTACATTATCACAGCCAATTTGGCTGTGATAATGTAATAAATTCAGTATAATAATTATGCATACTTTTAATCATCAAATATATGCAGTTGTTAGTTTTATATGAAAAAATGCATTTCAGGAAAAATAAATTATTACTCCCTTAAAGTATGCTTTGCTAGTAAAGTATACTTTGCAATGTTGGTGAAATGGGCTACAGATAAGGTGCGTATTGGCGTATTTTACGCACTTATTTCAGCAGAATGTATATGCATTGATTATCAAAAGTGGGAGTACAAAATACTCACAGCAATGCGACAATACGCAAGTAGTTGTAACAAGTAGTTGAACATTTACTGAGTTGAGCTACAAAAATGAAACAGTGTTTGTTTTTTGTAGCTCAAACCATTTGTTCCCTATTGAAAAAGGACGACACCCAATAATACATTTGTAAAAGTAAGGTAGGCATTTAATTTGAAATATGGGGATATAATACTCTTTAGATACAAAACTTATCTGGAGCTCTTGCCACAGGTTATAGGAATATTTAATTCAGACCAGTGCAGTATGAGCGATCGGTTTGGAGCATGAAGAGTAATTTCACCTGGAATGTATTTGTATTATGTTAATTTCCGGACAAATCCAATTGTCACAAAATGATTTTCAGACAAATCCATTTATGAAAAGGGGGCGTTTTAGATCCAGACGAGCCGGCTCGCGACGAGACGTCTCATTAGGATCTACACTTTTTGCAAGTAATTTTCATATTTTTAGAACACAAACACCCCCTTATCACAAATGGACTAATCGGAAAATTATGTGTTGATGATTGCATTGGTCGGAAAATTAACATATCAAAATCCATTCCAGTTACTTAGGGGTGTAAGGGTTAATACATTGATCAGCCCATGATTATCCAGCGCGGTCTGGAAGCCCGGTATCGCATTTTCAAAGTACTCCCCCTGATAAAAGTACTCCCCCTGATAAAAGTACTCCCCTCGATACACAGACGGGAGTACTTTGAAAATGGCTAGTCGGCCCATTTTCAAAGCACTCCCCTCGATACACTGACGGGAGTACTTTGAAAATGGCTAGTCGGCCCATTTTCAAAGTACTCCCCTAAAGTTTCGATCAATCTACGCAGTTTGTATACGCGTTCAGTATATAGGATCAGTGTCTACATTGTTGGGCATTAAGTGCAACTTTCATCATATGTCCTGATATATTCTGAGAGGGGAGTGGTTTGGAAATGGGTATACACGGCCATTTTAAAGGAACTCCTCTAAATAAAACAAGAGGGCCATGATGGCCCTAATTCGCTCACCTGACTCCATGAACACCAGAGGAGAATGTGACATGGAGTTCATGTTTTAAAAAAATTGTGCTATTTTTAGATGGCGGTCATCTTGGATTAAGCGATGACTCATTTTACAAAATCTGAAAATGCTTCACCCAGCATCGGCCATGTGGTTCCTGAGAAAAAGACGTTAAAAATCTTGAATAAATGGACCTTTTGGTGGCCATCATGGATGACATAATCATCCGATTCCGACAAATATTGCACCAGAGTGATCGCCTCATTGATACCTTCAATTTGATATATGACATGACCATATTCAGTAAAAAATAAAATTTGACCCCAATTTGACCCCACGGGCCACGCCCATTTTTGACCCCGGGGTCACCATTTTAACAACTGTCAAAGAGAAATGTACATCGATCATTCCTACCAAGTTTCGTCGAAATCTGGCTAGCGGTTCATGAGAAGAAGATTTTTTAAGAATTTATGCTATTTTTAGACGGCGGCCATCTTGGATTAGCGATGACCTCCATTTTAACAAATCTGAAAAGGCTTCACCCATGGACCATAACTTTTAAGTTTGGCTACCATGGGCCAAGCGGTTCATGTGAAGAAGAATTTTGAATTCTCTAATAAAAGAACAACCTTTTGACCTTTCGGCGGCCATCTTGGATGACATGACCATCCAATTTCGACAAATAATGTACCAGAGCGATCGCCTCATTGATACCTTCAATTTGATATATGAAATGACTATATTCAGTCAAAAATAAAATTTGACCCCAATTTGACCCCACGGGCCACGCCCATTTTTAACCCCAGGGTCACCATTTTAACAACTTTGAAAGAGCAATGTACATCGATCATTCCTACCAAGTTTTGTCGAAATCCAGTTGGCGGTTCTTGAGAAGAAGGTTTTTTAAGAATTTGTGCTATTTTTAGACGGCGGCCATCTTGGATTACGTAATGACGTCATTTTAACAATTTTGTAATCCCCCTACCTAAGGACCATGACCATGAAGTTTGGTGACCATAGGCCCAATGGTTACCGAGGAGAAGACGTTTGAAAATGTTCACGGACGACGACGACGGACGACGACGGACACATTGCGGTAACAATAGCTCACATGAGCTTCGCTCAGGTGAGCTAAAAAACGAGCATGACGATATGACGCATATAATCAGCCTACGCATTTATGGTATAAGATAAGCGTCTACAGTGTTGGTCATTGCTGTGCATTCTTCCGTCGTACATGTACTCATGTATGAGATATTGAGGGGGGAGTGTTTGAAAATGGGTATACATTGCCATTTTCAAAGTACTCCCCTAAACAAAATGAACGAGCATGACGATGTGACGCATAGAATCAGCCTACGCGTTTATGGTACAAGATAAGCGTCTACAGTGTTGGTCGATGTTGTGCATACTTCCACCGGCATGGGTGTGTTCCAAATGCTTACATGTAGTAAGTGTCCAAACATTGAAGCAATCCATGAAGTAACATTAATGTTATACGATGATGAAGAAACTTGTACATACTTTTTGATGCAAAGAAATGGCTAAGTGTTTCCGCAAACATGTGAAGATAACAAAAAGGTCAAGGTCATGTTAATGGCGGCATTCATGTGTTCCGAATGATCACATGTACCAAGTGTCCAAATATTGCAGCAATCTGTCCAGTAATATTACAGTTATACCTTGATGATGAAGTTTCTACAAACTTTTGAACATTGCGGACGACGGAAAAAGCGGCGACTATAGTCGCGCCTTCTGCTATAGCAGGCACAACAAAAACTATGTCATCCCTGAAAATCGCGACGTCATGAATTTTGCCGAATATTACGTCATAATATCCAATGTAGATTGGTCAGTCGATGCGCCCCACGCCACATTTACGTTCATTCCATCACATACACTGTTTACATGTTGTGTAATAAAACAGTTATTTCATGGTGATTAGGGGAAGTCAAAACGTATTGCCCCTCGATGTTGTGGAGTACAATTGCCCGGGGCCGAAGAAGGAAATCGTGCATCGGGTCGATGCACGATTTCCTTCTTCGGCCCCGGGCAATAGTAGGTCGGGTCGTCCACATCACCTTGGGGCAATTGTGTTCACTGTTCCCCGAATGACCATGAACTAACGTTATACTGATTACTGTTAGAGATAAACTACTGTCTGTTTCACTAAAGCTGCCCAAATGTTACGGCTATATAAACAATTTAGAAACTTTTTTTTAATAATATTAAATTAAAGGACAATTTAAGAATGAAGCTTCTTTTTATTTCGTGAAATTTGGTCAAATATCGATTTTATTGTGAAATAAAAATTTCCCCATATTAAATCCTAATAGACATCTTCACAGAGTCTATGGGGATTTAACATGGGGATATTCTTAGAATTTCGGAAATACTGGACTATTTTCCAAATTTAACTTAGATCATTTCCAAACTATCTAGCCAGGTTTCAGAGTCACTTTCCAATGTTTAGAGGTTTCACTGTAAATGGCGCATTTGATTATTCTGAGCCATAGTTGTGTGCTGTGCGATCATGAACAGACATCAGCTGGGATAAATGACCAAGAATCTCATGAAAAATATCACAGGTTTTTATATTTTACACCGGACACCGCATTGTTACAGATAAATATTTTTCTCCGCGGATGGGGAAGGTTTTTGTTTTATTGGTGTTTAACGGCATATCAACAGCTAAGGGTCATGTAAGGCCGGGCAAACGGATTCGACCTCGTTTTAACCTGCTGCATTGGGGGGGGGGGGGGGATCCCAAAATCAGAACGGAATATTTACATCGAGAAAACATTTATTCAGCCCTGATATTAGAATAACCTAACCGGGTGCCCAGTCCATACCACACCAGTCACTTGGCCCCTTCCCCTAATGCTCACATAAGGGGTATAACCAGATTCAACAGTCACATACAAAATGCCAAAGACGTCTGTGATGGCCAAACCAGGGGCCAGTTTCACTAAACTTCTAGTGAAACTTCTTACGACTAAACTGTATGTAAGTGCAAAATTAGGATAGTCTGAAATTTCACATTAACAATGTTTTCTTGTAAACAATTATTGGATTTACATTTATTGAGCATAGGCTGCATATGCAGGCTATGCTCAATAAATGTAAATCCATGAATTGAAATTTCCAGATGATCTTAAATTTGCACTTACGAACATTTTAGTCCTATGATGTTTAGTGAAACGGCCCCCTGGTATCCAGTCGGAATTCCGGTAAGGACATGAGCCACGATCGTTAAATTACTGACCCACAGAGGCATATCTCTAATCTGGACACCCGTGGGGGGGGGGGAGGCGATATATATGTAGTATTAAATAAAGAAGTAAGAATATCATTTTCAGTATATATTTCAATTTTTATTAATATTTCAATCCATGATCGACAATTCAGAACATATTTAGTCACCGATAAATGAACATGTTTATCATGTGTACAGATGTGCACACTATTAGAAAATGTTTTCCAACAAAATGATCACGGTTTACAGACTTAATATTATAAAACGGTTCAAATGCAAATTACTCATCACGGGCCTGTTTCACTAAACTTTGTACACTAAAATGTTTGTAAGTGCAAATTTAGGATCGTCTAGAAATTTAAATTGATGATTGACATCAGCCTATGCTCAGCTCAATACATGTAAATCCAATAATTGTTTACAAGAACACATTGTTAACCCTTAGCCTGCTGAATGAAATGTTGTCGTCTGCTGTTTATGATTTATTTTAGATTTTTCTCATCAAAAACATGCTTTGACAGCACTTTAGAATCATTTCCATTGGAAATGATTCTAAAGTGCTGTCAAACCATGTTTTTATTGAGAAACAGGACAAAAAAGAACAGCAGACGACAGTTTTCGCGATCAGCAGGCTAAGGGTTAATGTGAAAGCTACAGACTATAATAATTTTGCACTTACAAACATTTTACTTAAACCCAGGGTTTACAACGTGTGCATAAATTAGTGGATAACCGACAGATAATCAATCATAATCTACACTTGTTTTTAACAAGAATTACATTAGTTTGACAGCAGCTCCACATGACTGAATATATTTCCATAAACACACAAACGAGTGCAACAGTATGCTGACAATTCTGATCAAATATCATACTCTTGCATGTAGCCTGATAACAATCTATATGGCATGTTAGCAGCATGAAATGTTTCATTAAATGAATTACGGAAAGTGCAGTTTGTTTATTTGTTTAATTACAAAAAAGAAACTATATATTCAGCCCTGGAATCAGAATAATCCTGATCTGATACCAGGTCCTCACCATACCAGAATCACGTGGCCCCCTCCCAAAAACAGTAAGATCAGTTTTGCTTGTTTGTTGGGGTTTAACGGCCTATCAACATTTAAGGCCGGGTCAATGTTTGTTTGTTGGGGTTTAACGGCCTATCAACATTTAAGGCCGGGTCAATGTTTGTTTGTTGGGGTTTAACGGCCTATCAACATTTAAGGCCGGGTCAATGTTTGTTTGTTGGGGTTTAACGGCCTATCAACAGCTAAGGTAATTTAAGGCCCGGTCAATGGGTTAAGTACTAAATCCCATATATTACAAGTACATGTACAAATGGGGGGAAAATCTCAAAATCAGAACTGAATATTTACAATAACAAAACTATATATTCAGCACCGAAATCAGAATAATCCGGATCTGATGCCAGGTCCTCGCCAAACCAAAAGCAGTAGGATCAGTAATAATCTTAATACTTTTATAATGGGCAATAACCCAATTCAACTCCCAGGTAACAAAAGAGCCAAAGATAAAAACGTACCTGAGGGCCAAACCAGGCAAATCGTGATTCATATAGGAGGAACCCCTACCGTTAATTTTCGCCGTCTCGTTCACCTGACGACCACCCACACGGTCTGGTCAATGGGTTTACAGTAGGATCAGTAATAATCTTACTACTTTTTTAATGGGCAATAACCCAATTCAACTCCCAGGTAACAAAAAAGCCAAATATAAGAATGTACCTGAGGGCCAAACCAGGCAAATCACGATTCCTATAAGGAGGAACCCCTACCGTTAATTTACACCATCACGTTCAGCTGACCAACCACCCACTGGCGAAAAGTGTAGATCATGATCACTAACGCAGTGCCAAACTCACTAGATCTGGATCTACCTCATTTCTCCAGTCCTTGTGGTCATAATAGCACATACATAGCATCGTTTTAGCGACATAACATACGTTTTAGCACAGAAATAATTGAACAAAGTCATAATAATATCTTGTGATTCAGTGGGCCCCGGATTAATAAGACGTGATTAACACAATTAATTAATTAATTGCGCACCTGTTTTCTTGGAAACCTCGAGCTACCATGCAAAATGTTTAATTTTCATTACAGTACAAATAGTTATTTGAAAATTTGGAAAGGGTCTCGACTAATCTAGAATTTTAATGTGATTCAACACATTCCAAGCATGCACTCAAATATATCTGCTTCATAGAAACAGCTGCGTAATTTGGATTTCAAAAATTTGACGTCACACAACGTAACGTCAAAACGCGGGAAAACTATTCATGCGCACATCACAATTCATTGATTATAATCTCAAAAATAGACTAAATGTGCATATGTATCTGCCGTGGAGGTGTAATAAATAGGATATTCCATCGTACATGTTTGAATAGTGGAAATAATACACTCGTGTCCGTCGGCGTCCGTGAAAGCAACTCGTTCGCAACGCTCACTCGTTGCTTATGCGGAAGCCGACGCACACTCGTGTATTATTTCCCGCTATTCAAAATGTATGATGAAATATCCTCTATTTATTATACAGTTATTTTTCCTGTATATCATGGTTATGTCCAGAAATCTGTTCCGTTTCATCAGAAATCTGGTCCGTTATGTCCTAGTCAGTTATAGTTATGTCCATGGTCCGATATGTCCAGGTACCTCTTCGATGACGTAATCATCTGATTTTGACAAAACATGCTCCAGAGTGATTGTCTTGTCGATACCTTCGATTTGATATACGACACGATCATATTCGGTCAAATGTGAAATTTGACCCCTATTTGACCCCTCCAGCCCCGCACATTTGGACCCTGGGGTCACCAATTTAACAAATCTGAAACAGCTCTGACTATCGATAATTCCTGCCAAGTTTCGTTGCACTCGGTCTGTCAGTTCGTGAACAGATTTTTTAAGAATTTTACCTACTTTTCCATCGTGGCGATCATGGATTATACCTAGACCTCCAATTTTACAAATCTGACGTGCCCCACCCATATATCATCTCTGAAGTTTGACCAACATTGGCCCAGCGGTTCGGGAGAATAAGACGTTTAAAATTGTGGACGGACGGACGGACGACAAAGACGCCAGATGAAAAGCGGTACCAATAGCTCACTAGAGGCTTTGACTCAGGTGAGCAAACAAGGAGATGTAAAGAAAAAAACAGCCATGCTACAGTGCTTGCCATACCGGTCTGGCAAACATTGAAGACATTTGTCAGTTTTGTTTTTGTTTGTTTGTTGAGGTTTAACGACCTATCAACAGCTAAGGTCAATTAAGGACGGCCGGGTCAATGGGTTGAGAACTAAATCCCATATATTACTTGTACAAGTACATGTACATGTACAAATGGGGGGGTGATCCCAAAATCAGAACTGAATATTTCTGAATATTTACAATAAAAAAACTATAATATTTTATATTCAGCCCTGAAGTCAGGATAATCCGGATCTGATGCCAGGTCTTCACCACACCAGAATCACTTAACCCCCCTCTCAAAAGCCGTAGGATCAGTAATAATCTTACTACTTTTATAATGGGCAATAACCCAATTCAACTCCCAGGTAACTAAAGAGCAAAGATAAAAACGTACCTGAGGGACAAACCAGGCAAATCGTGATTCAAGGAGAAAACCCTACCGTTAATTTGCGCCGTTGCATTCGCCCGACCAACCACCCACCTGAAAGGTTTTAGAAGAGCAGTGTTTGTTTGTTTGTTTGTTGGGGTTTAACCGCCTATCAACAGCTAAGGTCATTTAAGGCAAGGTCAATGGGTTTAGTACTAAATCCCATATAATCCCTGTACACAAGAACATGTACAAATGGGGGAAAATCCCAAAATCAGAACTGAATATTTCCAATGAACAAGAGTGCCATAAGTCACAAAATACGCCCGTCGAAGATGGGCCAGATGCAGAAATGTGAAGCTGTCACCAAGGCAAGAAACATTAATGAGAATTTGAAACTCTATATGAATTATTTCTTTTTCTCGTTGTGCTAAACATGTATACTAATTTAGGTAGAGATGTGTTAAGTAGAAATTATATAGAATTGGATACAAAAATTTAGAAAAATGGCTAAGTTAAAAAGGTGATATATTGTTAAAAAATATTGTTTCAGAGGAGTTGTGTACACAAACTCTGTGCATATCTTCAATATGTGTAGAAGACGTGTGTATAGTTTCAGATCGATCGAATGAACGGTTTCAGCGGAATTGTGTACACAAACTCTGTACCCGATATAGAATTGTATAGAAAAATGTAGAAAAAATGGCTAAGTTAAAAAGGTGATATTTTTTTCGGCCTAAAAACACCAAGGTGTACATCTTCAATATGTGTAGAAGACGTGTGTATAGTTTCAGAGGAGTTGTGTACACAAACTATGCAGTTTTTCTGTCCGCCGCCCGCCCACCCCGCGGTAAAATATAATACGTAATGAAAAACTATATATTCAGCCCTATAATCAGAATAATCCTGATCTGATGTCAGGTCCTCGTCACACCAGAATCACTTGGCCCCGTCCCAGTAAAAATCTCTACACAACCTTTGTACTCCATATAGAATTGCATACAATTATGTAGAAAAAAATACTATGTTAAAAAGGTAATATTTTTGTTAACAAAATATTTGCTCGGCATAAAAACACCATGGTGCAGATCTTCAATATATGTAGGAGGGTATAGTTTCACATCAATTGACTGAATGGATTTAGAAGAGTAGTGTACACAAACCGTGCAGTTTTTGTTTGCTGCTCTCCCGTCGCCCGGTAAAACATAATACATATCGTTTTCTTTAAAACGTATACAAAGTAAATTTTCAATCAGTGTAGACTCATTGAATGTGGTTTAGCCAGGTAAGGCAGAAGGTTGACTAGGTAGAACCAGTATACATTGTATATGATCAGGATCAGATGCAGTTGTGCAGCTGACTGCCAAAGTGAACACGACAGTTGGACAGTGTAGATCTGTGTTATGCCGGGGTTTGTCAGTTGATGAGACATGGGACCAGTACATCTAATATTGTCATGGCTTGTCACAAATAACAGAAAGGTGCCAAGATAATGGACCAAGTTATCGGACAGACACTGATTTTGATTTATTTATTGGTGCCTATCAATGGTGTTTAACGGGCTATCAACAGCTAAGGTCATTTAAGGCCAGGCCAACAGGTTCGATCCCGTATTTAACTGAAGGCATAGAGGGGGTGGGGAGGGGTATAACCAGATTAAACTCTCACACAAAGACGTCCCTGAGGGTCAAACCAAGTTACCTATAGGGATTCCGGTAAGGACGAATCCCGATCGTTAAATTACCCATCACATGCTCCCAACCAACCACCACCGGGCTGACATGGAACATGCTGATCCGAGATCGTGTCTGTAGCCGATTTCACCAACATTGCAAAGTATACTTTTCTAGCAAAGTATACTTTGAGGGAGAAATTCATTGTTTTATTATACTGAATTTATAATATATATAATGCATTTCAGGAAAAATAAATGATTACTCCCTCAAAGTATACTTATATCAAGATAAGTATACTTTGCAACTTTGATGAAACCGGCTACTGGTAGTATATGTTGTAAGATAATTTTATCAGTTGTGGGGCCAATATGGCCTCCAACCGCCCCGTAGCCATTCATGAGGAAATGGACCTACGTTTGACAAAATCGGAATATGCAACACTTGTAAACTGGATCTACACTGTTTGCCATAATATCAATGAAGTAACATACTATTTCTAACAAACATTGGTTGCAATCTGACAAAATCTGACTTATTGCATTCCCGATCAATGAAGACCCCGAGATAATTCTGTACATCCATGCAGTCTGGTCAGGGTGTTTACTGTTCGAAAATCACTCAGTGAAATATTCAGAGAATTACTATCAGATAACCCAAATTTAACAGCTGCCATGCAAGGCATCCCACATGACAGCCATACAATTTAGTTTTAACCACATGGGTAGACAGGCTGAGCAGGATCTACACTGTTTAGAAATGTAAGAAGCCTGTGTTGTCATATTGCAGCATATCTTACATACCAAGTGTGACTAAGATCTACATTTGTTTCACATCGCATATTATCCGTTTTGTTCACTAGCCACAAAAATGACCTTGACATGACCTTGACAAGGAAGGAAACTAGCTGAGGTACATATTGTTTTAGAAGTTTCACTTACAGGCATACAAAACTACACCATTTTTAAATCCAGGCACATATTTTTTAACATTTTTATATTCAGGAAAAAATATTGTAGCCTTTTTATTTTCCAGGCAAATAGTTTAACATTTTAATATCTTTAATATTAATATTTTTAGCATTTTGTATTTTTCATACAATTTTTGTTAGATGAAGAACACGTTTTTAAAGTAATGGACAATAATTCAAGTTTCAACAATATATTTGTATGAATCCGTATCCAATGTTTGGTTTCATAGTAAAGCATAACTACCAACCAGTGTTGATGAATGCGCAATGTACAAAATGATACCCAAATGCTAGCATGCTAATGATGGCGAGAAAAGCAACACCGAAAAGAAAAATAATAAAAATAGACAGTGGTTTTGTATTAGGTAATTCCACAGTGGCATTATCATTGCAAATATCCAGAAAAGTTTTTCTTCGATAAAAAAAACAGTGACAATTGCTAATGTATATAAGGTTTGTCACGCCAGTATATACATAGCATGCATTTACAACATAGTAGTCAGTGACCTTATGTAGCCTATTTCACCAACATGGCAAAGTATACTTATCTAGCAAAGTATACTTATCTAGCAAAGTATACTTATCTAGCAAAGTATACTTATCTAGCAAAGTATACTTTGAGGGAGAAATTTTCAATTTAAGGATAAATTTTTAATTTTTTATTATACTGAATTTATTACATTATCACAGCCATTTTGGCTGTGATAATGTAATAATGATTAGTCCCTCAAAGTATACTTTGATAGATAAGTATACTTTGCAATTTTGATGAAATCGGCTACTGGAAACGACAGGAGGGGCGTTACAATGAGACTGGAGAATAGTTTTGTGTGAGAATTTAGGACACTTGCAGTGGAAGTTTGAGACAAGATTTGTCCTTCAACAAATTTAAATATTGCATCAGTACATGTGCCAGAAGCAGTCGCCATCTAATTTCATTACATTTCATTACATGCAACCACACACCCAAAACAGAAGAGAATGTTAGGTAAATTAGTGACAAAGTAAAAAAACGAGATGTAAAGAAATAAAACAGCCATGCTACAGTGCTTGCCATACCGGTCAGGCAAACACTGTAGACACTTGTCAGACTGATCTAGACATGTACTGGTTGCCGATTGCCGCAACAGACGAAATTAAGCAATTTCAAACAGTATTTCTTAATAAATAATAAAAAAAATATATCTAGTTGAAATACTCAATTAAAGGTAGCAACTCTGTATGTTTCATACTTCCACTGCCTGTGCATAGAATGCTCCAGGCTCTTTGTAACTATCATCATATCAGATACAGACAACCATTTCTCCCCAGCTTCTGATTGAATGTTATATAGATAGTGAGATGGAAACATTATGGAACAATTGACAGTTGGTTAATATTTGAATGATGAAACCAGATTGAAATCAAAATTCAAGACAACTGCCGTATTGTTAAAGGGAATGCTCACTGTTACCTAAGTTTTCAATATTTCTCATCACCAGCAGCAGTAGTACGACACACATTTGCATATCACATTGTTCATGGTTCATACACCAACAGAAATTAAGTCACAGGGAAAAATACAATCAAACACAGGATGCAGATTCAAAGCTAAAAGTTGAAACAGGATGCAGATTCAAAGCTAAAAGTTGAAACTACCATTCTTGTTCACAACTTGAAATAATCTACACCAATGGTAGTTTCAACATTTAGCTTTGAATCCACATCCTGTGTTTGATTGTATTTCTGTGTGGCTATTTTAATTCCTGTTGATGTATGAACAATGGACAAAATGATATTCAAATGTCATACTAATGCTGGTAATACCTCAACTAGTTTCCTTACTTGTCAAGGTCATGTCATCGTCATTTTTGTGGCTAGTGAACAAAAACGATAATGTGCAATGTGAAACAAATGTAGATATTAGTCACACTTGGTATGTCAGATGTGTTGTAATCTGAAACACATGCTTCTTACATTTCTGAACAGTGTAGAGTGAGTGAGTGAATAGGGTTTAACGTCCGCTTTTCTGACATAGAGGTACAAGCCTCGGAGTCTACACGCAGACGGGTCAACGGGGTCGTGTCCCGTATCCACCTGTCCGAGGGGGGTAAATCCCAACTTCAGAACTCAATATTTACAATCAAAATATATATTCAGTCCTGAAATTAGAACAACCTGATCTGGTGCCAGGCCCTCGCCACACCAGCATCATTTATCCCATCCCCTAAAAGTAATAGGATTATCGCTAATCTTACTTTTATATATGGGGCATAGCCTGACTCAACTCTCACATACAAGAAAGCCAAAAATGTACATGAGGGCCAAATCCGGTATAGTGGGTTCGGAAAGTATGAACCCAATCGTTAAGCCAGTTTAGTCGCCTTTTACGACAAGCAATGGCTACTGCAGCACTATTCTCAGGACCAGTTGATCCCGCCCCGGTGCCTGCACGGGGCCTGAACAGTGTAGAACCTGATCAGCCCATCTACCCATGCAGTTAGTCGCCTTGCAAGGCATAAATGCAATGTGACTTGGTCACTCCACATGACAGCCATAAAATAGTAAGCCATATTAATTCTCTGAATATTTCACTGAGGGATTTTCGAACAGTAAACACACCAAATTGCATGGATGCACATACTTATCACGGTCTTCATTGATCGGAAGTGCAATAAGTCATATTTTGTCATACTGCAAACAATGTTTATTAGAAATAGTAAAGTTTCTGCAGTGATATTATGGCAAACAGTGTAGATCCTGTTTACAAATGTTGCATATTCCGATTTTGTCAAGACGGGGGGGTCCATTTATTGGAGGTAATATTGGCCCCACAACTGACACAACGGATCTAACAACATATACTACCAGCGCAATCCCAGATCAGCAAGTTCAGAGTCTGCCTGGTGTGGTTGGTTGTGAGCATACATTGTATTTGGCTTTCCTGAGTACGAGAGTTGAATCTGCTTATATTCCTTATAAGAGTAATCCTACCAGTATTACTTTTAGGAAAGGGCCAAGTGACTTTGGTGAGGTATGGACCTGGCAGCATGTCAGGCAGGTCATTCTAATTTCAGGGCTGAATCAATCAAATTCAGTGTCAGTCCGATCAGGGTCTATGCTGTTCTTCAAGATGAACAGTTTTATTTTGTAACATTATAGGAATGAATTGCCTCGTCCAGTATTCGCGACTTTTCCAAGTTTATATCCCCGATAAATTCCACAAAAATGCCATTCATTCCTTATAATTCCAGCATTTTAAATAAATTCATCAAGAAAATCTGTTTTTTTCCGTTTTCTTAATTATTTTAACTGCACCTGACGGTTACGGAAAGTAGTTAGGCATGGGAGTTTACTGGGATATAAACTTTGGACAGAGACTTGCTACGGACCAATCAAATGTTAGGGAATTGTGTAAATTCTTTTGTGCTGGAATTATTGACATTTGAACTTGGTCTGAAGCAGTTGATGCATATGAAACAAATGTTCCGTATGTTCAGACACACACTAGAAACATCCATTCTGGTGATCCATATATGTGACAAGCCATGACAAAATTAGACGTACTGGTCTCATGTCTGATCAACCGACACACCCCTGTATAACACAGATCTACACTGTCCAACTGTTATGTATTCACTTTGGTAGTCAGCTGCACAACTGAATCTGATCCTGACAATATAAAATGGACACTAGTTCTACCCAGTCACCCTTCTGCCTTAGCCTGGCTAAACCACATGCAATGAGTCTACACTGATTGCAAATAAAAATTACTTTTACTGCAACCGTTTAAAAAAAAACGATGCGTGCAAATGTATTATGTTTTACTGGACGGCAGGCAGGCGGCGGACAGAAAAACTGTATAATTTGTGTACACTACATTCAGTAAATCAATCTGAAACTATACACACATCTAACACATATTGAAGATATGCACCTCGGATTAAAATCTCATTCTGGTCACCAGTTTGATTTATTATAATAATGCAGTATAACATCAAAAATTTCAGACAAGTGTGGATCCATACCATTCTTGACATTTACCCATGCTCTTCATTATAGGAATGAATGAAGTTGAGGATGAGTTTCATTATAGGAATGAATGAAGTTGAGGATGAGTTTCATTATAAGAATGAATGGCCTTTTTGTGGAATTTATCGGGGTATAAACTTGGAAAAGTCGCGGGAATACTGGACGAAGGCCGGAAGGCCTCATCCAGTATTCCGCGACTTTTCCAAGTTTATATCCCCGATAAATTCCACAAAAAGGCCATTCATTCCTTATAATTCCAGCATTTGAAATAAATTCATCAAGAAAATGTGTTTATTTTCCGTTTTCTTAATAATTATTTTAACTGCGCCTGACGGTTACGGAAAGTAGTTCGGCATGGAGTTTACTGGGATATAAATTCTGGACAGAGACTTGCTACGGACCAATCAAATGTTAGGGAATTGTGTAAATATTTTCGTGCTGGAATTATAAGTTAAGGTTAAGTTAAGGTTCTTACTTGTGGAATGGCGGACAATGTAGTCCAATTCCAATTTTTCCAATGCACATGTTGATCGGTCAAAATGCTAGTTAACCCTTAGAATCTTAATTTTGTTGTCGTCTGCTGTTTATTTTCTATTTTCCAGTTTTATGATCAAAAACATGGTTTTTCAGCACTTTATAATAATTTACAACATGGTTTGACAGCACTTTAGAATCAGTTTTATTGGAAATGATTCTGAAGTGCTGTCAAACCATGTTTTTATTGAGAAATAAGTAGATATAAAAGCAACAGCAGACGACAATTGTTGTGAGTGGCTGTCTAAGGGTTAAAATTGTTTTTAGCAGCTACTCCTGAAAAAGTTACAAACTCGTGGTTACCAGATGAAATAAGTTCCAGTGACATAATCCCAGTGACATAATCTCTCCACTACCACAATGACTGCAGCAATTATATTAACCGCTACTCACAACAATTGTCGTCTGCGGTTGCTTTTATATCTTACCTTATTTCTCAATAAAAAGATGGTTTGACAGCACTTCAGAATCATTTCCAATGGAAATGATTCTGAAGTGCTCTCAAGTGCATGTTGTAAATTATTCTAAAGTGCTGTCAAAGCATGTTTTTTTATGATAAAAATGGAAAATAGAAAATAAACAGCAGACGACAACAAAAATAAGATAGCGGTCTAAGGGTTAAAGATATAATTTACTGTATTGAGCCAACTTTCGTTTTGTCCCACTATATTGCATCAATTATGAAAGTGACTCAAAACCATTTGGTGAATGAAACCTGCATTATATCCATTAGGCTACATTATAATTTTGGGTAAGGGCTGTAATTGGGTAAGGGCTGTAATTAATGTTGTGAGAACGTGTAAGCCCAAGCCCATTGTACTTATATGCAATAAACTATGTTTAAACTATAATTTTGTTTTGCTAAAAATAAATGTCATCGTTAAACAAAACCTATCCCCTCGCAGCCAGCCTTGATAATATTAATAATTTTTAATTAATAAAAAAAATTCTTTTAAAATGTGGGTCGTACTGGCATGATGGCAGCCTTGATAATAAAACAATTTTTTTTTAACATGTTTGCCTTACAAATAAATTTGCCTTACACACAAGGTGAAAACAAGTCCTCAGTGACCTTGACCTTGGGCGGTTGATTTTATTTGTTGGGGTTTAATGGCCTATCAACAGCTAAGGTCATTTAAGACCGGGTCAATGGGTTTAGTACTAAATTCCATATATTACCTGTACAAGAACATCTACATGTTTAAGTACAAGTACAAATGGGGGGAAAATCCCAAAATCAGAACTGAATATTTACAATAAAAGAATATATTCAGCCCTGAAATCAGAATGATCCTGATCTGATGCCAGGTCCTCGCCACACCAGAATCACTTGGGCCCCCTCCCAAACGCAGTAGGATCAGTAATAATCTTACTACTTTTATAATGGGCAATAACCCAATTCAACTCCCAGGTAACAAAAAGAGCCAAAGATAAAAACGTACCAAACCAGGCAAATCGTGATTCGAATAAGAAGGAACCACACCGTTAATTTACACCATCGCGTTCACCCGACCAACCACCCACTTGGGCGGTTGAACATTGGTCGCACTGCTAGCCTTGTTCATTCATCGATAAAGGTATATGTTGTTACCACTCATTTGAACCGTCTCGTTGAGACGGTTCAAATGAGTGGCAACAACATATACTTTCGAAAGGATATAAAGAAAATAGGGATATTTTTCTCTCAAAAGGTTCATACTACTAAAAGTGAATCCCGTCTGTAATGGGTTAATAACATTGTTGCCTTACAAACGAGGTGAACACAAGTCTTCAGTGACCTTGACCTTGAGCACTTTGATGTGGGCACCATCCCTATACACACATTGTGGCCAGATGTTATCAAAATCGGTGAAGACATTCATGAGTTATTGTAAAATGAAAGTTGTTACTAACGTACATACATATGAACGCACGCACACACACACACGCACACACACACACACGCATACATGGACTAACACTATATCCCCTCTTGCCTAACAATATTGTCAAATTGAAAATAGTCATTTGTTTAAAATGACAACAGTTCCTGATTGTATAATATAAACTGTCTATTGAAGTTTTGAGCTAGCATAATTATGTACTTGAAGATTGTAATAAGTCCGCTTGTTTTATCTACACTCTTGTTGCACAGTCTTTATTCAGCCCAATCATTGGAACATGAAACGTCGCTGCTTGTTGGTGATTGTCACAGTAAACCACTACCTGAAATGAAGAATAACCATTATATTATCACCACAGACTCACTAATACTCCAATAGGAATGGCACAATACAACTAGACATTATGTTTGTAAAACAATCATGGATATGCCCCCTTGGCATACTTGATGGAGAAACTTACAATCTTTTTGCTACCGACGCAAATGTGCACGGACGGAAATATGGAAACTCAAGAGCAAGCAATCTGCCCACCTTGCTATCACATGGAGGGCATAACTATTCCATAAACTCATTCATCCCATTTTCGGCATGAAAAGGCCTGTTAAGACCGAATATTTGGTGATCAAGTTTATCGAATATTTGTTACTAATATTATTTGTTTGAAGTTCATCTTTCATGTGCTTTAGGAAGTTTGGCATGTAACAAGAGTTGTCTTGTCAGAAGACAATGAAGTGTGCCATGTGTTTCTAAACATTTGTCACCTGTAAGCATTACTACGTGACCATGACCTTCAGGTGGGATATGCATACATAGTAGACACACATAGTTGCAAAATATACAAAGCAGTTAAAAACTAGACATAATTCCACAGTACATGTATGCCTTTCAGGGGCGGATCCAGCATTTGGGGGGGGGGGATGGACGGACAGATGCACACATGCAGACAGTAGTAACACATAATGACCCCCCCCCCCTAATAACTTGGTTGGGGCATAAAAAGTAGGTCAAGGTCATATGAAGGTCAAACATTATGTGTGCAAATTATGTGGCTGAAGATCGGTTTGGATGGTTGGATGGTTGGATCGTTGGATGTCATTTAAGTGTAAAAAGTAGGTAAAGGTCATAGGAAGGCAAATTTTTATGTAAGTTACTGATGTAGAGCAGGTTTGTGAGCCATAGGTGCTACAGTATAGTGGCCGAGGAAGTGACTTAGTCCCTTAAACCGCTACACACAACAATTGTCGTCTGCTGTTGCTTTATATCTTGCCTTATTTCTCAATAAAAATATGGTTTAACAGCACTTCAGAATCATTTCCAATGGAAATGATTCTGAAGTGCTGTCAAAGCATGTTGTAAATTATTCTAAAGTGCTGTCAAAGGATGTTTTTGATGATAAAAATAGAAAATAAACAGCAGACGACAAAAAAGAAAGATAGCGGTGTAAGGGTTAAGATATGTATCCTTCACCTTCAAGCCTCCAATAGTATTGCCCAATATCAGTCAATGTGTATGTATGGTACATACCTAGTGTGTACTGATTGGCAGCAGAAATCCTAGATATGCTCGTTCCTGGAACCCTCGGGTCTCCCGCATGCCTGGTCAGGTGATGACCCCCACATTGGAAAGCCTGAAATTGTTTATACTTGTACATTAGAACCTCTCACCACGGGACTACCCAGAAACTCACCACGGGACTACCCAGAAACTCACCACGGGACTACCCAGAAACTCACCACGGAACAGAAACTCACAACGGGACTACCCAGAAAACGGGACTACCCAGAAACTCACCACGGGACTACCCAGAAACTCACCACGGGACTACCCAGAAACTTTGTCTTTACTGTCCATTTCATGAAACCTGCCCAAATTGTAATGCTATATTCACAATACAAAAACAATATTGTTATTAGATATTAAATTTTATGAACATGTTGATGGGGATTTAACATGGGGAAAATGTCAAAACATATTTTTCCACTTTGGGAAATAGTGACAGACTTCAATTGTTTTTGTTTTCTTAGTTGGTTATTTCCAAACTAACTACTACCAGTTTTAGAGTCAATTTCCAAAATATTCATTTATGGAAAATGATGCACTGTTTATTTCAACATAATTATCAGGCACTTTTACTCCCAAACATGACCAATAAATTTGAATCACTTACCATTCGTGATCCGCATATAAGAGCAACCACACACGGAGAGTAGATAGACCGATCATCACTGTTGTCCGACTGGATCTAGTAAACTCAGCTGGTATGGAGGTCTAAATACCTAATAATATATCGAGTACCGCAAGGTTTTAACTTGGAAATGTAATATATAGGTACAAAGTACTCATAACTGCCAGATGCCTATTTGCATATTTTTCTGAATTTACCTAATAAGCATATTAATTTGGTCAAATGACAAAATCAAGAATAGCTCCCTTAATAAGTCACCTAAATACTTTGTTTTGGTGTCTATACCAATGTTTTCTATACCAAGGAAGATATCCAAGGGATAATTTCAGTTGCGTAATACCAAAGAATGACGGCAAATTTAATATGGCCGCCATATATAAGGAAAGGTGTCGTGAAATCGTCATAAATTGACAATCGTCTTCCTTTTTTTTATGACTATACATATGATATCAGAAGCATGTGCAATTTTATCTATATAGAACCATTCCAACTGTATTAAATCCAATAGCCCACCGTGAACATTAGTCAGAATTTTATGTAAAGGCCAGTCTATAGGCTAGCATCTTAATTAGGTCAAAATGAACAAGAAACGAGGCAAAGCCACGAAGGACAGGTTTTTTCCAAGCATAGACACTTGGATAACATAATTATACCCACTTTTTGTAGACTAGATGGCCGTGGCCTGCATGTCGCGCCTTGGGGCGAGGCATGGACACTAAAAAAATAGATATAGTAGATGGAAAAACTTTAACCAAAAAACTTTAACCGAACACATGGACGTACGGACGGACGTACGGACGGACGGACGTATGCCAAAATGCCGACGATATCACGCTTTCCGCAAGCGGGCGCGACAATGATGATAAACACCCATGTGAAGTATCAAGGTAATGGGTGAAGCAGTTGCAGAGATATCATGTAGTACACAAAAAAACTTTAACAAAACAATTCAAAGTAATTTGACCTTGACATTGGGCATAGGGGCCGCACGGTTTCGGGGTAGAATGAAAATATGGATGATGATAAACACCCATGTGAAGTTTCAAGGTAATGGGCGAAGCAGTTGCAGAGATATAGTATAACGAAAAACTTTTAACCAAAATACTTTAACCAGACGAACGTTGAAAATGACTAAGTCAATTACGTAGAAATAATAGATGAAGGTAAAATAAATGGTCACATGTTGGATAGTTGTATGTGGTAGGCACCCCTTGGTTATGAAGCTGTGAAAGTTTGGTGGTCCAGTGGTACAGTACCAAAGAAATGGACTTAAACACGAAAACTTAACATTGTAAACGCGAAAACTTAACATTGAAAAATGGCTAAGTCGACTGCGCGGAAAAAATGGGTCAATTTCAAAAAAAGGTACCATCTTGGATAGTGATATGTGGTGGGCACCCCTTGATTATGAAGCTGTGAAAGTTTGGTGGTCCTAGGTGGTACAGTAACAAAGAAATGGACTCAAACATGAAAACTTAACATTGATTGTGGACGCCGGCCGCCGGCCGCCGCCCACCGCCCGCCCGGCTTTCGCCAATCCAATAGCCTGGATTGTTTTTCAAAAAACCTGGCTAAAAATCATAAATTATTAGTCACC